>CM037790.1:5968987-6018987 GCA_021229015.1 Solen grandis | reverse complement strand
CATAAATGCCGCTGTCACAACGAGGGTAGGTTGCCATCGTTATTGGGTATTTCACTTCTAATTAAAAACAAATCTCATTAAGTTCGCAGCCAGCGATGAAATATTAAAATTCAATATACCCTTGAACACACTTCCGTTACGTTTAATGATGCTTAAATATTTAAGTCTTACATTTACTCCTTCAGTTTTAATCCCGAAGTGGATGATTAATTATCAAACCGCCGGTCGCAGATGTTATTTTGAACTATAAATGTTACATCATTAATAAGGAAAGATGGTCAGTCTCTCAAGGAATCTATCCATCGCCTTCTTCAAGAAATATTAAAGCATTTTTTTTTCTGGCGACAAAGTGCGACATGTTCCTCCTTTTCGGAGTGGTACACTTTATTACATTAGAATATCTTGATATCTCACTAGAGTCGCCCACAAATTAATTGACAAAGATTCTCAATTTATTTCGTTCCCATATTAAACCTTTACAAAAAAAGACAGCTTTAAATGTAGATTTGGAAGTCATCCTTAATTTGTGGCCAATTAGAAGCTCTGATTATTGAAATTATCAGCGCCTCTCTATGTTCTATTTAACTTTGGAAAAAAATAAGTTTTTCACAAATTTATGGTGGCTTCTAAATCGGATAGAATCTATGAAGACATTTCTTGGGAACTTAGAAGCCTTCGATTGTCTGTAGATACCTAGTTTAACAGGAATTAATATGACCCAATTATCCGTCGATTTACAGGAAAAAGTATTATCTAATCATCAGTACGCTAGGCCACAAACGATTGCATGATTTAGATTTGTTTTTCGATTAGTCTTGCAGAGTAGCATGTTAACTGCGTTGTTTTCTTTTCGATTTGGTTGCAAGGAAATTAACACTCAAAAATTCAAATCGACTTTCATTTGAATGGTTTAGTTTATGCGCTTGTAGAAACGTACACTTGTAGCATGGTATGACGTTCATTATATTTCAGAATTCGTTGCATGAATCTAGCAAGTATTGATCTAAAATTGTGTTACACTGGTTAAGATTTTCTTCATACGTAAATTTAAAAATAAATATTAAAATCTGAGCCCATAATCAAATACGTTATGGTGTATTTTGATATAAAAACAACTACTGCTATTGATGTGTCGTTGTTCATTTATTTAGCAATGAAAATAGGAGAGTCCATGCCTAAAGACTGGGAAATCAGGTAACCTAATTAGTTGATAATTAAGGCTAATATGAGTAATTACTTGGAAAGACACTAACACGCTGGGAGTGGCGGCACCACGTGGATGTATTCCTAATTACAGTCGGGATCCCCTACCAAGTTGCACGTGGGTGAGTGAAACAGGGCGACCATACAGGCATTTAATGGATTACACGTGCCAGTCAGAACTTCTGTTTACCTGTCGTTGATATTCGGGTTATTCCGTGAAATAACAAGATGGTGCTGTTCCCCCCGTCATTTTTGAGTCGTCTGAAGACAAATAGGGTTCGCTTTGTCCGCGGTTGTCGATGGCGGCGCCATACTATTGCATGGATTCGTGAACACAATAATATAATCTGCTGTCGGCACGACATGCTATTTTTGGTACTGGTTGTCACGCAGCGCCAAACCGAAAGTAGAACGATATAACAAATCAGCAGTGCAGTACACAAGAACCGTAACTCTAGCTCATGTGTAATCCTTGTAGTATCCTCGTGCCCGTTGGTGATTTTTTTTTTTGTCTTAAGCATAACTTCAATATTACTGCATAGATTCATTTCAAACTTTAAACATGGATAACTTATGAGATAAAATGCAGAGCAAAAGAAATGTAACTATCGATCATATCATTCTTGAATTATCCCCCTTAAATGATTTTAGTGTGTGGGTACCTTGTGGAGTGTAGGAGAGCAGTACTAAGGAACTGTAACTCTACCTATTATAATACATGGACCGTTGGGGCAAAAAAGTATAGGGAACTCCTGTATGAACTGGAAAAAAATGACCAAGTTTCTTAAAATATGTTTTAAAACTATCCAAATAACATAGGACATGTAATAGATTTTTTTCTGTTCTGAATGACATTTGGCATAATATAATACTAATGTTAATTGAAATGATAAAAATGTGGATTTATTTTATTAATATCAGTGATTTAAGAGCATATCAAGACCTTTTTTGATTGTAACAACTCCCCGGGTAAATTTGTTATGAAAATTATGCTTTTGAAAAAGAGATTTTATTATTTGTCACGTTTTGAAATGGGAACAATATTGATATTTAAGTATGTTATATAGCATTTAATTCATTCTGATGGAGCTAGGGGAGGAATAATCTTAACCTTCATTTGTTATCAACTTTTTACTGTCAATTCAGCTTAGTAAGCACATTTTCAAAGGGACTGTGAGTATGTTTGAACATAGCATGTATTTAGTGCCCGCAACAAGGAAATGTTCACATCAAAAGCCATGGAGAGCCATATGACCTGACTTCTCTGTCAGATCTGTTGTCAATAAGCCTGCAATGTGTCATGAATCAGAGAGATTGCCTCCCATCTGCATATATCAACATTCATGATGTGGCCTATTAAATATACAGCAGTCAGATTGAAACAATACAGTAGATGGATTGTTTTCAAAATGCAAGCAGCAAGAACTTCATTTTTGTCACAGGAATGCACAGTGATTGCATATCTTATCTTCCAACTGGCTGTGACATCTACCAACAGACAAAAATGAGCTGTTATCATGTATAGATCACATGCAATGTTCTCTGGAAATGGATATGTGTATCCAAACTGTTTCATTTTTCAATGAATCATTATGAAAGACTGGAGACATGATCCCCAGATTGCTTTATATACATATGTTGAGTCACTGTATCATATATAAAGATACAGAATATCATATTTCTCAGCAAGATTTAATTTTATTCTACTGAGAGCCTTTTTTATTATACTGAGAGGTCAATGAATGGCAAGTTTTAATTGTATCTTCACCATGAGGTCAAAGGCAGCATTGTTGAATTCCATTTTACTGAGACGTCAAAGGAAGTAATATTTTCAAGAGTGTCTCAGACAGTCAAATATGAAAAATAATTTCATATTTTTGAGCAATATTACCCTTTTTATGTATCTTTTTTGATTAAACAAAACAGAACTTTCAAAAATCTTCTTTTTTTTTTTTTTAAATATAAATTAAAAAAAAGGGGGGGTTTGATTTTATAATTAAAAACAGCTTCAGTTTGACATAGTTTGAATCAGTGCAAAATAAATTTTAATTTTAAGATCAGTAGTTACCATTATCGGTATCAAAATCAGAAACATTTTTAATAGTGAATCCATAGCTTTTTTATTGTATGGAAACTCTCTCAAAGCATACAGAAAAAAATATTACTCAGGTTATATATTCGGGATAATTCCGTGAGCCTAATTATGTTTGATAATAGTGTACCGATAATTTAATATACTTCAGGGAAAAAAATATTTTTGCTTGGTATGGCAGTCACTAATAACGTTATTTGTTAAGCATTATTAAATAAGACTTAGAGTGATGCTGTATACCTTTAAAGAAAACTACCAATAAATGGATTTTTTTCTGTAAAAAAAAAACCAAACATTGTGAACAATGTGTTTTGTATGAACTGTAATTGAAATGAGTTTGCATTAATCTGAAAGAAAACTGGTTCCATTCATATTTGAATATTTTCTTTTTGTCACATTTTTTGCACTTTCAAAACCCTTATTACCCTTAGAGCTAGTCTAGAGGCTTGACCTGCATGCATGCTGATCATGTAGAGTGACCTAGATGGGGATGTTGATTCAATTATTGTGAAACCTTCACAACACATGTGGCTCTCATTAGCAACATGCAGGAATCAGTCAACATGTATGTACAGGCCTATACAACTGGTTATCATTACTGTATGGAATGGTATGTATATGAAGGTTGGCAGCAGTTCTATTGTATTAAACACTTGTTCACCATCTTCCAACTCCGTGGTCCATTGGAAACCATCAGAAACCAGCCGTTTGTGATCAAAATGATGCTACGCCATTATACACTTATATTATTGCAAAACTAGAAGCATTTCTAATGTTGAACAGTTTTTCATCATTTTACTTCATTAAGTGTTGCAGGTAATAACTATGTAAAAGAAGAGTTTTTCATCATTTTACTTCATTGAGTGTTGCAGCTAATAACCATGTAAAAGAAGAATATTTCATCATTTTACTTCATTAAGTGTTGCAGCTAATAACTATGTAAAAGAAGAGTTTTTCATCATTTTACTTCATTGAGTGTTGCAGCTAATAACCATGTAAAAGAAGAGTTTTTCATCATTTTACTTCATTGAGTGTTGCAGCTAATAACCATGTAAAAGAAGAGTTTTTCATCATTTTACTTCATTGAGTGTTGCAGCTAATAACCATGTAAAAGAAGAGTTTTTCATCATTTTACTTCATTGAGTGTTGCAGCTAATAACCATGTAAAAGAAGAGTTTTTCATCATTTTACTTCATTGAGTGTTGCAGCTAATAACCATGTAAAAGAAGAGTTTTTCATCATTTTACTTCATTGAGTGTTGCAGCTAATAACTATGTAAAAGAAGAGTTTTTCATCATTTTACTTCATTGAGTGTTGCAGCTAATAACTATGTAAAAGAAGAGTTTTTCATCATTTTACTTCATTGAGTGTTGCAGCTAATAACTATGTAAAAGAAGAGTTTTTCATCATTTTACTTCATTAAGTGTTGCAGCTAATAACTATGTAAAAGAAGAATATTTCATCATTTTACTTCATTAAGTGTTGCAGGTAATAACTATGTAAAAGAAGAGTTTTTCATCATTTTACTTCATTAAGTGTTGCAGGTAATAACTATGTAAAAGAAGAGTTTTTCATCATTTTACTTCATTGAGTGTTGCAGCTAATAACTATGTAAAAGAAGAGTTTTTCATCATTTTACTTCAATGAGTGTTGCAGCTAATAACCATGTAAAAAAGAGGACTGGATGAAATTGTCAGGTATTTGCAAAGGCCTATTTGTGCCGGGCAAGCCAAAGCCAAAACGTATATTTTTTGGCCTGTATATTAAAATAGCAGTTTCCAGTGACATCAGAGGTTATTTTGCTTATAGCATTCAAGATATGAAACAGTTATACAATTTCTGAGGTAAGGTTAAAGGAGGGAGCCAGCAGATAGTCCAGAGAAACATTGAAAAGCAATCTAGGGTACACTCATTTGAACTTACCATTTAAATGTTTGGCTAGATATTTGTAAATTAATTGATTACAGCCTCATTACTGTGAGTAGGATGGTGTTTGATGAATTCTTAAAATAAAGAGAGAACATAATTTAAGTATACAGCAAAAATACCATTTACTAAATATTCTTGTACTTAAAATAAAAAAAAATTACATCATGAATCTTAAGTTTTTATACAAGTGGAATTTATAATCAGCTGCACCAGGCAAACAACCCCAAGTATTGATACTTAGTAATAAGTATGGAGACAATGAAACTACATGTATTGCACAAACGAAAATTGGCAAGAAAGTTAAATGTGGTAAGAAAAAGTATCAGTTTTAGTGGCTTTGAAATTTTTTTCTCCCTCAAATACAGTACTTAGGGTCTGAGACCTGTCTATACAGAATCATGGACCTGTTACCTGGTTCCTGAAAAACATCAATCTAAAGAAGTTCTCATCACATTCATACCGCGCAAAAATTTTACCTTTCTGAACCAATGTTTTATGTTACTGCAAACTTCTTTATAATCTAAGCAAGAAGCAAGACAAAAAAGGGGGAAGAGCGAGGAGGGAAAAAAAAAAAAAAAAAAAAAAGAATCCTAAGTCACAGATATCTAGGGTATGCTAATTTTGTGGTAAGAATTCTGTTGGCAGTCAACAATAACAGTTTGCTAATGTCTGGAACTCTTATCAGGAAAGGATGTTAACTGACTGTCATCGCATTAATATATGTATTTAAGATGGATTTGTGGCCAACAGATATAAGTGGTTTTTGACCCAGCAGAAGCACTGGCGTCCTGAGAAACAGGGACCAGACTTTGTAATTCGGGGAGCACTGTTGAAGGCTACTTATCATGAAAGAATTGAAACAATATGTACTAAAATCTGCTAATCCTTTTACATGTATTTAGATCTGAACATCTTATTGAGCTGTTGTGATTGGCCAATGTTTGTCATCCATTAATGTCTGTCTGTAAAGAATATCTTCTTAACAGCATACTTGATTAGAATAAAAATATGTTTCTTAGAAAGTTCCCTAAAGCTTTTTGAAGAAAACTAGTGAAAATATAAAAAAAGGATCGTCTGAGATCCTACAGATCCAGATTCCAAAATATTTTGCCACAAATATTTTTTGGGTGGTAAAATTATTCAGCTCTGAAATAAAACCAGACAAAAAAAAGAAAAAAGAAATGAAACAAAACTACTTTAAGCAAATATTAGGGTGGGGGGCATGGGAACACCCTTCAACAAAATTATTATTGGAAAGCCAGCTACTGACTTTATTTTTGCAACCTGACAGATACTTATATTTTACTATTTAATGTGTTCCTTTGAATTTATTGCGAGACTCTTTTACTCTGATAAAATGATGAAAATGATCCTGATGTGTGCTCAACCTAGATCATTTAAGTACAAATGTTCATGTGTGTCTTTCAATGAACAATGACATTAATACCACTGAGCCAGAACTAGGTTTTAATATATCATCCTGTTTGCTTAACATTGTCACTTGAAAACCTGACAAAACTTTAGTGCCAATCACAATGTTAAGTCCAATTAATTTATTTTGATCAATTTACAGAACCCTTTCATCTTTTCAGTCTTGTATAGAGAAAATTGATTACTTGTCATACCATATTGAATTATGTTGATTTACTTAGACACTGACATGTACTTTTTTGTTATGTGTAGAATTTCTATTTAACAGCTTCAGTCTTTAAGGTGATTGGGTAGCAATTTTCTTTTTTTCTCTCTTTGCTGTAAAATTACTTTGATTGACATATTGATTTCACCATTTTGTTTTTAGCAACAGCCATTTCGGACCTACATCAGTGGTAATTGGCAATTAGAACTGTCAGAGTTCCTTGGAATATAGCATAGGGTGTTACATAAATAGAAACTTTTAACCTGGAAAAATTAACAGGAAGTTCAGATGGGCAAAAATGGCCTATTCTTTTTCATACACCTCATATTTGTCTCTTTATTGTTATATTAAGATTTAGAAACCATTTCAAATGTCATTGGCTATTAACCCTTCATTTCATGAATATTCACGCACAAATTTATGTCTCAATGACCAAGTAATCGAAGAAAGACATTATTTATTGAAAACATTTTAAAATGGCTGAATAGTTCACTGTTATTTTACATCAGAAACTGGTCTCTCTTTTAACTTGGTCCCAAAAGCCAACTCAGTTCAAAGCTCTAGTTTCAACATCCCTTGATCATGTTTGGAACATGACTTTCTGTTCACTTTGGTTCCATATCAGACCCTAATTGCAGTGTACTTTCTATAATATGGCTAAACAGTTTTTTTGCAATTAGTATAAATCTATTTGATCCTGGGTCTCAGTCACAGCAGTTGCTAGGGGTGTTAAAACTCTTTTGGTTTCATCTTTAAATGGGGCTGGAAATATTTTGTTTAGAAAGAAGATAATCTTAGACTTAAAAAAAATGTTTTATCTCTCTTAAGAGATGCATATTTTGATGAATTAATATTGTTTTTTATAGTTTAATTGTATTTTTGAAACAAGCAAATGGATGGGTGGGGTAAACCAAAATTAAGTTGATATTATGTTTCACAAAAACTCCTACATATGATTATTTCGGGTTGCTGCAATAACATGACAGCCGATCTGAAGATTGTGAGTTCAAACCACATCTGGTGCAAGGATTTTCATGGCCTTAACAGGTGTCAAGTACTGGTCCAGTCCAAAAACTGTTGGGAAGGATTAGCATAATTAAGTTTTATGAACTTGTTTCCAAATTGACATCAAAGAAATAAGTAATTTTCTTTCTTTATTTTTTTTTTATACTTTAATAAAGCAAATTAATTTATTTTATTATTTTTTTAAAAGAAAAGTGCAATGCTGGTTAACTCAGAAAAGGAAATTTAAAAGGATATAGAACTACAGATAAGCTGTGTTAAATCTGCATATTAAAATGAGTAATTGGATAATATCAAAAAAGCAATTTATTTGAAAATATGGCATGCCAAAAAACAAATAAGAAACTCATTTTTCATTCACATTAAAGTTACTGCATATGTAACATTACCATAATTCAGTGATGTGCTTTAAAATTCCTTTCTACTTATTTCCAATCTTAATATTTCCACTTTTGATTTGTGTCAGATACACAGCTGCTGTATAAGGCAAAAAAGCAATTGATCTTAATTTTATGAGTACAATTTTAAATCATGAATACAAGATGCCCAGCTGTATTAATTAGGCAAAATACATATACATGTAATTCTATGTGGTAACAAGTTTAAAATCATGATATCTTGGGTAAATACCCATTTGACTTGATATATATAGCTCTGAGGATGATATGGACCCCTGTAAATGACCAGAGATGTTGAAAGACACAGTATTTAATGCCAAACAAATGACATGACTGCAGCAAGATCCTGAACAATTAATGTCTGGTAGGTATCATGCTATGAGTGGAACCACATTATCAGCAACTATTGTATACTCTGCCAACAGTATGAGGTCTACAGTATTGATTCTGTCACACAGATCATATTCTTCCTCCCACTACCTGTAGACTGAGTTACAGGTCACTTCACAAAGGCTTTAACGGTCAGAATAATAATGAGGCATGACAGTAATTACCAACTATGTAGTTAAGTACTTATGTATATTTGAACTCACTAGAGTGCTTTAGAAATTACCTGAATTATTTATTTTAAATACATGTAATGTGATATCATAAATTTTCGTGGGACACTAATTTTTATTGATTTCATGTAAGGTTTTATCCACAAATAAAAAAAAACAACCTAAAACAATTTATTTTCATGGACAAAATGTTTTCTAGAATGTGAATCCATAAATATAATGTACCCACATAACTCCCTTGTGTACTTATAAAGAAATCAACGAAATTTAATGTCAGCAATAATTACTGCAGATATTACAGTACATGTATTCATAATTTGTACTATTTATTTCTGAAAATATGATAATACCAAAAGCAATTGGATGTGTATTTGTTCATAGTCGTAAGTGCCATAGTGACTTTTTTTTTAACTGCAACAGAACAAAATGCCTTTTATAAATTCAGATCATAAATGAAACAATACTTTTTAAAATACTACTATGGTGCAAATCTTTAAAACCTACAACTATATCTCAAATATTTTTTTTTCTCTTTCAAATTTTTGAATGATAAACTGATAAATGCAAACATTATGATGAAAGGATCATTATATTCATATCTCATGATCTGCGGCGCAATTTTCTTTAAACAGCATTTGTTAGTTTAAAATATCCTACACTGGATTCCTTAATACAAGAAAAGACTCAGTGAAAAGTTTAAACAATACTCAACAAATTTACATGGTCATTTTCCTCTCTAAGATACCTGCCATAATATAATAGAGTTTAAATGTGTATAAATTCTGGTAATTATGGGTAATTTATATATCATTTTGCTTATCTCATTTGTTTCCTGACCTCTTCGTGACGGAGATACACATGTCAAGTAAAGTGGTCAGAATGGTCTACACCCTGTAATTGTCAGGTAATCTGTGTAATCAAACCTCTGGCAATTTAGTTCTTCAAATGCTGTTCAAACTGCAGTCAAAATGTCATTGAATGGAAAATTGCTTTAAAAATAAATACATTGCAAAACATTTTTCCTATAAGCCTTTTCCTGCTAGACTTTACTAGTATGAGAGTAAGAAATGATTATCAAAAAAATGATTTCATCTGAAAGTTAAATACACAACTTTATTATTATCCACTGTCTCTCATATGCAAGAATTGCATTGTAATGATTAGACTAAGATAATTTGATTGGAGAACACAGTCCTTCTTACATGTAATTTTAGGCCTTCATGTCCTTGAAAACAAATTATAGTAAGTTGATATGTTCTTCAGGCTTATACTCAAATATGACTAAAAAAATCTATTTGAGTATGAGTCTCGGAGAGCATACTTTATTATTTTTTAAGAACTGGGGACTTGGGTATACCTTACTGAAGTATGATCACTTGATTCAACACAGATTTAAATATGTTATTTGAATTTGGGTGAGAGGTCATACCTTTTGTAAGTATTTTTCAAGAACAAAATAGGGCAGTATAAGAGGCATGGAAACTAAGTAAGATGCCTAACAAACTCATTATTTATACAGACTAAGACAAAAAATGAAACTATATTAAGCTAGAGAATGAAGTCATCAATCACAAGGAGGTGTTCCCAATCCACATTCCTAGGTGGAATAGTTGTAAGATTTGCACTACATATCTGTATATACTCTATACATAGGCACTGAACCAAGTGCATAAAAATGGGTCATGAAAAGGGAAAGATCCTTAAACATCTCTGCACAAGCCAAATAATGGTATAATTGTTTATAATGTGAGAATGATAATGAACAATACATACCCCAGCCCACAGAGGACCGAGTGATAGAATTCTTTTAATTGTCTGGCACACATATGAATTAAACAGGGCAATAGTAAGAGAACTGGGTGGAATATTTTGGCAGAGATTCTGATAAACTACCTGAAAATGCAGGCGCTTGGGATGATGGAAGCACCGTCACTTATCTGCACATTCACATTAGTCACAGTAGCACCAAGTAATTGACTGCCATGCTCACATTGCTGGCATCTCTAGCAGAAAACCCTCTGGCACAGTAGTTTGACTAGCAACAATAAGACTGACATGGGTGGCACCAAACTTGGTCCCTGGAAAATATCCCAGTCATATCAGGTATTTTATTGTATGTCATAGGGGCATTATTCTTTGTTTAACACCATGTCCCTGAAGGATATTTTAATATCTGGTGACATCTTATGTTGTTTAAATGTGTAAAATTACTTGAATAAAAGTGGTCTTTCTCTATTTCCTTTCACTGCCGGGAATGATTGAACATGCGGCTTTTGTAAAAAGGCCAGTGGCTTAGCCTAAAACCTTGAGCCCACTAATTTCACTAAACTTTGTAAAGAAAAAAATCTCTGTATAGATAATTTCACAGATGTAAAATAGTTTTATTCTTTCATAAAAAGTGTTGCATTTGTATAAGGCAATGAAGTGGGACAGCGTTCTTCATGTTTTATTGAGTAAATAAGGAATTAATAGACACCATGTAGGTTAGCAACTTTACGACTAAGATCCAATTTGTATGTAATTCAGTGAAATCTGAGGGCCACTGGTACTTGTTATGGATTTATTCTCTCTCTTTTTTTTTTTTTTTTTGGAAACGATGGATTTCAGGGATGATATTATGTATAATGTCATATTAAATAAAATATGTATAATTTGTATTGTATTGTGAAGAAGCATGACTGGTCAAAATAAGCATTGAAGTAATACTTGTCTGAACTAAACCCTGCAACCATACTTGCAGAAATCAATAAGGTTGTTTTACATTTAGCCATAGATTTATTGATACAGAAATATGTAGTCAGGATACAATGAAAAGAATTGTCCATGTCATCTTTGAACTGATCCTTTACATTAGGAAGACATGGGGATAAGATTTTAACAGATCATTGATGTATACCTGACTGTATCAGTACAATGCAAATGTCTTTGAGTCTCAGCCCTATCTGATAGAACCCCACCTTTAAGAACACAAGCTTGTTATTACACTGGCAAATTGTTACAAGTAAGTGACCTGCCTGGAGGCGAGTTGCTCACACAAATATTTTCATTGTGTTTCATAGTCTGGTTCCCGGTTGTCCTCAAGGTTACAGATAAGTTGTGTAAGGGGAGGGTACTCCTGCCAAGAACCAGGCAATGAAACTTACTGGAAAACATTGTGTGAGCAACTTGCCCCTGTGTTTCACAAAACATTCCAAATTGAGATTTCCTTCATGTCATAAATCGCATATTCTTCATAACCACAGTTTTGAAGAAATGAAAGCATTTCCTGTAAAGATTATGATTAATTGAATATGTCTGCACCATTCCTTTCTCTGTTTCATAAATAAGGGATTTCTACATCTTAAAAAAAAATAAGCTGAGGAAAATGTCAATTTGAGACGTATTGTAATGCGAGCTCAGTTGATTGTGGAATTGACAGGGGACCAAATCAGCAGATCTTTCATATTTATCCCACATCCATCTAGTGGCAGCATTGAATATCCAGATTAAACTATACCTTATAAGATGCAGAGGACAAGAAATGAAAACTCCAAAGAACAGTATATTAAAGATGTGGAAATTTTAATTTATGTTTTGATCTCTATATTTAAGATTTTAATCATTTGGGGTTAAATATAATTACTTACAATACATTGTTTTCAAACCGTGAAGAAACAGTTACAACACTGCCGGTGTCCAGGTAACAGTTAGTGGTTAATGCACTGGCTCTACACCAATGCAAGATGAGTTTGATCCTTGGTTGGTCCATGTATGTGAAAGGATATGGGTTGCTAGTTTCGAAGCATGCTTTTCTCGGGGTACTTCGGTTTCCTCCAACACCAAGGGCTTCATGAAAGCCACCAGCAGTGCTGACAAGAACATTTTTTATCATCAATGCCACTTCTTGTCCATGCATTGTAAAATAAAAATAAAGTTTAAACTTAAAACAAATAATTACAACTATTGCAGTATCACTTCTATATTATACATATAATTATATAGTGCTGACTGTAGGATTCATTGTGAATGGTCATTACTTAAAATAATTAAAAAGAAATGTAAGTATTTATTTAGTTGTGTTTAGCACACAGGCCATATTTCAAAGATTGCCAGCATTACAAAAACTAGACTACCCAGAAAACAAGAAATATCATTTAAAAGATATATGGCATTGATGGGGATTAAAGTACTGGAGACAGTAGAAGGGTTATACATGTGGTGTACAAATCATTATCTGTGAAGCATTTCATCCAAAAAAGTCCAAATAAGCAAAGATAAAAACAAGCGTCCGCTCCACCGCAGTTGGCGGATTAAACATCATTGTTATAAAGCGCACCATCTTTAAGTAAAATGGAAACAAAATATAATATACTGCAGGTATTTATAACGTTTGGCCCAAAAAAAGGTCTCAATTAATGAGAATCAAAGAGAAGTGTTTTGATATAATAACCTTATATTTGTCAAAGAAACTGCAGTTCAGTCAGAATGTTTTATTAACATTTTGTGAATGTCATCTCAGCAAACATGATGTGTAACTTTTTTTTGTGGGTATTTGAATATCTGTCAAGAAAAATTGTTAAATTACTAATTCAGCACTGTCTTAGGTCAAAAGTGAGGTTAAACAGACAGCGGAATAAATAACATGTAATACTGCGGTACATGAAGTTTACTGTATGGTAAAATGTCAGGGTCATAAGGTTTGTTTCTTAAGCCTTCCTAGTAATACCTTGATAACATAGGATCAAGGCAATGAGGAATCTCATTACCGTAATCCATTGTTAATGAGGTGTAAACACCAAAACTGGGGTGAAACATTTACATAAACACAGTCAATAGCAAATTACATGCAGTGAAAATGATACTTACAAAACCAGAAATTTGATGTCGAAAGAACTGTGAGTATCTCTTAACCCTTTCCCTCATAGAGGACACAATGAAAAGACCTATGCGAACAGCATAAAACCAGATCAGCCTGCGAGTCACTCGCAGGCTGATCAGGTTTTATGCTGTTCACTGCTCATCAGTGGTCTGGAAATGAGGATTTTGTAATTAAATTTGGTAAGGTTTAACTGTGGTTTTCTGCAGATCAGGCTTTATGTGGTACCTATTGAGTGCGTCAAAATGAGTCTATATGAGGGAAAGGGTTAACCTCACAAAAATTGACTCAACTAGTAAGACTAGAATTCTTAAAATGTACATATGTATTAGGAATATAGGACTATTTTCAGTGCCATCTGATCATAGCCACAACTCACTGTGTATACAAAGTAATTCTGTTTCATCAAATGTTGATAAAAAATAGACAGTAATTTGTTAATAGTTATATGGAAAGATTAACAGCATGTTGTCCATTATGACTCTCTAATATTTCTGAATAATGGTCCCTTTTCTTCCTTTCAATGTATTATTTGTTTGATCTGTAAAGTTTAATTAATCAAGGTGTATGTTACAAGCCAAAAATGATATTCACTTGTTCATTGGAATTTGTTTAATTATCTTCAGAAATATTATCCAATAATGAAATTACTGAATACAAGTATGAATAAGAAAAGGAGCTGTTATTAAAATCTCAATGTAGGTGTAATAAATAGAACACATCTGTGAACAAATAGAGAGTTGGGGTGTTAGATTACACTGTTTGTTAGCAGCACATTTTTTTGAGAGGGACAGCAAGAAAACTTTTTCTAGAACATTGGAGGGCATTCAATAAAAATTCATTAACCCTTTCCCTCATAGAGGATACCATGAAAAGACCTATGCGAACAGCATAAAACCAGATCAGCCTGCGAGTAACTCACAGGCTGATCAGGTTTTATGCTGTTCGCTGCTCCTCAGTGGTCTGGAAATGAGGATTTTGTAATTAAATTTGGTAAGGTTTAACTGTGGTTTTCTGCAGATCAGGCTTTATGTGGTACCTATTGAGTGCGTCAAAATGAGTCTATATGAGGGAAAGGGTTAAACATTGCCCAACTTTGTGTTAAATATTATGACATCCTATTACAATTGATGAAGAAATAAAGAAAACTTTCAGCAGTCTGAATCTGAATCTTGGCTCATTCTTTGGAAGCTCATTCTTTATCATTTTGAAACAAATCAAAGCACTCAAGGCTCTGAGAGACTGCAGTTGGGGTTGTCATAAAACAAAAAGTGATTTTAGCTGACTAATACTACATGTACATGTACTAGAGTTGTAGAAAACCTTGTGGAATTTTTGGCATCAAATGACATTTGCCTCCACCGAGTTCAATCCTGCTAAAATGCTGTGATGAGAATTAGAGCTATTCTATCAAGTTAATCCTGCAGAAAGTCTCTCAGAGCTTTGATTAATTCAAATATTACTGGCTTTCCCTTTAATCCAGGTTGAGTAAATAAAAATAGTCAAAATGAAATATTGATTTATCAGATATCATTATGTAGACAGTTCTATGCTGTCACTTTGGGTGAAAAGAATTTGAAACTCTTGAACTGAGACAAGTTTGCTTTGGATATATCTAAAAACATCTTGGGAGCCGGTAACAGAAAGTTGTTTTGTGAAAGTAGACACAAATGACTGCTTTATTATGTTCGTGATTCAGAGTGCTTGGGCGTACCTTTTAAATACAGGACACTGAGGAAAGGTCAGACAAAGCCGAGGTGTTCAAACATAAGTAGCAGTCAGCCCCTGTCAGTATGGCTACTCTCCTTTTGATTGACATGAGGATCTACTGGAATG
Organism: Solen grandis; assembly: GCA_021229015.1. NCBI lineage: Eukaryota > Metazoa > Mollusca > Bivalvia > Adapedonta > Solenidae > Solen > Solen grandis. The sequence goes on along the minus strand of CM037790.1, from coordinate 6,003,455 downwards.
AAATAAATACCATACTTATAGATATTGTGTTCGCACTTTTTTTTAATTGTATTGTTTCTATTACATCAGGTAGGAAACATTTTTATGCTAATCCCTCTCAGGTGTTCTCGTGCTGTACAAGAACTTTATGCATAATTGTCCACAGAGGTCCTTGATGACTTCTCTGAAACATTTTTTTTTAGATTAATTTGTATAATGGGCTTCCATTTTGACATTGAATTGTTGTTTACCAAACATGTGCAGCTATATTTTGGATATCTCATTTATTTATAAATGAAAACCAATTAAATCCATATCTAAGCAGTGTTAATTCATATATTGCTAATGGTAAGTGAACAAAGTACTTGACATAAGGTGAGAAAAATTTGCAGCCTGACTGGGCTCGAACCTGGGGCCTTTAATTTTGCTTATAGGGCAATTAATGCTCTGTTGACTGAGATACCAGGCTGCTTACACATACTTCTCCCCTAGAATCGGCACTGTAACATACTGACACAAAGTACAAGCTTTGCATGAGCTGAAAACAACTTTTTACATAATAGATGAAGGCACCATGCATGGCTGATAACAACCTACCCACAGTAATTAAAGTTAGAATCTCACTTTAAGTAATTGAAATCAGATCAACACTTCCAAACAATGTGATAATGTGGAACAATCTAAAGCCACACCAAAGGCATCATTAAAGCAGATATTATCCTCTCTGGAATAATCATGAAATAAATCTTGTTCCAATTTCCCTTGTCAAACCAGATAAAGAAATCTCTGATGCCAATATGATCATGATTGTTCTTTTTTGTTTTTTTGTTGTTGTTGTTTACTTTTTTGTGAGTCCTGCTATTATCTTATAAACATATACTTTTGAATTGTTGACTCCTATACTCCCCCCCCCCCCCCCCCAAAAAAAAAAAAAAGAAAAAAAAAAAAAAGGAATACTGAAATGGTCTTAGTCTTAATATTCCTGGGTTATGTAAGAAGATACAGTGACCTAAATCCTGAAAGATTTCAAACCTAATTGTGTCATTTTGATATTTATATACCATAATACAAAGTACCAAATCGACCGGAATGATCTGGTGCATACACATAACAAACATTGCAAATGTCAACTTAAAATCCTAATAACAAACCTATTCCATGGAAGGAAATCCTTTATTTGATTTTCTTATTGAATTAATAATAAAGGTTACCCAAACTAGGTCTGAATAACCTTTATAACAGCAGGCAGGGTTTTAGTTTACAAAATTGTACGTATTTGGACTAGAAGATGTTCTACCTTTCAAATACAATGCCTTAATTGTTCGAGATGTTCAAGGAGTTGTCTGTAACGATCATCATCATCTTGGGCCAATATGCCCGTCAGAAAATACCAAATCCCCATCACTGATGTCACTGGCATTTTCCTCGCTGATAAACAGACCATAAAATATGCCTGCAGTGTCTCTCAGTTGATATAAATTTTGTCTCAGTAAAGAGCACACTTTAAGATTTTCTCCAATAAACTTAACAGCACTCGAGAGCCGCTGCAGCATTTCTGTAGTTGGGAATCTAGAGGATCTTGGTGAACACCCACAACTGGTTCAGAGGCTGTGCCGTTTCTCCCCTTTCCGGATCAATATTTGATCAATCAGTCCATATTATCACTCGGCTGGTGACTATGACGACGTAATTGGGCACAATAGCGGTGGTCCATGTCTCCCAGCACTTTGACTTGACTTTTTTTGTCTGAGGCCATGTCCTTTACATAATCTCAAAGCATGTGGTGGATCATCTCCACACACAGGTGGTAGGCCGATTTAGAGTGCAGTTGGCGCTGAAGAATTTCATTTAGACCTGCATTCTGTATTTCTTGACTTGATAGAATTTACAACATGTATACTTACATATTGCTAATTCACATATTTATTGAATATTACATTCATCATATCATTAATCATATCATCACAAAAAACCTTTGCATGAATAATTAAGTAATAGTAAAATAGTTAATTGTATATCATTTAATTTTATACTTATTTCTTTTTACAGTATGTGAAAACATATATAATATCTGTTGTCCAAAATGGTCACCATTTAACCTTTATAATGGTGTGGGTACTTGTGTCTGCCTTAGCGACCAGTGCAGACCAAGATCAGCCAGCACACCCATGCAGTCTGATCATGGTCTGCACTGTTTGCTAGTCAGTCAGTAGATTAAGCATCCCAGATATACAACTTATGGTTCACTTGAAAATGAAGAATGTACAAGATTTACTCCAGTTGGTAAGGGTAATAAAATGGTTTGTTTCAGTGATCATAATGGACATTCAATATTTACGCAAGTTTAAAATGTTAATCTTTATTTTGGAATGAAAGTGCTTTTAATTTAGCATGACATTGTACATTTAATTTCCTTCAAATTCAAGTCCTGGTTTGTTATTTAGTTATATTTTGTGACTCACACAAGCTTTAAATTTTGAGCAGCTAACTTAGATTTTCAAAACTAGAGTTGATACCTATTATACAAGTGTTTAAGAAAATGGTATCTTTGAAATGGTGCTGATTAAGATAGAATAATTTAAATTGTTATATATATTTTAGATACATGTATGTCTTTAAATTCTATCCAAATTCATAGAATTTATAAATAATCTAAAAAAAAAAAACACTCACAAAAACACACTCACAAAAACAGTTTTAGATTTAAAAAAACAACAATAATGTAATGTTTCAATAGCAATGTTTCTATTTCTGAAATTATTCATTTGCGCATAAAAATGCATGTGATGAAAAAAAATAGGGAAAAAATATCATATTTTTGGGTATTGTTTTACTTTGACCCTGAAATGATTTTGACCTAGACCTTCATTTGTTGTGTATGAATTTGATGTACATTATGAAAGAAGTAATATCTATGTAATCACCTTGTAGTACCTTATTAAATAAATCTGTAACTGTTTTTGCTGGACTTGTGATTTATTGCGGGCATTTTTGATTTTCATTTGTCCACGCTGCGCGTTGGCAATTTATGCTGGCAGTTTCAAATACTACAGACATTGGCAAACATTTTGGTATATAACATTGCTTGTTTTACTTTTATATCCACCTACTCCTTAAAAATGCTAGTTTTTGGCTAAAAGTCGATGATTAGCCAAATCTGCGAGTTAAGTCAATTATCTTTCACAAATTGGCACATTCAGACACAATCTACATTTATTTTTCAGACTTTTGTTGTGATAGCTCCAAGATTCAAGAAGGAATACATCTATCGCTTCTCTTCTACGCGGTCTTTCTTCATCCTGCCCCCATGGAACAAGTTCCGCAAATTTCTTGTGTACATAGCCACAAACCAGTACTTCGACTACTTCATCATCCTCACCATCCTCACCAACTGTATCTTCCTCGCCATGCCTGATGATCCCGCAGCCGAGTCCGCAGAGTAAGTACAATTACCTTTGTTTGCTTGTGGAATACAGGTTGACCTCTTTGCCATATATATCATCGTGGAATTACCCACGGCCGATAGATCATCTAGGCCGTGGGATATTAGGGCTGGATTTGTTCGTTTTAGGGTGTGTCAAATTATGCCTTTCAATGGTTGCATTAGGTTTTTAAAACCAATCATAGAAGCCGTTTTATACAGCAGTCATTTTTTTTTTTTATTGATTATATGACTTTCAAGCCTCCACCACATAGAAGAGTGTTGCATTTAAAAGTCACATTTTCATTGGTCGATAACTTAATCAATAACTAGTGTATTACAACGATTTGCTTGCCTATTTCCCATGGCATGATGTCATAATATAAAACGGAATAAGTCAGCTGGGGGTATTAAAGATGCATTAAAAAATATACCCAGCTATAATGTTTGAACTGAGGGTTTGAGAACTGTTTTTTGTGTCACCTGCTGTAAGTTGACACATAGGGATCACTATTCCGTTGTCTGTCTGTCCATTTGCTGTCTGTCACACTTTTACCGTCAGGCTTCAGCAGGTAACACATGTTTTCCAAAGAACACTCTTTTGTACTGAATCGGTAGTCTCATGATTCAAGTCTTCTGATTTTGACTCTTCTTTATCAGGGGCTGATGATCATCTGTCTTCTAGTCTGAAAAGGATTTTTCTTCACCCAAGTTCATGAAAATGATGCTTTTACCCTCAAAGATATCCAATAGTAGAAAAGCAATTTCCTACGGCCAGTGATTTGCATAACAAAATATAATAGCATTTAGTTAAAACCTGGATGAAAATTATCTTTAACAATTCCTTTAGTTTGAAACTTCATTTAACTTTTTAATGCTTTAATGTTAAGGTAAATACCTAGCGACCAGCTTTATTTGTCACCCAGTGAAAATGTTGCATTTCTTTACTGTAAAATCATTAATTTTTGTTGAAATTAAATTTCGTTGATTATGTACCTATGGGAAATTGGTAGGTACATTTATTTGTGGATCTATATTCTAGAAAACATGAGGTCTATAGAGTAAACAAGTTTTAACCCTTACCCTCATAGAGGAAACCATGAAAAGACCTATGCGAACAGCATAAAACCAGATCAGCCTGCGAGTAACTCGCAGGCTGATCAGGTTTTATGCTGTTCGCTGCTCCTCAGTGGTCTGGAAATGAGTATTTTGTAATTAAATTTGGTAAGGTTTAACTGTGGTTTTCTGCAGATCAGGTTTTATGTGGTACCTATTGAGTGCGTCAAAATGAGTCTATATGAGGAAAAGGGTTAATGGGGATAATTATTATTGGATAAAACCCACCATGAAATCAATGAAAATTTGAGTGTCCCACAAAAATTATAATGATTTCAAAGTATATTTTTGTGTCATTTTTATTAAAGGACTTAACTTATTACAATATCAAATTAAGCTGACAGTTGCCCACTATTTTTCATAGTGCTATTGTAGCATCCAAATAAAACTTGCCACTAAGTATGTTAGAGTATCATCTGTTGCTGTTCTACAGAATTTAGAAATATTCTGTAGTTGCTTTCACTCGCGGTGAAGTTTCTAACATATTTACATAGAGATTACGTTAAGAGAATGGCTTGAGATAAAGAATAGCTTTTTGTAATTTTGGAGCCAAACTGTGTTCCATTAAATTACCAATATTTGAACATCCCTGATTCTTTATATCAGTATCCTCCTGTCTCAAGGTAAAATGACATTAACTTTTTATGTATAATAAACTGTAAACATTTCCCAGGTTTTGGGACTTTCTCTGCTCAGTTCTTGCAAATGTGCCAAACACAAGATTGATTTTAGTGCAGTCCCAAATGCCTGCGGTGCTCACAGCGCTACCAATGAGGACAATTAGAGCAATAGGAAAGACATTTATTTCACAAGATTATTGCTATGTTTTACTTAACTTGATCAAAGTAAATTTATGTATGTTAACATAAGTAATATTCATTTAATTAGTTGAGTTTAGGGAATAAATTACAGATAATGGCAGTAACAACATTTTATTAAATAAGACCTTGACCCTTAACCTAGAACATATATGGACTCATTTTGATGCTTTGGCAAACAGAGCAGAACCTTTCAGAAGCTGTCTGATCAGGGTCTTCTCTGTTTGCTTATACACCATTTGCTTAGATTCTATCATTCTACAAAGTCTCAATGCAAAAAAAAGTCATTGTTTTATACACCATTTAAAGTTCACGTAATCTTCATCAAGTCATAAATTCATGAGGTAAAGGGTTCAAATGCAAATATTTTTAAATGACTTCGATGTTTTAAAATGGTTTCCTTTAACCCTTTCCCTCATACAGACTCATTTTGACGCACTTAATAGGTATCACATAAAGCCTGATCTGCAGAAAACCACAGTTAAACCTTACCAAATTTAATTACAAAATACTCATTTCCAGACCACTGAGGAGCAGCGAACAGCATAAAACCTGATCAGCCTGCGAGTTACTCGCAGGCTGATCTGGTTTTATGCTGTTTGCAAAGGCCTTTTCATGGTGTCCTCTATGAGGGAAAGGGTTAACAACCCATGGCAACATGATGTATACTTAATTTCCATGATATGCTCTACCATTTATTCTGTTTTCTCTCCCTGTGAAAGTCATCTACTGGTAATTATGGCTCTCAAGACAATGTCCATCTACAGGGCTATATATTTTCCCCAACCTTTGATTGCTTGTGTAAGTATTTCATTTGAGGATATCCATACACATACGCATAAACACACACTCCCACACACATGCTCACATATTGTTTCGGCAGAACTGGCTGTTTCTGCAGCTATGCTAGAATCTGACAGGCTGCCTCTTGTTGTTACCTGGATATGATCCATTGTCTGCACATTGCTCTGATCTGGGACAGTCAGGTATACAGCTGTCAGATATCTAGAAAACCTCTCACCACCAAGTCACTGCTGCAAACATGTAAACTACCAATAGGTGTCAGTGGTTTAAAACAACAGCAGCAGGTGTGGGAAATACGGTGGGGGAGGGAGAATAATTGTTACTGGGGAGTCAATGCATAATGTCAAGTTTCAGTTTGTAAAAATGCTAATTTTTTTGTCTCCGTCTTTTGTTCCTGATATTTTCTAACCCTAACTTTACCAAAGTCTTAGTTTTCAATGATAGAAGTCTTACAGAAAATTAAGAACATGCAAGAATTAAGAACATGCTAAAAGAAAACTGGAAATGGAAAAAGATTTTTAAAAAAGAAATGTTATAAATGACTTCTTTTTTATCTTTCAAGAAAATTATGGACAGTTTTTCTTCCTCACATAAAATTCAGTTACCAAAATCAGTTCTCCAGGGGATAAGATGAACTCATAAAACTACAATTATCCTTTCTAATACCAAAAGAAATAATATATTGTTTTAATTATTACATGTACAACACTAGGGTCTTTGTAGTTTAACTCCACTAGCTCTGTCCATTGTAATGGCTGTTGCAGCTAAATTGATATAAAATTCTGTAAGTAAATATGCAGTGTATTGATTATTCAGTTAACATTATAGGGAATTACATTCAATATTATTGTTCAAAATACTTGAAACTAATCAAAGATTTTAAGTTTTGGGCCATTGCTTTGAATTTTAACAGCAAAGTTGGTTGGAAAAACATAACAGCTTTTATTTTAGATTATATAAAAAAAAAATACCAGAGCACATAAGTCTTGTGCTCAAGATAACCTTTGTGAACATGCAGTCTTTGGTCTACATTTTGTCTACAAGTGTCATACAATAAGCTAATGTGAACACTCTATTGCCATATTTTTGGCTTGATATTCAGGAAACATTTGTTTTATGTGATAAAATAGATTATTTTCACCCTTTACTTCATATAGACTCATTTTGACTTTTTGGTAAACAGAGCGGACCAAGATCATACAGCTCCTGATCAAAGGGTCACCTCCGTTTGCTCATACAGTACTGGAACTCATATCCCTTACAGTCTGAACAGCAATGAAATATCCATTGTGTTATAACTCATATATACCATTTAAAATTCAGTCAATTTATATTCATTTGTGTGCCTTTAAAAAGTGATACTGTTCTGCCTTCGGGTTGATTGGGTCCTAACTACAGAAGCATGACAAACAGTAAAAATATAGCATGCCATGCTATGAACTTACTTAAGTATCAATTTATGTTTTATTTTCATAACTTAATTTCATATTTTTTCACAAGTTTTGGAAACTAATGAATTATTTCAATATTGACAGGATTTATTCCCCTTTAATCTGAAAGTAGGTCTATTACCTCCCTTGAATTTATTAATACATGGTCATTCATTCTGTGCAAGTCGTTTATTTGAATGGACTAATAACAGCAAAATGGTTTAATGAAAATCTTTATAAAGAAAGCCAGCTTATCCTCATAAAGTTAATAAAACATTTAGAATACCCCAACATCAATAACCCACATCCGGTACTGATAAGTAATGATTTCTGGTCGTACAGGTAGTCAGCAGTTAACCTGTTCATGTACAAAATTAGGACTTGGTAAATATTTGATTTAAAATGGTGCATGTATATGAAACCATAGATTTTTTATAGCCATGCAGACTGTGTAGAATCTGAGCCACAATATTGTATGAGCAAACATCAGACAACTCCTCCATTGAGCTGTCTGCAGTCGGTCTGTTAAACTATTATAAAGTAAAAGTTAATATCATGCTAAATTAAGATGTGTTACCAAAACAAATAAAACCATGTGAGAGGGAAATATTGCTTTTCTATCAGCTGAATGTATTATAAGGAAGATTAGCATAGAAGAGTAATAGATTAGCTATTGCATATATTCATGAGTATGAGGTTTATTTGATCAACAGAACTGGTTGGTAATGGTATATATTTACATACAGGCGGGCAGTCAGGTATGACATATTGTCACAACAAACCAGGGTCCGGCATATCAATATTGTTTCATTATTTTTCCACATCCCTGGAGGCCAAGTGGTTAGAGCGTCCGCCTCAGATGCAGGAAATCATGGCTTCAATCCTGGGCCGCAACATACCAAAGTCGTAAAATATGGAACTGGAATAGATCTTTGCTTGGTGCTCAGCATAATAAGGGTAGTTCCAGGACTGGTTGGGCCGGTGTCAGGATAATGTGACTGTGGTATCATGCCACATGTCTATGGTGTGATATTGCAGTTTGGCAGCACTATATCTGTCTCTCCAAATGACAGAGATATTGTCAGTGGGACATTAAACCCGACAAATAAACGTTATTTATCCAAAATGAAAGAGTCTAGTTCATGGACAGCTGTGTACTGATTGAGTGAGAGGTTTAGAAAATATATTTTATTATGACAGGATATATTTATATATGTGGTGTTCAGCCTCCTGATGGAGCCTGCCAGCCTGTAATTAAGATGACATAACTTTCAACATTTCTTTTATCTGAGGCCAGTGAATAACGGAGTTAGAAGTTCTTTGAATTTTTGAGATGAAGACAGTTTCTTGCATAACAGCCCAGATTATGCATAATCTGTAACAAGAGATTATAACAAAACAAAGACACTGAATAGCAAAATCATTATCTGGAGGAAACATTGTTATGCCATGATTAACCTTATTTCTCCAACTTTGGACACTGAAGTAATTAATGTATGATACCCTTCAAGTTATGGGAATACACATCTAAATTATTCTGTTTTTCTTTCAGTATATTAACTGTTTCATTATTTAAGACATTTTAATGTTCTGCAGAAAAACTAGTCAACATTTGTGCACCCATAATTTGTGATATCGTTCTACTTTCGATTTGGTGAGAGGCATGACAACCAGTACCAAAAATAGCATGTTGCACCAAGCAGCTCATTGATGGGACTACAGAAAAACAAACTACTGATAGTTTGTAAAGTATAAAGTCGCAGTTAATGTTTGTACTTTTTAGGATGTAAAGTATAAAGTCGCAGTTAAAGTTTGTACTTTTTAGGGATCACACTTATCTGCTATGAGGATTGAATCCATACATTTGCTCTCTGTGCATATCTAAGTATCATTATGGGAATGACATGCTCAATTTTTGTAAAGGTTTTTAATATTTGAAGTTATATATTCTTGAGAGAAAAAGATTAACCCTTTCCCTCATAGAGGACACCATGAAAAGACCTATGCGAACAGCATAAAACCAGATCAGCCTGCGAGTAACTCGCAGGCTGATCAGGTATTATGCTGTTCGCTGCTCCTCAGTGGTCTGGAAATGAAGACTTTACACTTAAATTTGGTAAGGTTTAACTGTAGTTTTCTGCAGATCAGGCTTTATGTGATACCTATTGAGTGCATCAAAATGAGTCTTTATGAGGGAAAGGGTTAAATTGCAGAATCTGTTTTGTCTATACGCAGCTGGATGCTTTCCATATACATGTATAATGCTTTAGATTATATTGTCAGTATTGCAAAGGTTTATTTCATGTTCTGTCATAAAGCACATTTAAACTTCTCAGCTCTGATTTAAGTACTCATAAACAGTCTGCTGCTGGCTCATTACTTCCCTTTATGGAGTCTGTTTGCTCTCAATAAGTCAAGTTTTTTTTCATTTGAAAAGTTTTATTGATGATTTACGGTACTTGACCCTTTATCTCATATGTGAACACATTTTGAGGCCCTTGGCAAACAGAGCAGACCCAAATCGGACAGATCCTTCCATGGTCTGCTCTGTCTGCTCATACAATATTGTAGCTCAGATTCTATATTGCCTGAATAGCAAAGAAAAAATCCATTGTTTTATATACCATTATACTGTGTGGGTTGTAGGAACTGACCATTTTAAAATGGCCAGCTCTGGTCATCAATTCAGTCCAGATATCTACAGAGCCACAGATCATTGCAGGTACTTGAGTCATTTATTGGTCGGACAAGCCCTGCCAAGTCTACCTATGAACTTAGTCAATGACCAACGAGGGACATGGAGCAGTGTTCATAAAGATTCATGGCCACTGGGGAGTAATTACAATAAGCCTAATTACTGAAACACAACACTGAAATCGTGTCCCTCTTGAGACTCCATCTTAATCCTGGCTAATTGATTATTTATGTAACATGTACATGGCTTAATCAGCTGGCAGCATATGGAGGTTGGCGCCAGGGTTGTTGTAGCCCCATCTATATTTAGGATTTTCATTAATACTCGATTGCTAGTTGAAATCGTTGGTTAAACTTACTGGTACATTAAATCTAGTTGTTTTTCAGTAATATTTGAAAATACCACTTGACCCCTGGCAAAATCTTTTTTTTTTTTCTTATATTTATTAATCAAAACCCTGTATTCGTATATTGCCCCAGTACAATTTATTATGTTTTACAGTATACATGTAGTTTATCTTGTGATTCTGTGTTAGGGAAAAACATTGAAAACTGTCAAATATTCTGAGAAAAGACAATGTCATGTATTATACACAGTATAGGGTAAGGTGTATTTTTCTTTGAAAATATATTAAGGGCTGTCCCCTCCTAGTGTAAAATATTGGTAGGTGCATAATGATCCATTGCCTGCCGTACTGAGGCAGTGCCAGGCATGTCGTCCAGGAAACAATGGGACTGCTAAATATAAAACAGTCATGATGAAAACATAGACATGTTTACCTAATGATCACTCTGAATTTAGATTACAGTAAAAATAACTTGTGGCAATGGGTCAATATGAATTTGTATGACCATTTCAACTTAATGCCCTTGTCATGATATCTCAGCATCATCATACTCAGTTTACCAATTAACCAAATGGTTAAGACAAACAGCTATAGTCCATTTCACTCTGAAATGAGACGTAAACCTACTTAAATCAACAAGCACTTCCCAAACACCAAATCTTCATGCACACACATTGTTCATTGGGAAATAAACATACATTTGAGATTTTTCGCCAGTCACTGATTGGTCAATTTAAATCATCAAATTATACCATGAATTACCAATTTTCTGGTGAAATGTGATGAAATTTTGGCCCATAATATCTCTTTAGAGGGCACAAGCTCAGCTAGTGCTTCCAGTAAGTAAATTTTGTAGAAATTGGAATGGAAATATTTTTTCAATATAAATTAAGATATATGGGACTTGGTGTAAAACTATTGCGCCTTTTTTAGATACCACAAAGCCATCAAAACTTTTTCTTGCATTTTACTAGGTTTTTGTGATTGCGTGGGGCAGTGTGGGAGGGGGGGGGGTCTAAAGTTTAAATAAAAATCAAGTATGTTTTTGACTTATGAGCTGTATCTTCATAATTTCTTATTTATGCCTGACAAAATGAGTGACTGTTATTCTAACGTTCCATGTCATAACTATTGCTGTTTTCAGGGTGTGATTTGTCAATGACATGGGAGTACCAGACAGATTTCTCTAACACTTTAATATTCACCAGAAACTTTCAAGCAAGCTGCCAGAATATTGAATTTTAAATTTGAAGAGTTCATCATCATTATGGGTGCATGTTTCTCCAGAACTCTCCCGATCCTAGAATGTGTCCAATGATTATTATGAATTTGTAAAGGAAATAAACATATAGAGTTGATCGGAATTCATAAAACTGAATTTTGCATTTTGTTTTACTGATAGCTTTTATGGGGAGAAAATGCAAAAACGTTTTTAAGTCCTTGTTTTAAACTGAGTACTTAAACATCTGGCTCAAATTTCATCAACAATACCTAGGGCTAAGTATAATACTTAAATTCTTTGATCAAGTAGGAACGTATAACACCTTTCCAGTTTTATGAAATATTCAAGTACATGGCTAATTTGACATAACTTCTTACCTTCATAACTAACAATATTTGTTAAGAAATAAGACATTTGGGTATTTTTATTAGAGAAACGTACAAGGCTGATGAAATTGACCCTTAAGTATTTTTAGTATTACTTAGCGCTAAGTAATATTGGAGGAATTTGAGCCTGGTGTTTGACGATTGGTATACAAGGCCTGTGTGATATTGTACAATATAGGTCACACTGAAGCCATTTATCTAAGACTATATTGGGAATGAGATGGCAGTGTTTGGTACAATGAATGGGTCTATATCTGGCCAGGCGGATTCCATTAAAGGCTATCAATAGCCAGGTACCCGGTCGGATTCTCCAACGTCACAGAATATTGCGTCAATCACGACCTGCAACCTCTGTCATTGTAGTTCTGTAATCAACAGGTTGTTTACAAGTAAATAGCCAGATCAAACACAGAACATAGATTCAGAAGTACATATTTAGTTACATATGATATTATGCTGCCATTTCTGCATTGTTTGCTTGAACTATATTCACAATTGTCAAAATGGGTTTGGGTCTATTTTTAGAAGATAGATTTCAAGAGGTGGAGGGGGGTGAACTTGTGGTGAATAATTTGAATATTTAACCCTTAACCTGCAGAATTTCTCAAATGGACTTAGCCATCTCCTTTTTTGGAACTGTCCATTATCAATTTTAGGGAAAACAAAATGAAAACTTGTAGTTGGTCAGCCAACAGTAAAGAGCCAGGCCAGTCTGCACAGATGTGCAGGCTGGCCTGGCTCTTTACTGGTGGCAAAGGTAAGCAGGGTAAGGGTTAAGTGAAATACAGTAGAGACTTATTCTGACAAGGTAATAATTATATATCATTTTCCCAGGCTTTATTATTAGTACCATCATAATCATCATCAGCAGCAGCAACAGCAGCAACATTCTTTCATCGTTAAATATGAAAAAAAATATAAAAAAAATAATAAAAAATAAAAAAATATATTTTTTTAGAACAAAAACCCAAACTGTTCATAAATATATCACAAATTCCATCAAATGTCTAGGTGTCAAGAAATTAGTAGGTTTTTACCCTGGGGATATGTTTTTGATTAACGATTCTGATATACAGAAGCCAGGGTTTCCTATACATTGGAATGTTTGCAGTCTAGACATGTCAAAAAGTATGACTAACCTTTGTTTAAGTGAAGTAATATGTATACCATCTGTCTTTACCTAGCTGGCAATTTTTCACACTCCATATCTGCAGAATGCAGGTTTATATAAGTAAGCTAAGTAACCAGTAATTGTGGGTTTATATATAGCTAGGTTAATTTTCTACACATTTTTTTGTTTGTTTGTTTTTTTGCATAAAGAAACATAAAATAGTATAATTTGCAATATACATTAATTGATAGAGTGCTCTTTATGGAATCACTTTCTTTAGTTATAATGTATAGACAAGAATATAGAAGGTGAAATGATATATCTTAACCCATTACCTCATGAATATTCATGTACACATTTATGACCTGATGAATATTAATACTGAACTTGGTATATGAAACAACGGATTTTTCTTTGTCATGACATATTGATACAATATTAACCCTTTCCCTCATATAGACTCATTTTGACGCACTCAATAGGTACCACATAAAGCCTGATCTGCAGAAAACCACAGTTAAACCTTACCAAATTTAATTACAAAATCCTCATTTCCAGACCACTGAGGAGCAGCGAACAACATAAAACCAGATCAGCCTGCGAGTTACTCGCAGGCTGATCTGGTTTTATGCTGTTCGCATAGGTCTTTACATGGTTTCCTCTATGAGGGAAAGGGTTAATTGAGCAAACAAAGAAGACCCTGATCAGAGGAACTGTCTGACTCAAGAACTGTTGACATGCACTTCCAGATCAACAAAATAATCATCATTCAGAAAGTCAAAGTGCATATATATTTAGATATTAAAAACCATTTTTTGATATACAACATCTGATAAAACTTCATTTAATTGCTTTTTTGTTTCAGGTTGGTCTTTCTCGCCGTCTACACAGTTGAAATGATACTCAAAGTCATTGCCCGAGGTTTCCTAATCAACTCCTATACATATCTAAGAGATGCTTGGAACTGGCTAGATTTTCTAGTCATATTGTCTGCGTAAGTATCATTATTGGTTTCTCTTATCCCTTTACAATTTAAATCCTATACATGTACATGTAGTAATGTTTGTTTTTTTGTTGTTGTTTTTTTGTACCATATACTTGTAAATGTCATTTTCTAAATGATTTAAATCATAGAAAATAACAGTTTTAAAAGTTGCATTCTTGCAAATCAAAGGACAGTTGTAATGCGTGACATCTGCTAAAATAGGTCAGAGAACCTGCATGAGTCATTCATCATGATATCAATCAATCATTGGTCAGTTGGGACATCTTGTGATCAACTATAATTTGAATCAATAATGTCCTCTGGATAAGTAGATTTCAGGTAGACTGACTAGAGGACACCTATAAGACACACCTAGGAAATTCTGTAAGTAAATGTATGTGTATTATTAGCATATCTGGTCATGATGTGTTGTTCTGTCTTCACAGATATCTCACACTTATCCTCGACTTTGTAACAACGGGTGGCAATGTGGGCAATCTACAGGGTATACGAACATTCAGAGTGTTCAGAGTCCTACGAACAGTGTCCATAGTGCCAGGTAGGTCCTCCATCCTGAAGCATTTTTAGTAACCGTTAATGGTTGCTCATTTAGCTAGCGGTTTCGAGTTGGTTCCCTGCTTGCAATATATACTCTACAATATAACGGGTGCTGAAATGCTCATTTTAACAAGTGTTAAGGTAACCAAATGCAGGGCAGGTATGTGCTGCATAGATGAAGTGTTTCTCTGAATATTGTCCAGGTATACCATCAGGACTTTATTTGCTGAAAAAGATATGCTGTCCAGGACTGTGTTTTATCTCCTGTTTTCCTCAACTCTAAAGTCTCATTTTGTGTATCTAAACCAAATTTTACATTATTTAAAATAATGACCGTTTTCTGTAAGAGCATGCTTGTAAAAGCATTTATGCTTATGATATATCTCATCTAGAAGTGATACAATCGTCACATTTTAACCCTTTCCCTCATATAGACTCATTTTGACGCACTCAATAGGTTCCACATAAAGCCTGATCTGCAGAAAACCACAGTTAAACCTTACCAAATTTAATTACAAAATCCTCATTTCCAGACCACTGAGGAGCAGCGAACAGCATAAAACCTGATCAGCCTGCGAGTAACTCGCAGGCTGATCTGGTTTTATGCTGTTCGCATAGGTCTTTTCATGGTGTCCTCTATGAGGGAAAGGGTTAACTCAAGCTATGCCCTCATGAAAACATTAAAATTGTATCGCTTCTCGATGACAATCTATGTATTGCCAACCGTGCTCTCTGTAAATATGTGTTCAGTATTGTTCAGATCGTTAACTTTACATCTGAATAATTTTAGAATTCTAGAAGTTGAAATATTTCATCCATGCCAGGATGACATGATATGAATAATTAATGACATTCCACTAAAGTCCCGAGGCAGCATCCAGATTATGCTGGTCATTAAATACATGTAGTTTGTTTATGTCACTGACACAGTTTAAATAAATATTGATTTCTTGTACAGTGATATTGGTTTTAGGTGTCTTTCTTTCTTAGATGTTAATAGATGTTTATTCCTTATTCCTCTTACATCTCAGGAGACCTATCTATATCCATCACACGTTTCATTCTCTCCCCCACCCCACCGCCTTCCAAAAAAATTAAAAAAGGTAAAATACATACTAAGACATAAGACAAACTTTCCATTCCTTTAAAAGTATAAAATTGCTCTAAAATGGACAATTGTATTGTGCTAAGGTAATGAATCTATTGAATATCTATATTCCAAGGTAAAATTCAGGTTTTTGAAAATAAGGTCGTTTATTGGAATGGTTTATCTATTCATGTAATTTCAATTTCACAGTAATATTTTTGGATATGCAACTTTGATTTAATAAGACTGTATTGAAATTTCAATCAGTGAATGCAAATGCTTTGAAAATGATATGAATAAATGTTATTTGTTAATTTCTAGAAAAAGAAGAGTTTTTTTGGTGCTTTTAAATCTTGAAATTGAGAGTTTGATTTCAAGATTTTTTTAATTAAATCAAAGGACTGGTTTTGAGTATGTAAAGGAATGTTGTGGAATATCATGCCTGATGGACAAGTATTACAGAAGTTTTGGAATTTTAAATATGATTTGACATATTTTGTTTTTATCCTAGGTGTGTTTATCTTAAGTATTTATTTACCTAAGAAAAATAGGAATTAAAGTAAAATTGATATTTTGTGATATTCTTAAAACTTATGAGGGAAAAAAAACAAGAATATTTTCCCTCTTAAGCTCTTATCATTTCACCATGGTCAAAGTCCACCAAAAATTCTTAGTGCTAAGTATGGTAAAACTTAAATACTTAACGGCGAATTTCATTAGTCTTGTTTCTCTAATAAAAACACTCATATATTCTTTTTCTTAACATTTTTTTGTTATTTTGTAAGTAATAATCCATTTCAGGTTAGTCATGTACTTGAATATTTCAAAAAATAGTAATGGTGGAATGTGTATCTTTCTAGTTTAAGAATTTAAGTATTACTTAGCGCTAAGTATTGTGGATGGAATTTGAGCCATGTCCGTTTCTCCATACAATCAAAGACTGGGAACATATCTAAAATTATGCATGATGCTCGAACAACCACTACTATAGTTATTGCAATTTCACCGTAACAGAAAAAAAAAAATATCAGAATCTTTTATTAGAAAAATGTGAGTCTAGTTACTGCCGGGAACAGTCTTTATTGGAACAGTAAGTCATAGACAAGGACCACTTAGAAGTTGGACAACTTACAAACACTTTAAGTGGCACCTGTAGCGTTCCAGTTGAATTGATAGACAACTAAACTGGCACACTTGCTCAGCGACAGGACATTCCTGCAACGAATATAGACACACACTGATCTAATCTTTCTCATACCAGTACTCACAAGCATGTAAAAGTTGTAGACATTCCATAGATGTAAGGTTTACTTTCAGTGATATTCAGTAATTTTGTTCTCATGTTTCTCCAGATAAAACTGATATTTATATGTAACCTGTATGGTACACAATTTTGACCATTCACTGTTTGAGCACACTTGAATCCAGTCAATTGCAGGTACATTAAGTTCTTTCCTACATAAAATCAGAAACTTTAATACATAACCAAACCTGATTAGGTGTAAATCAGAATTGGTTGACTTCTTTAAGAATAAAGTTGTGTTAAGTATTGTTTGGTGAAAATGAAACTAGAAATTGATGGGGGATCAAGTTATGTTTTATTGTTTAACATGGTTACTCAACACAGCGTCTTAAATTATAAAATTGTTTTCAGTCTGATCAGGCTCTCTTATTGTTAAAAATGGCCTACCCAAAAGGTGAAAAGTTTAACATGGCTGTAATCAGCTGAGTGTGAGATCCACCTGTGATCCTTGTAGTTTAACACTGGCACCTGTCCCTGAGTCTCTTTGTTGCAGGTCACAATCACTGTCTAACTTTCATAAAATTATAAAAATTAACTCAACAAACTTTATTTTTAAACTTTTATATAGATACTGTCCTTTTTAACCTTTTAAACCAGATCCTATTGTTGATTATTACAGATACTTTTCTCATAATCTGTGCCAGTATTATATTATCAGTTAAATATCAAATATGTTGGCTATTCACTGATTCTCTGACAAAGAGTCCTATAAGCTGGTCATGTGAAACCAAGATAAATCACTTGGTGAGTATATAAATTGTACTGACAACTGTATCACAGTCCTAGACCCTCCCTCTCAACACTTGAATCTTTTAAGATTGAAGCAATTGAACACATTCAAAGGTGATATTTATACATAAAAAATGTTTAAACACAAATTACAGCTAATATTACAATTTAAAACCATGACATAGTCTGTGTGTTATGCAAAAAAAAAGAAAATCCTTCATATTGTTAATCATTTGTTAACTGAGTCAGTCAGTGATGAAAAATAATTTGCATGTAACAACTGACCTTTCTACATTTTGCCGCCCCCACTCCTTACCACTTGTTTAGAGATTATTTTCCATTAACTGCTCACAAACAACATCACAAGCAAACCAGGTCAACTGTTGATCACATGGTTTTCAAGTGCAGCCATTGGATGGTTCTATGATTTCATTTGAATATTTTGATACACACATGATTTACACTTATACTCAGTAAGTCTTAGGACCAGAGAACTAAGTCACATTTGCCATGGCGGCTGTAGGCTCAAAACTTCTATGGCCAGTAGCAATTCTAGGGCCACCGCAGAATTTCCACGGTCACATTCATACCTAAGTCATATTTGCTCTACAGCAGCCGTAGGGCTTAAAAAAATGTTATAACTCCGCTTTAATTTTACAGCGACTCCTACGGCCTGTAAATTACAAGGATATGCCTTAAGGAAGCCTGTGCGGTCACCACAGATATCCCTCATTTTAAAGGCCCTATGGCCACTGTATCCTTGCCATAGAGCAAATATGACTTAGTTATAAGCAGCCCAGGAATGAACTGACACAGTTTCTGGTGCAGCTGTTACTATAAAGATGGAAATATAGCTAGTGTGCAAACTACTGAAGAGTTGGTATAGAAGCAAGACTGTATTCCATTACCTGAAAAGCACTTTGGTGACCTATTGTTGAAATTCCATTCTCTTGATCAAAGGAGATATTCTTTTTTGTTAACATGCTTTCTCCTGCAAAGAAACTTCCCTGTCATAACACATTTTAAAGCCAATTCTTTCTAACTTCAGGCCTAAAGACAATAGTAAATGCATTATTGCGGGCGTTCCGGATGCTGTTTGAAGTGATGACGCTGATCCTTTTCTGCCTGATGGTGTTCGCCCTGTTTGGACTTCAGATCTACATGGGTGTGTTACGGCAGAAATGTGTCATTGAACCCCCGCCCTACAACGGCACCGTGGCGTACAGCTATTCTCAATACTACAACGATCACATTAAAAACTCAGGTATTGTTTTTATCGCAGCTTCTTTTCATCTCCCCACTTTATAGGAAAAAATTATAGGGTATATTGGAATCATGCTGGTCATATCCTGTCAATTCCTGTCATGTACATCATGTTCCATCCTACAATCACATTTCATGAAGACAAGGTGGGATGAGACAGTTCTAGATCCCTTTAATTTCTCATCGGTCATTTGTAGGCAATACCCCTTTTGAAAATTTCTTTGCTTGTTTCCTCAGGATTTCTCTGTCACCTATGTGAGGAGAAAATGACACTTTTTACCCCAAAGTCCCTTCTTCATCATCTGAAAAAATACTACAGTTGCTGGCACTATATTTTTTCCTAGTAAATCACAGTACTTTTAAAATTTACTTTTATATTGAATAAATAACATTTAACATTGACCTTTATACTATCTTGATTTTACACAAAATTCAGTAAAAAAATATTATTACAAATGACTATATTCTTAAATCTTAGATTTGTATCAATCTATCAGTCACAGCATATTAGCTGGGGGTTTGAGGTTGATATCTTGTTACGGCTGTCAATAGAACATAATCTTCACATAAGTTGATAATGTTTACAAGGGTGTTATGTGCAGTTTATCTGTTCACAAAATTAAAATGGATCCTGTGTCAAGAAGCCATTAGTCTGAACATATCCTTACCCAAGTTAAGGTTTACAGTTGGCGTACTGTTTTAAGGCATTAATGTGAGATTTATCCCAAACTGATGCAACATTGTATTTTAATGCATACAAATGGTTTGCATCAATTTCAAAACTTGAAGTTAAGGTAATTCATCCATCATTAAAGTACAATCATGGTCCTTCAAATGCTTAAAAAGACTTCAGTACAGATGCAAGCATTCATTGTTGTAAGCCTTTTTGCTCCAAGTAGATAAAGGTTTGCATGTACTATAAAAATTTGCATGATCATTTGATGGACTATGATCAAAATTTAATGATGAATTACCTTAAATACTCTGACAATTTTAGGTCTTAGAGATATAACTCAAGGTTACAAGAAGGGAAGGATTGAAGATAATTAACACTTTGATTAAAAATGAATAGTAATTATTCTTAAATGTCTAATGATAATGCCTTTTTTCTACACTAAATCCTTCTCTACAAAAAAAAAAAATAATAATAATAATTAAAGAAAAAAATGATTTTTTTTTTATTTTTTTTAAAGTTAACTGATGTTTGTTAGAAGATTTTGTATTCAGGTAGAGAATATTTTAAGGGTCGAACATGAAACTTCTTAATGTATATAGAAATAGGTTAAGATGGAACATTTTTACAGCCAGCCCTCAATTCGGTATTGAGTAATTAAACTATAACAATTAAAATTTATAATTGCTTTTTACCTCAGCAAGAATCTCAGTCATGACAAGTTAATAAGGCCACTAGTCTTGATCATGTGACATACCTCTGATTGCTATTGACAGTGGAGATCTCTTTCATGCGACCTGTGATCTTTAATTGGGCCATATTTGTACAAGAGACTGTGTGTAATCACTGCGAGTGTAGGTGGATTTAAAATGATAATATGAGAGCGCTTTGGTGACTTGAATGTTCAAGGCTATGCAAGTGATTGAAAAAAATCTTCATAATTGTATGAAGGTATGGCCTGTGAGTACTTGTATGAAGGGTTTAAGGTTGAAAAGAATAAAAGTGAAGTATCAAAACATTTCTTTAAAAGAGCAAATGCCCTTGTCATATAAATAAATAGTGTGAAAATGAATGTCAATTAAATGGTATGAAGGAAATTAGAGCCAGCCAATGTGTTTGCTTATATGGCCTTTTGTAAACTTGTGTTTAATTGTAGCCATGGAAAGACAGAGTCAGTAAGTATGACAATGATGAAACTGTTGTGTTTCCTTTGTATTACTGTAGTTCCATTCTCAGATCATGTCCAACCCCAAGTTCTCAAATAATTCTTGATCTAAACAATACTGTAATATCATTTATTTTCGTTGACATTGAATTTCTTGGAATCTGTGATTAATTCCATTTTGATGGTATATATATATATATATATATATATATATATATGGGGATAAATATTCGTGGATAAAGTCATCCACGAAATCATTGAAAATTAGTCCCCCATGAAAATGAATGATTCTACAGTACACATTGAATCTGATAGTTGGGTGACATGCATCCAATGGATGACTTTGGGAGTTAGTGGAAATGTTAAACACAAGAGTCTCAAACAGTGTCAGTCTTTTATGGAACTGTCATATAATTGTAACCAAGTAAATTCCTACTGTTGGTCCCTTGACTGGCCCTTAAAAGTAGGATCATGTTAGGACTCAGATTTAAGACAAATCAAATCTTTGCATATATCACTATAGATGTCTGTCATAGACGAGATGTTTGAATTCTGTATTGGGTATATGTTTCAGCCAACTGGTACCCGGATGGTGAAGGGGGCTTCCTCATATGTGGGAACGCAACTGGTTCCCTACAGTGCCCTGACAATTACACATGTCTTCCGGATATAGGCGAGAACCCCAACTTTGGCTACACAGGATTCGACCACTTCGGCTGGGCCATGCTCACATCTTTCCAGCTGATCACGCTAGACTTCTGGGAGGACAGTTATAACAAAGTAAGGCTCCATCAGTTATATTGTTCGTTTGTTTTAGGTTTTAACATCCCACTGACAGTATTCAGTCATTTAGGCACTTTGACAACTTGAGAGTTTTGTTTATATGGAGATGATATGTCATTTTTGTTTCTATTTATTTATCTACTCAGTTATTCATTTTGTCCCCATCCATCTTTCTGTCCATCCATCTATCCATCCCATGTAATGTCCAGAATATATCTGTGTAAGTCTTACACATTTGAATCTTATACTTGACACAAAGGTTGCTTAATACCTGAGGATGTATTGTGCCTTATCCCAAGGTTATATTCACACTGTGAAAGTTAGGGATCAATGCCTTGTGAGACATATCAGTCCATATAGGCAGCTCTCTCTATTGAATTGTTTTGCAAAGGAATAGAAAAACTTTTTGTTTTTCGTGGAACTTTTAATGCCTCGATCATTCCTGGGAAAGTGCATTTTCTCATCCACATAGACAAAAAGCTTAACTTTGTCTGACTTAATTGGACTGTGTAGTTTTAGAAACCTGCAATTAACCTCAAGTAAGTGGTGTGAAAACTTGAATATAAACATAAAGAACACACTAGATGCAAAACTGTACACCAGAACAGAAATAGCTACAGTAATAGTTTTTATGTTTGAAATAGGCCAATGGCTTGATAATTACTAATGTTGGAGAATAACGTAGGAGGCTGCATGTTAGTTTCTAGAAATCAGCACTGCATACTGGTATTTTCTTCATCAAAGAGAGAAGCATTTTTCCTGCATTAATATCTTTACAAACAATTTGGCAAGCAAACCCTACTTGGCAAATTTTATGTGGAAAACTAGCTGATGCAGCTCTAGGTTTTTGTTTGATCCTAATTTCTAAGAAAGTAGTAGTCTTCATTGTTAACTTAAACTTTGTCATTGTGAAAAACTTAAACACTGGTCATAAATTCTAAACAATTAAGTTTTCTGTTATCAAACTTCACAAGGGCTACATTCCCATCAAGGGCCATAAATCTTTTGTAGATTTTGACCAAATTTATCTCCCTTTAAAAAAAAAAAAGAGTAAAAAACTTTAACCTTGGCCAAAACTTCGAAACTATTAGACCTTCTGTCATCAAACTGCCACAGGGGCTGCATTCTCATTAAGTGTCATAACTTTTTGCACCTTTTTAACATCTCCCTTTAAAAAAAAAAAAATAAATAAATAGACAAGCGTTGGCATTGTGGTTTTGTTCACTGTTGTAGTGTTCTTAATATGCATATTGTAATATTTTGTTGTATTTTTATGTTGTAAATATTTAAAATGGTTCTTTTATGTGGACCTTATGGAAGATTGACCTCTGCCAAATATCTTACTGACTATTGATAAAGATGTACTTACCGGTAGTTGTATATGTCCAAGGCGCTTTGATGTACATAGATATACATGTAGTTGCAATCATTGAGTTTCATGATTAGATCACAAATATACTAAATTTTCATTTATAACTTCATTTGAAAGTAATTTTTCCGAAGCAAATGCAATATGTAGAACTTTTTTTTTTTTTTTTAAAGCCATTTTCCAGTTTTGTTAGCAAAAGATATTACTGAATAATGTAAATGCCTCGAATGAAAGTAATTGTATAAAGCATGGCTGAATTGTGATGTTTCAGATTCTGCAAAGCTCAGGGCCATGGAATATAATCTTCTTCATATTTGTGATCTTCTTTGGCTCATTCTACCTGCTGAATCTCATGTTGGCCGTGGTGGCCATGTCCTACGAACAGGAGGCCGAGTCAGCTGGCAAGGTAGGCAACTCTTACCACACCCCCCTTTCACTCAGTGAATTATCTCCTTTGTTGTGGCCAGTTCTAACATCAACTAACTTTCTGATTAGGGAGACTTTGGTTGAGCTAAAAGGTGTGATGTTTAGCACCCTTGGAATGTTTGCCGTACACTTTTTTGACCAGTTTGGATGTTGTGATCACAGTAAGTCTGTCCACATTGCATCCCTAGTTTAAATCCTGGCTGTTCAGCCTTGTCACGCAATTGCTTACCTTGATCAGATGTTTCATCAATAATTATTGCTTTCATTTTAAGGGTAGAATCAATTACATATAATAAATTCCCAGGGTTGTCTGCAAATTTATTTTAAGTGCATATAGAAAAAGAAGGAGATGGAACAGTTTTGAAGTCATTCCTCTTATATATACATGTATATATAAATATACTTTTTTCATTTATTTTCATATCATTTCTGTAAATATGTAAAATAAAATGTGTTCATAAAATCATAAATTGAGGTAAACTAACTTTGGCTGTTGAGTGACACTCACTTTTCTTTGAATTTTAGTTAATTACAAATTAAGCTGTAAAGATGTGAAATACATCTTGATGGTTATTTTTGATTTATCTATTTTTCTTGTAAATAGTTTCCAACAACAATTTTATGTAAAGAAAAGAATTTAATATCATTTTCATTTTGGTAAAAATAATAACGTTTTAATAGATCCTGTATTGGCATGCTTTTGCTATTATTAAACAAAAGGGATTGTAGATAAATGGATTTATTGATTACATTCTGCCAGTCAGAATATTTAAATCATATTTTGCTATCATCTGTTAACATACAAAATATTTCCTGGTTTCCTTTGGAGGCATCTTTCTATATAAAGGGTAGATACCAATATCTATATAAGATTCATTCATATCTCTCTCTCTCTCCCCCCCCCCTCTCTCTCTCTCTCTCTCTCTCTCTCTCAGTGCTCCCCTTTACTCTCAATACTAATTGAATATCTGTTAAAAATAACTGAGTAATTTAGCAATGTTACCCTGTCATTTCAATCTGGGATACCAGCATATGATACAGTGTCTTTAACACAATACATGTAATGATACAGTGAGCAGTTATATCTACCAATTTTCAGAAATCACAAAGTCATTCAATGATCATATAATATGAGTGGGTCATATCAATTAGGCAGTGGTAGAACTGGGTGTCTGCCAGGACATATGGAATGTTATGCATAGCTTACAGAATCAGGTCTCCCAGATTAGGATTGAGTTAAGTTACCTGTCAGTTTGAAAATAATTGGATATTTGTCCTCTGAGTCTCTCTCTCTCTCTCTCTCTCTCTCTCTCTCTCTCTCTAAACTTCATATTGTTATGAGTGAAAGCTTTATCAGTATGTCATCAAGATATTACTGTAATGGCAAATTTATTGATGACTACCAGTATGGACCATTAATTGATTACCATGGTGCTATAATAAGAGTATAGCTTAGAAGCTATGGCTTTTTTATGGCAGGATCCTTTATGTTGAATTACAAAAATGTTGATATAGGCTCATGGTTATGTAAAACCCACTGTCATGATATACATTTTCTTTACTGAAAGCAATTTCTGTACCATCATGTAACAATTTTGTCCCATTAAGTCTGAGATAACCTAGAAGTTAGTGTTGGGATAGTGAACAGTGTTGATTTTCATTATTACAATGTTTAAGTGGCTATTTTCATTATTGAAGCTAATAAGTACCATTAATGACACTAGAAGATAAGATAGGTCAAATGAGTTCAGTGCAAATAGGTCAAAAGAAATTGGAATGATCCAGAACATGCAAATAAATATTGCCAGCACAAAATCTGCCATAGATTACAGAGAGCATAGTCTTTGCTTGAAGAGTTGTTTTATTTGATATTTATGTTGGGATTAGAATTAGTTCTTGTTGTGTGTACATCTGTTCCACTTGTGTTTAGATTGTTCACTTTTTTACTTGCGGCTTATGTATGATGCCCTTTTTCTTCACGCTTTGCTAATTTCTCAGCGGACAAAGCAGAGGAAAGAAGCACCGCCTCCACCACCACCAACACCACCACCTAAACCTAAACCCACTAATATCATTGAGACGGTAAATCATACATCACCAATATGTCCATACAGGTGTTGTCAATGCTAGCTTTGGTGTGATAGGTCCCAAAATAATCCAGGTTCCTGTATGGTTTGCATGAAGTCTAACTGAATCTTTTGTGGCTTCATTTAAATATTTCTTACAATAGTCTGGGGGTTTTTTTTGCGGGGGAGAGTTTTCTTTTGATCTTACATATTTTATATTCATTCTCATTTTAAGAAATGATCCAGTTTGAGGCCTTACATAGGACTTCTTATGGAAGGAAACTAGGGTTACTTTAGGGAGATTGTTTTGGTGTTTCTGAGGATTACATGGAGCATGCTTAAAGTAATTAAACTAAAAATATTTTACCGGCACTTTGTGATGACCAAATAGTGTTATAGTGAAATACATGATGTGATTCCTAAATAATGAAATAAAAAAGTAATCGTGAAATATTTTTAAAGGTTGGTCTTCAGTTGAAATTGAATGTTTTGAAAATTGGGTAAAATACAATGCAGTGTGATCTAACTATGTGGCAGCACCTTTAACTCTTTGCCTCATGAATATTCATATACTAATCTATGACTTAATGAATATAAATTACTGATCTTTGAATGGTATATGAAACAGTGGATATTTCTTTGCCTTGCTTTTAGAAAAGGCTGTATGATTTGGGTGTGCGACATTTGCAAGAGCGTCGAAACATGTTTATATGAGATAATGTGTAATGGACATTATTATACCACAAAATAATTTTACGATTGGTAACTTCAAGGAAAGGAATGTTGGAAGCCACAAAATGTCAGTTAAATTTCTAATGTGTGTTCTACACTGGCTCAAGTGTCTGTACAGGGGTATGTGACTGTATGGAGAAACATAATTAGTACCAGTAGTAACTAGACAGGGTTTCTGCTACCAACACCAGACTTGTACCTGAGGTGTGTTGCATAGACAAAGGGTTCCAAACCCATCTAGTTTAAAATTTGTTTCTATCAGGCACATCAGTATATTGCAAAAAAAAAAAAAAAATAGCCATGGTAGACGGATGTACTCTCCCTTTTCCACATGACTATTCATTACAAATTTGAATTGATGAAAATTTATCTTCTGAAATTTATTTGCCATGCATCTGACATACAATACTGTATGAGCTAACAGAGGAGACCCTGATCAGACAGAACTTGGAAGGAGCTGTCTGATCTGGGTCTGCTCTGTTTGCCAATGCATCAAAGTAGGGTCTATATGAAGTAAAAGGTTAATAAGGCTACATTTCATAGTAACATGGTAAACAAAGTACCATGATTGGCTCTCAATTGAGGAATAAATATTTCTCAATTGTTCAACAAAATGCTTCCTTTGTCTTTCAGTTTGAAGATATGAGAGTTAGTGTTCATGTGTCAGATACATGCAGGTATCATCTTCCAGGAAGATATTTGTTGCAATTGAAGATATTTTTTGTCTACATAAGACACTATCATGTAAACTTTTTTTTCAGTAGCAATGTTGCATAGAAAAGCATAAACATACTATGCTGCAACTATTTGTCTAAGCAACACATCCCTACTCTTCAATATTGTTGGACACTTATGATGCACCTTGCGCAATCCTATACAAAGCCGATGAATAAAGATCAATGTTTATTGTAGTATAAATGACGGCCATTTTGGAATGCAGTAATTCAGGTGGATAATTTGGTTTTCATATCAATTACTTCAAAATTATTTCTATTGTCGTATTGTACAAGTTTAGTAGCAGATTCCTTGTAATCGTATGACTTGATCAAAACACAACTAGGGCCTTATGTCAGAAGGTCTTAGGAACTAGGCTAGCGTTAGAAGTAATAGACAAATAGAGAGCTTGGTGCAAAACTATTGTAACTGCTTCTTTAGTCACATCTAGTTACCATAGTTTGCACCAAGTCCTGGACATATGATTTCACAAGTATGAAAATGAGAAAGCAAACAGTAGTTTCATTATTGGATCCTGATTTTGCGTTTACACAGATATTTTATGAACACTGTACTAGGGATATTTAATTCTGAGTTTTATGTTTTATTTTTATTTTGAAAGAATCAGCTGCTTCTGAATTTGTTTCTAGCTTTGTTTATTTATACTGTTTAATTTCATTTATTCCATGTATAAGGCCAGACACAAGTACACATTATGCTATAGATGATGTATCACTAGGGAAGTAATATTGGTCACCTTTTTTTTTCACATTTTCACACCACTACAGTTCAATAATCACATTGCTGAAATAAATAGTTCAACTTTTAAATTGCTTTTATACTTTTATTTAAGTTCAGTATATATTATGGTCTGATTTTTCTTTTTACTTTTCACAAGCACATACATTACATGGTTACTGCACAGGATATATTTTATATCTTCACTCTATTCTCAAAACATGTACATGGAAATTATAAATCAGCAAAATGTGACTCTGTAAAGTTGTAACAGGAGCCACTGTAGCTCAGTGGCAAATTCCATGAGGATCAGATTTTCCTCTCTTGTTTACATTTTTTGTCGAGTAAAGATCAATATATTCTGTGCAGTGACCATGTAATGTATGCACTTATGACAGGTAAAAAAAAAAAAAAATCTTAGCATATATGTCAAAAACTAGAGGATTAATACATTCCTGTTATTATTCATCCGCTCACTTACATATAAATTGACATAATTTCCCTGTACGTTTTAAACGTTTTTGGCCTATGGCATTCCTTGAGATGTAATATAAATAAACGGTTTATTTATATTACATCTCAAGGAATGCCATAGGCCAAAAACTTGGTGTTTAATATAGCTGTATAGATTTAAAACTTTGGAGTTTTACTGTTTTTTGTTTTTTTTTAAATTAGGTGCGCATTCATACACATTTCTTGTTCTAAGTATGTAAACATTGATACAACAGTTATATTGTTTCAGCATCATTTTTTGTCTATTTTGCTTGCATATTCTTCCTTAGTTTTGCTTAGCTCAAATACAAGGATAAAAGCAATATCTATTTCAGCAGGCCTGCATAAAGTCTTGTTATATCATTCCTGATAGAGAATGCCCTTGTGCTGAAGAGCAAGGGATCAGGCCTAATCAGACCCAATTGATAATGAGCTTCACAAAGTTGACACTGTCTTATGGAATCACGCTTTTCAAGGATAATGGCCCCTTTTTACTTAGGAAAGGTAGGAA
This sequence comes from Solen grandis, assembly GCA_021229015.1. Taxonomy (NCBI): domain Eukaryota; kingdom Metazoa; phylum Mollusca; class Bivalvia; order Adapedonta; family Solenidae; genus Solen; species Solen grandis. The sequence continues at coordinate 5,974,533 of CM037790.1, read as the reverse complement.
AGGCACATAACTCTCTTCAGCATACCACTCTAAATTCCCACCTCCCAAAAAAATACTTCCGTTTCTGGTTTCCATCCAGAAAAAAAGGGTTGGTAGGTTTTATTTCTGTTTTTTTTTTCCACCACCAAATGATGCAAAAAATTAAAAAAGTAAAGAAAAGATTTTTTAAAGGCAGAAATGTGAAAAAAAACTTTAGGGTTGTCTGTGAAAAAAAATAGGATCGGTCGGCCCAGACCAGAAACAATTTTTTTTTTTTTTTTTGCTTAATCAAATGTTAATCTTCCAAGAGTTAGTACCCTTAGTTAATTTATTGTTAAGTTAAAGGGTATAGCACTAGCAGAGCCATGATCTTGTGATGTTTTTGTTGTTGTTGTTTTTAAAGTAGATCTTAATCATTTATTATTTTATATTTTATTGTCCATTTTTCTCTATGAATCAATAAGTTAAACTCATAACTCTTCTTCTTAATCAGTTTTTTCATCTATCTAGATGCCTAGGCATTACATCCACATTGAACAGAACTTAGTAATCATATTATTTCTAATATTGTTTTCCAGTTTAACCATGTTTCTTTTATGAATTACATCCTGTATTTTAAGCTATGTATGTTTTCTGTTACTGCTTTTTAACAGGTTTTTATGTTTTATTTAAACTAGACCATTATAAAATATTTTCTTAGCTTTTACAATTTAATTGTGTTAGCATACACAGTGTATACATGTACATAGTTTGGCATATGATATATTTGTGTGTAATCATTTTTTGTTGATTGAATAATTTTTTTATGTTATCCTTATGTGTGAAGATTCATACTTTATCTGCACATGTTAATAGCGTGTTTCAATACTTGCATGTGGATAATTTCAGCGTGCAAAACTGACAATGTTTAAGACTAAGTCTGACAAGGAGAAAGAGGTAACAATTATCTATAACAAGGCCAGCTGTCACTTGTACTTATTCGGATTCTTTGGCCCTGCACTCACCTCAACTCATGGACAGGACACCGGTGCTCAGGCCAACCTTGTGGCCTGTAGCCACATTGTTAACAACAAAGTTTTGGAGTGCCTGTCTTAAAAAACTGTCAAAGAAATTGGACATATTCATCAACAGCTACCAATATTTCTCAAGGATTATGTTAATAAAATGATGGAACCCATAGAGAAAGAAGACTTAAATTCATGGGGAAACGTTAACACACAAACATGCATTCTATTTGAACAATATGACATTTTACAGCTCAAACCAGTTTGATTGTTCATACTTAAAAAAAACCCCCAAAAACTGGGTATTTCCTCCATGGTTAAGATGAGTACAGGGCAACTCTGATTCAAAAGTCTAGACTCTTAATCTGTTAACTTGCTTCATTTTAACTGATTATGTACATTTTCTCAGTCTGATGGACAGGTAGATATTGCTATGGAAACATTTTTTCTGCATTTAAAATGTTGTAGTTTCACCAAGCATGGACTTGGATTGTCTTTGATACTTTTAAGAGTCATGCACTTATATCAGCTAAATAGACAAAAATATCAGAACATTTAATATTCATATAAAAAAAATTTCATATACCTGTAACAATAAATTATAGTTTATGTATTTAACAAATAAACAGATGTTTACATAGATTTTTGAATTCATTTAACCCATTTTTTTACAGCCATAGTGTTAGGTGCAATAGTTAAGAATATTAATTCTTGCTAACAATTACATATAAACAGTACAGTAATTAACAGATATAACATCAGTTCATCCTTTAAACTTCTACAAAATTGTCTTTTGCTTCACTGCTATGAACTGTAAATGGGTTTTTTCTTCAAGCACCTAGGTTTCTTTGGTGATGTGGATTTGATTTAGGTATACACTTTTATTTCCTTAACATACTGAGAAAAAAACTCAGAATTGCTGGTCACTTTCTACATCATATATACATGTTGTACTGTTGGGACTATAACTAGCGTATGAATATCTTTTTTTTTTTTTTTTTCAAACCTGCAAGACTTTTAACAGTGACACTCACTATCTCAAAGTCTGTCAATCTTGACATGAAAAAGAAGATTGACATTTCAATATCAGGTTATTTCATTATCCACCATTTCGAGTGTCCGTAAAATTCACCATCTTGTAAGATTTACTTACGGATGGCTTATATCTTTTGATTTACAATTGACTTTTGTACTATTACTAGCGGCTGATCTAGATTATGATCAAATTAGGAGTTATCAAAAGCCAGGTATTAATTTACTCTCACACAGTGGATTAATTGCGTCAATGCTTTGTTAGGTGGTGATCGTCAAATGAAAGATCACATCTCTCGGCAAAATGTGAAACAACTTTAAGGTATAGCTTTGAAAGTATCTGCTTTTGACAGAAAAAAATAATATGGTTGAGATGCATACAGTTGGCAAATTTACTTAGACGAAAATGTCTGAAGTATGTGGAAAAAAAAAAGAAAAAAAAAAAAAGATAAAAAATAGACATTATCAGAGTTGAAATAACAAGTGCCAACTGTATTTTGGTAAGACCTTTGAAAGGCTGATCTACCAACTATGTTGAATTACATTTGGAACATCAGGTTCTCATTTACAGTAACAATTGTTTCATGTAGAAGTTCAGGAGCAACTTAAGAGACTTTTTTCCTTCAGCTTCTCTCCAGGAAATGAATTATGTACCATATTCCAGTTATTAAATGACTCAACCTTTATTGAAAACAATAAAGTTTTCTTTTTAAGACTTTTATCTAATCTGTACACTTGATTCAATGTTCCCTGTCTGGAAGATAATGATTCGGTAGAGAAGGATTTTTAAAATAAGGACATATTCAAAATTCAGATTTTCATTAAGGTAATCCATCAATTATTAAATTGTGATCATGGTCCATTATGTGATTGTATGAATTTTATAGGAAAAGAAAGCCTTTACAGACTTAGAGCAAAATAGCCTTTAACTCAAGTCAGTGGATGCTTGCATCTGCACTGAAGCCTTTTTAAACATTTGAAGGACCATGATTATAATTTAATGATGGGTGAATTAAGTAAATTAAAAGTTGGACATGGGTAAAACAATAATGTAACTCTATTATGGTGCAATTCCATTACTGCAGAGAGAAGCAAAAAACCACTTAACATGAAGGCATTGGTGTCCGGCAACTTTCATGATTTCCAAGCTGTTCTTCTGGTTTCAAATTCAAGCATAACATTTACTCTAGATAGAAATTATTTCACCTAGAAGTGATTTTGAAGGTTGTCAGGGTTGTTATTGTATTTGACAGTTGTTTTTCACGCTCAGTGAATGAGCATCTCTTCACAGGCATGGCTCTCATGTGCATGCTTCATCAGACATCAGGCACCTTGGAGTTGTCTCCCCTGCATGGACTTACGACATTTCTCACAATATCTGTCGTATTTCCACCCAAACAATGTTCACCTGTATAGTTAGGCAGGGGTGTAGACGGGACTGTCTATTATGGCTTTGTCCTATGCATGCCACACTGGAATATGTAAAATGCACTTTTTGAAGGTAACCAGCTTTGTTCTAATTAAGAACTCATTATTATTCATTATCTTGATTGATAAATAAGATCAGTACTCAAGTTCTGCTAAACCCTCTTTTCTGTTCCTTAATAGGGCCAATGCTTTATACCTTCAAACAATTATTACTCCAGGTGGGGTTTGACCCCACAACCTGAGGGTCAAGAGCAATATGCTGCACAGTCTGGGTCATGACACCCCCAAGTTTGTTACCTATGCGTGCATTGAAGTGTGCCAAAACTTTATGCATTGCAATACTTTGGTTCATACAAACCATCGAAAAATTTGGTCAAAGATATTGGTTCATATTGAGGGCTTGTACACCTGACAGTTGTGTCGAAATGTTGTATTTTCAATATAGGAGGTGTACACTTTGCATTACAAACAGCTGCACAGTCTATATTGTTTAAAGTTACACTGTTACAAGAGCCACTGGGTTTTGTCTGGTCTATTTTTCCTGTAGGGTGTATTTGATATAAAGTTTGACTCTCATTTCTCTGTGTTCTCAATCTCTGGTATTCACATGCATCTTGACCTCTCTGACAACTGTCTGGTATGGCAATATATGCATGAAGCACAAAATGTATCAGATGTACTTGTTTGTATGAACACTGCTTGCTAATAAATATTATACCAAATACCTTGCTTGTGATGTCTTAACATTCTTCCTTAAGTGCCTTGGAGAACATATACTTGTTTTAAAGATTCAGTTCAAAATGAGAAAACATGATTTTAATCATTCAACAATTATTATGTATACTGATCATAGGCATTTGAACTTTAGTTGTAAAATTTATTATGATTATTAAGTGTTTAATAAGGTTATACTTTTTAGAGTCTGAACTCAGGAAATTGCATGCTTTTCAGCTTTTATTTTCAAAAGTTTTTCATGATCAACAAAGAGATTTTTAGTAAATATGAGAAAAGAAAAAATTAAAAAGTTAATACTAGTTAATTTATTAACAAGACTAGTATTATAAAAATGCATGTGAATTTAATCTTTTTATTAAAGTAGTGTCTTTAATTATCTTTCCACTGTTCATTGAAAACAATGAAATGGCAAGTTTAATATCATTTTAAAATAGCATCATTTTACATTCAAGTTAACATCATTCATCTGTGAAAGCATTTCATTTTTTTATTTATGTATACATGTACACCTATAAACCACTGGTATTTGATTGTAACTATCATATTGTTTTGTGACAGTTTTGGTAAGAATGATTGGTAAGATAAAATAAAAGTATTTCATATAAGCTTCAAATGACCCCTTGTTTTTTTTTTTTTTTTTTTTTTTTTTTTTGACATATAATATAGAGGCACTTTTGTACTTTCACTTCCATGTAAGTTGTTTTTTTTTCTCCATAAATCATATTCCCTACTTCTTCTTTACTAACAAAATTAATGGTATGTTTTATTATATGATCACGTACAGTATTTTTTTCCATGAAATTCTAAATCATAATTATTAAGTTTTGTAAAACATAACTATATCATATCAACAACTTGAGATGTTAATAGTCTTATGCTGTACTTTATTATTGAGTGTATATCAGAGAATTTATCCTTGAAACAATTGATATCATCAGATATACCAGTAAATGTAACATTTACAGTGATTCTTACAGGTAACTCAACATTCATTTAACTTTTTTTTTTTACAATAACCATGAACTTGATTAATATTTAGTAATTTCAACCAATATCCTGTCTTTATACCTTGAGTTCTTAAGAAAAAAATTATCGGTTTCCTTTCAGCATTAATTACTTTTATTATATGCAGTGTTTGAAAAAAAAAGTATCTCTAACATAATTCATGAAAAATGTAGCAGTTTTATATTTAATACTGTTTTCATATGCAGAGAAAAAAATTTTAATGTCCCATTTTTTCTTATGTTTAAAAGGTTAATACATGCTAAATACACCAGGCTTGTCTAAGGAGAGACTTCCCAAAGAGCTGACACCAGATATTTTACTTTCAGGAGAAGGAGAAGGAAGCAAGGAATAAAAACCGTAAGA
>CM037790.1:5918887-5968887 GCA_021229015.1 Solen grandis | reverse complement strand
TAATATGTGGAATCAACTGCAGAAGCAAAAGAAAAAACGGTTTTTCAGAAATTCTTATTTTCATTTTACTTCCATATATGATGTCCAAATTTAAAAACCTAGGTACTGTAAGAAGGGACTTCTGAATTCCAGCATTTGCTTACTTCATTTTTAAACCTATCAGTTACAGTTTTTGAGATATAGAAAGTTATTCCTCAAAAAAAAAAAAAAAGGCAAAAATCAGCAAAAAGATTTTTATGTCAATTACTACCCTCCCACAAATAACTTGATAATTAATGGTCCGTTCATTAAAATCTGCATACCATTAGAAATCATTGCATCACGCTAAGAATAATGTTCTGTATTTTATTGTCCAAAATTAATAATGTCTTAGAAAAAAGCAATCAATTGATTGGGACTAACTGCAGAAATGCATGAAGGAACGGTTTTAATGAATTCTAATTTTTCATGTATTTTCCTTATATGATGTCCAATTTCATAAAGCTAAGTACTGTTAGAAAGGTCTTAGAATTCCCCACAATTCACATGCTTTATATATGGATGTATCTTTAACCACTTTTTATATGTGGACGGTTAAACCTAGAGAAGACTGCAAAATCTGCAAAAATATGTTCATGTGGATTCATTTCCCCCTATAACTTTATGAATCTTGTGTCAATCTTTAAAATTTAAACACCAATAGAATGTCCAGGGATCATTCTACAAATTATGTTCATGTCCTAATTTACAAAAAATAATAATTTTCGAGATGTAAGGAGTTGAATGCGCTTGGGGTAACAACATTTTCTTTTTCCTGTCATAACTCAACTGATTCAACCCTGATCTTCAAAAACTAAATATCATATGAAAGGTCTTTCAAAGCACTACAAATGTTACCCATAGTGTCTTGATAGAATATTTACATATTTAAGGCCAAAGAAAAAAAACGATAATTGACATATAACCTTGGCATTTGCGATTTACTGGAAACTGAAGTGACTACCTAAGGCAAATGAGATGCTTTGTTGCAACTTCAGTTAAAATTTAATGCACTTTGGTAAAAAATTATGTCTTCAAGTGCTAAAGAAACATACATTTTGGATGAAAAGTTTGTTAATGCGTCATGACGTCATTTTTACGTCATATTACGTCAGTTTTCACAAAGCTGAAAGAAATTCATAGGACATATGTTCATTCCAAATTTCAAGTTCCTGACTTATCTGTAAGCTACGTAATGCCTTAATATATTTTCGGGTCCAAAGTTCAAAAATTTGTTTCACCATGGAACTTTAGTCTTTCCGAGTCTGGAAAAACGTATATAGAGGCGCACATCTAGAATGTAAAATATACATTCTGTGAAATTATCAGGCTATTCTGTCCAGAAATGATGGCTGTAGAGCGCATACAAGCTTTTGTAGCTTTTTTTTTCAACCCTGACGTCACATGAAGAAAAAAATTGCTGCAATCAAAAGTGCCACTGTGCATACTGTTAAAATTTCATGCTGCTGGCTTATCGGCAGCCTGTTTTAATTTGAACCTCAAAAGGAAGAAAAAAGTAGAATAATAATAATAAGAAGAAAAAACATAACAAACCTAATAGGTCTTTCTGCTTGAGGCAGAAAGCCCTTATAAGACAGAATCTTTTACTAAAGATCATTCAGTTGTTTACATAAATAGTTTATTTGCATATTGCACAAATCCTCGTCAATTTTCCAAAGACATCCATTAAGGAATCTTGAGTGCATAAAATGGTGGCGTAGCAGATAAAAAATTTAATTCAATGATGGTTTTTCAAATCAAATTTTTTCCAATAACAGACTGTTTTCATGAATACCCGTCATACAAAATGTAAACAATGAGAGTATTTTGCTGGATGTGATTTAGTAATTTGATAACAGCACGTTTAACTGTTATTTTACAGCAGATATGTGCACATTATGTACCATTTGTGTAAGTCTACAATATTTCTATGTTATTAAGTCTCCAAATGAAGTTTGGAGACTTATTGTTTTTCTCTGTTTCTTCTTCTTATTATTATTTTTTTTGGTTGATAACCTTGTACGGGCCATATCTCAGAGGCCCCTCGACCTATCTTAACAAAACTTCACACACCTATAGTCCTAAATGAGTGGTGATGTCCCCCTGAATTGTGTAAATTTTGGGTCACTGGGGGTCAGGCCCCACCCCCTCAAAGATGGATTTTTGCATTAAAAAAAAATGTATATTTGTTATATATTTCAAATTTCCAAACCTGAATCATATATTCTTTTGTTGCACATAATGAGAAGAATTGAATGGTACTTCATTGGTGTCCCCTGAGGTCACCAGGGGTCAGGCCCCTACCCCTCAATTTTACTTATGACCTTATATATCAAAACCTGTTCAGATCCCCACCCATAAACCATATATTCTTGTTCCTCATGATCAGATGGATTGAATGGTACTTCTTTTGATGTTCACATGAATCACCCAGGGGTCAGGCCCCACCCCCTCAGTTTTACTTATGACCTTATTTCTCAAGCCGAGCTGTTACAGTCGTGGACTACAAATCTCTCAGCCCCTCACCGCTGTGGGTTTGAATCCCGGTAGGGACTTCGGATTTTTCATGTCAGGAAGTCTTCCAGCTGGCTTGCGATAGGTCGGTGGTTCTACCCAGGTACCACTGTGTACTCAGGGTCTTCCTCCACCTGTAATTAGCTGGACTTCACTATATGATTGAAATACTATCGCAGCGACGGTAAACCCCAATACAACAACATCTCAAAAAACATTCGCATATGATAGTCTTAGGAGAAACTTTGTTTGGGAGACTTAGTAACAGTTCACTGTTACATTTATTACTTGTGTTATATTTTCCTTTTCGTGAAAATTGAATCATGATGAAATATAATGGGCCTTTAAATACAGTTTATTTTTTGTGAACAATGGGCCAGACTGCAGCAGTCCAGCTTGATAATCCAGTCAGTGTATTCAGTCACCTATGTCACTTTGTTAAGTGGGGCTTTACTTGAATCACCTATTTTGCTTCATTTTTTTTTTTTTTTTTTTTTTTTGATACTCAGTAGCCATAAAAGAAAAAAAAAAAAAGAACTTTATATTTTAGATTGAAACAAATGGAGGAGGAGCGGATTAAGTCTGGTGATAACTCACCGAGAATCACCGGAGTCTCTAGTGGGAAGGTAGACCCGGAGATGGACGGAGTTGAGGAACACATCACACGGCTGATAGAAGAGCGTGACACACTGCTGCGGACAGGTGTCTACACCACACAGGATAGAATAATAGCCGAACTTGATAGACAGATTCGTGAAGCCATGAACAATAAAAAGTTAAGCAATGTGTGATGAAGGGTGAATAAAGGAGGGTATATGTTTATTTAGTGATATTATGTATCAAGTTTATAGTTTTCAGTGACAGTAAACATCTGATTGACAAATTTAAAGGCTCTCCAGAATGTTGCTATAAAAGGCTAAAGATCTTTATTTTTAGCTTGCTAAGATGGCATATAGGGATTGGGAAAATACTGAAATGTTTTCTTCACTGGAGTCATTCTGCAGTTTCAATGCCAAACTCTTATTTGCCATTTGCAAAGAAAAAAGACAATTCTTAAGTATCACAATAAATGAGAGGATGTCTAGATAAACAATGACATTCCAATTAATATCAGGCATGGCTGAATCTCATTTTGTTCATAAATATTATCCAGTTGATTTAACTGTCATTCAGACAGATTAACATTCAATGGATTGTATGCTAAACTATTTCAACATAATCTTTGAAGGATGTTAATAGAATAGTGGGTTTGCAGATTTCAAGCTTGCAAGTCTATTTTGGAAGACTATATGAATATCTGACAGCCTGGGACTCAAATGTATTATTATTATTATTATCATCCCTGAGAATATAAGTGATATTTTTAAAGTTTGAAGAATCTCTTAGTTGAGATTTTTTTTGCATACCATTACCTTTTGCTTTCATTGTAATGCATTGCAAGAAATTCTTAAAACTAGGTGTTGAAATTTTGAACATGCTTGCATGAATCCACCAGACTGGGTATTGTTTTGTATTTACATGAAGCTTAACTGTGATCCATGTTTATTTCCCCACTTCATGGTCTAACTCATTGTGCTTATTCATACTTAAGTGTTGATGGACCATATACACAATATGAATTTATAGCACTTCCTTTTCTTTCTTCTTTCTGCTCATCTTCTATACATGTTTATATCTGTGATTTAATATTCCGTTTGATTTATGTCCTCAATATATATTTTAATTTTTTTTTTTTTTTCTTTCTTTCCTTATTTATTTACACATTTCTTAGAGAGCAAGAAAGATGTGTATGCTGGAATTTTATTTCCTCATTAGTTGGTATAATTTTATAGCTGACATATGTATGTATGAATGAATGCTTTCAGTGTATTAACATTGCATTGCTGTAAATATGTATAAATAATGTATTATTTATGAGATGTAAATCTAGAGCAAATAAAGAAAAGCCAATATTTTGTTGTTTTGTGTTGTTTTTAGCTCACTTTAGCACAAAGAGCTCAAGGTGAGCTTTTGTGATCACCCTGCATCCATCGTTCTGTGTCGTCCATCATGAACAGTTTGCTTTAAACAACATCTCCTCTAAAAAAAACTGGACAGAATTTGATTAAACTTTGCAGGGATGATCCTTGGGTGAACATTCACAAAAGTTGCTAAAATAAACTTGATCCATGTAGAACTTGGTCACCATGGCAACAGAAAGAAAAAAATATGAAAACTTTAAAAATCATCTCCTTTAAAACTACAGGCCAGATTTCAAAATGTTTTAGTACAGTTGTTCCTTGGGTAACCCTCTACCAAGATTGATAAAATAATTCCCATCCGTAAAATAACATGGCAGCCAGTGGCGGGGCTAATTTGCTTTAAAAGTATAAAGTGAAAACTTTAAACGACATCTCTGAAACCACTGGACAGAATTGATTAAACTTGGCAGGGATGATCCTTGGGTGAACCTTAAAAAAAATTGCTAAAATAAACTTGATCCATGCAGAACTCTGGTTACAACAGAAAGAAAAAAAATGAAAACAGATGTTCCTTGTAAAATTCTCTACCAAGATTGCTAAAATTATTCTGAACCCTAAAAAAACATGACTTCACATCTTTATGAAACTAGGTACACATGTACATCATGATATGATTTATTTATTATTTATGTAAATTTATGGCTGTGACCTATATTTAACAGTTCGATGAATATGGTATAACTGGTTCTCATTTGCGTTTAAGCTCTTTTTTCTATGAAGATGATTTCACATCTTCCTGAAACTTTACATACATGTACATATTGATCTGGATTATTAACTGGCTGTATTTATTTAATTTTAGGGCTATTTCCTGGTAAAAGGTAACAAACTTTGTTCAGTGTACATCATCATATAAACTTTTAAAAATACAAGCAAATATTTTGTTCTGACCATATCCTGGCAGGGCATTAGTGTCTCAGAGACGCATTTTCTTGTTCATCTTTCTATTTACCACTCCAGACCATGTTAGAGTATTATTAAGCTCAGTCAAACTTAGATCACAGTCTAAACAGGCTTGAAAGTGTTCTCTTTATGCTTCCTCAACTTTGTCAGGTGCTCAACTGTCAGGAAAAGGCCAGAAGAAACCCAGATCATTCTGTTTGATAATGTCTCTATATGTACTTAACCCTTTCCCTCATAGAGGACACCATGAAAAGACCTATGCGAACAGCATAAAACCAGATCTGCCTGCAAGTAACTCGCAGGCTGATCAGGTTTTATGCTGTTCGCTGCTCCTCAGTGGTCTGGAAATGAGGATTTTATAATTAAATTTGGTAAGGTTTAACTGTGGTTTTCTGCAGATCAGGCTTTATGTGGTACCTATTGAGTGTGTCAAAATGAGTCTATATGAGGGAAAGGATTAAATCACTAGCGGTGCCAGTAATCATACTACATGTATTTGGTGAAGTAAAATATAAGTGAGTCAAGGATATTCTTAACCCTTTCCCTCATATAGACTCATTTTGACGCACTCAATAGGTACCACATAAAGCCTGATCTGCAGAAAACCACAGTTAAACCTTACCAAATTTAATTACAAAATCCTCATTTCCAGACCACTGAGGAGCAGCAAACAGCATAAAACCTGATCAGCCTGCGAGTTACTTGCAGGCTGATCTGGTTTTATGTTGTTCGCATAGGTCTTTTCATGGTTTCCTCTATGAGGGAAAAGGTTAATGATCTTAAGGTCTTCATGATTTTAACCGGCAATAACACCCCATTACTTTTAGAGCAATTAGGGGTTTAGCATTATTTAAGTTTACCTGACCCAAATTACAAAACAATAGCATATGATGGTTATAAAAAGTTAGCTTTCATTAAAATGTTATTATTTGCTCCTTAAGAATGGCCTTGGATTTGCAATTTTGTTCATCTTATACCTTTGATAGGTAAAAGATTTCTTAACTAGAAATGTTTTGTTTTATAAGATTTTTAGCTCACATGAGCACAACGTGCTCAAGGTGAGCTTTTCTGATCGCCTTTTGTCCGGCGTCCGGCGTCAACAATTTGCTTTAAACAAAATCTCCTCATGAACCGCTGATGGGATTTTGACCAAACTTCTCAGGAATCATCCTTATGATGCCCTCTATCAAAGTTGTATAAATTATTCAGATTGGTTAAAAAAGTAGGTCACAGGAGATAAAAATAGATTTTAAAAATGCAAACTTTGAAAATCTTCTTCTGCAAAACTGCAAGGCCTAGAGCTTAGATATTTGGTATGTAGCATCATCTTATGGGCCAACCAAGATTGAATTTGCTCTCTGGTATTATTGCCCGCCCAGGTCACTATGTTCAAGTGAGTTTTTATCACAATCATCTTAAATCTTCCTCATGAACATTGCTTAGACAACTTTCTAAAAAATATGGACAGAATTGATTAAATGTTTCATAAGATTGTTAACATTACCACAGAGTGTTAAAAAACTTGACCATAGACATGGGTCACCATAGCTATTACATAGAAAAAATATAGAAACTTTAAAAAATCTTCTATTAATCAACTACAGGCCAGATTTCAAATTTTTAGTAGTTTATCTTGGTTACTCTACAAGATTGATAAAATAATCCCATGCGTGAATAAATGGCGCCCGCACGGGGCTATTTGTTTTAAAGTATAAGTGAAAACTTTAAAACATCTCTTCCATGACAATTATTAATGGCAGGATTGATCTTGGTGAACTTAAAAAAATTGAATATAATGATCATGCGACTTTACCAAAATTGTAAAATACATAAGCTATGTGGTAAAATTCCTCTACCAAGATGGCTAAATTATTCTGAACTTAAAAAAAACTTTACAATTTATGCTAGTACCATAAGGCATAGAGCTTGATTATTTTATTATGTAAAATATTATGGTTCCATTTAACAGTTCATTGAAATGGTAGAACGGGATAATTGCGTTAGCATTGTGTCATTGATTTTACAATCTTCTGAAAATCTTTAAATTACATATTATCTGATTATTAACTGGCTATTATTGTAATTTAGGTATTTCTGGTAAAGGTACAAACATTTTCAGTGTACATCCAATAACTTTTAAATACAGCAATATGTCACCTATCTGGCAGGGATTATGTCCATAGCCACTTTCTGTCATCTTCTATTACATTCAAATGTAGACTTTATAAATGCTTCAGTTAATAAGACAGATACTTAAAGCTTGGTAGTGTATCTTATGGCTTCTTACCAATTTTCAAGTCTACCTGTCAGGAAAATGCCGAACGAACCAGGCACTTACTTTTAATAATGTTCATATAGATACTTAAAAAAATAAATCACTATGATCCAGTGACCAGTATATTAATGATTTGGTGAATAAAACATAAGTGATTTTCAAGATTCAATGGTGCCTAATGATTAAATGGAACAACACCCATTACTTTCTGAAATTAAGGGGTTAGCATTACTGATATTTATGACCAATATGCAAGGCTAACAGATGTTTAAAAGTTAGCTTCATTAAATTTTGTCTTTTCAAAGAACTGCTTGGATTGAGCAATGTTTGCAGGTGACCTTTGTAGGCATAATGGACTTTCTTATGATATTGTTTTTGTTTAAAGATTTTTTTTTTTTTAACAGTGAAAATGTAGAAACAACACTGAGACATTTGGTGAATTTAGTGAACACAGACAGAAAGTATTTTATTTAGTTATAAACAAGCAATCAACATATAATTTTGGTTTAAAGGGTGTAATCAAAATAAACTTGTTTTTGTTAACCTTAATTTAATTTGGCATCCCATTTTTTATTATTTTATTTTACCAGTCTTAATAATAAAATGTAAGCTTAAAATGAATAATGAAGGTAAAAACCTTGAACTGTCACAAAGGTGACTAATGCCCCTGTAACTGCATTGCCACAGATTGGAAGATTTTTCTTAATTTTGAAAGCAGTAACTGGATTTAAGTAAATGGAATAAAACTTAACACTCATGAAGGACCAGTCAAAAATGAACCTGGAAATGATTTACCTTTGAAGTTTCACACAAAAGCTAAATATGTCCAAAACATGGTTAAAATCTCTTCATTCATTAATTCTAGTTCATTTTTATTAACAATGACCTTGACCCAATAGCTTTCAAAACTATCTAACACAAGCTATGTATGTTCCAAACTTAATTGCGATATTACAAACCCAATAAAAAAAAAAGTAAATTCAGTTATGGGGGACAATCTATTTTTAGTATCAGTGACCTTGACCTATCAGACCCACACAGGGCACAAAAACTTTCTCTCTACCCAAAGTATAAAAGTACCAACTTTGATTATAATATCTCATTTCTGACAAAAGTTAATAAATTTCCATTTTGCAGAAAGTAAGCAGTAAGCAGTGACAAAGGTATTTTTTATAACAGTGACCTTGACACATCAAACATTTATTTTCACACAATAATTAATCAAGATAACACTTAAGACAGAGTTATTAAAGGAACTCTTTGTAGGGAACAGATTGACTGACCCACCATCAGAGTGATTCAGGGGGGGAGGGTTCTTAACAAGAGGGCCATGATGGCCCTGGATTGCTCACCTGAGAAATATGTTGCTGTATTTGGGGTTTACCGTCGCTGCCATAGTATTTCAATCATATAGCGACGTCCAGCTAATTACAGGTGGAGGAAGACCCCAAGCAGACAAAGGGTAGAACCACCTACCTACCGCAAGCCAGCTGGAAGGCTTTCATAATGAAAACAAAATCCATGAAGAAGTACTGCAAAATAATTGTAACTCCACACAAAAACTGTACTTGCGGTCCAAATATTGATGGTCATAGCTATAAAATCAAGTAAACCAATTTTGACCCCAGGGCCATGATTTTAACAAACTTGATACATGTCTATATGCCATGTTACACACCAAATACAGCTTCAGGCCTTGTGGTTTCTGACAAGATTTTTCTAGATTTTACTATATATGCCTATGTAAAATAAAGTGACCCCTGGGGTGGAGCCAATTTTGACCCCAGGGCCATGATTTGAACAAATTTAGTACATGTCTTGTCGAGGCCACGTACACACCAAATAACTAAACATCCAAGACTTGTGTTTCTTGTACAAAGATTAACTTCTAATTCACACTAATAACCACATAAAATAAACCAAGAGGTGTGGTGAATTTTGCCCCAGGGTCATGGGTTTGGAACAAACTTTTTGTAGAAGTCCATAGACATGCTAAAATTGAAATAATACTCAAGCTACCTTACAGTTGTACAGAAGATTTTCAAAGATGTATTTTTAAAAAAATTTATACTAGCATCAACTTTTTCAACCAATAAAAACAATTTGAACAATTTTGATAGAGGGCATCATAAGGATCAATCCTGTGAAATTTGGTAAAGATCAATTCAGCGGTTAGGAGGAGATGTTATTTAAAGGAAATTGTCGAGGCCGGATGCTCACACACACGGATGACAGACAAAAGGCGATCACAATAGCTCACCTTGAGCATGTCGTGCTCAGGTGAGCTAAAAAGGATAAAACTGTCAAATTCACATAATCCAACAGCTCACATAAACACATAAAAAAACAAAAAAAACAAGAAAAGGTGTCTGTGAGACACTAATGCTCCGCCAGGATATGGTTGGAACCAACTATTTGCTTGTATTATAATGATGTACATAAGTCACAGCCATAAAATTAAATAAATACTCCAGAAAAATAATCCATATCATGATGTACATGTATGTCATGTTTCAGGAAGATGTAGTCAAACAAATGCAGAACAATCAATTTTACCATATTCATCCAATCATGAAATAATGGTCACAGCAATAAATTTTCATAAATATTAAATAGATCATATGATGTACATGTGTACCTAGTTCATAAAGATGTGAAGTCATCCTCAGAATAAAAGTTCAAACAGAAAGGCAAACCTAAGGCAGAACAATCAGTTTTACCATGTTCATCCAACCATGAAATATAGGTCACAATTATAAACTTAAAAAGGCTTTAACACAAAGGAAAACATGTGAAACTTGGGCAGAATCGACTTTACAATTTCCAACAACTATGAAATACAGACCACGTCACAGCCATTAATTGCATTAATATTATGATGTACATGTGAACATAGTTTCATAAAGATGTGAAGTCATCTTCAAAAAACTAAAACACAAAGTTAAACCTGAGGCAAAACAATCAATTATACCATGTTCATCCAACTGTGAAATATAGGAATTAAAAATTTAATTCACATCATGATGTACATGTGTTTCATCAAGATGTGAAGTCATCTCCATAGAAAAAGGCTTCAACAGAAGGTAAACCTGATGTGAAACTTAGGCAGAACCAATTTCACAATTTTTCATCCGACCATGAAATATAATCCATGTCAAAGCCATAAATTTGCATTAATATTTTGATGTACATGTGTACAAAGTTTCATAAAGATGTGAGGTCATCTTAATAAAAACAAGAGCTGTCAGAGGACAGCACGCTCAACTATTCAAAATGCTTGTTGGTAAATCAAATGAAATCTATGTCAATTCTTGCCCTTCACATACCCTGTACATAATAATAATCAAAAATGATATACCTTGATAGTCTGATACCCCTTAATATTTTTATGATGTCTAAAATCAATCCCATGCCTAGTTATTGAGACATAAGCACAATAACACTGTACATGCAAAACTTTAACCATAAATCCAAATTATAAAAGGGCCATAAAATTCAGTCCAAAAGTTATCCTCCTTAGTTTTCTGATGCCCCTGAAGACACTCCTTAATCTTCTAGTCAATTCCACAAACAATTTCTGAGATATAAGCTGGATTAGTATATTGAATGCAAAAAATTAACCAAAATTCTAAGTTAAAAGGGGGTCATAACTTTTAATATATTCCATCAAGTGTTATCTTCTTTTATAGTATGATACCCCTAAACATATTAAAGATGTTTAAAATCAATCCCATGCCTGGATACTGAGATATTAGCATGAAAGTACCTTTCATGCAAAACTTTAACCAAAATTTCTAAGTTTAAAAAGGGGCCATAACTTGTAATATATTCCATCAAAAGTTATCTACCTTGATAGTATGATACCCCTAAACATATTAAAGATGTTTAAAATCAATCCCATGCCTGGATACTGAGATATTAGCATGAAAGTACATTGCATGCAAAACTTTAACCAAAATTTCTAAATTAAAAAGGGCAATAATTCGTAACATATTCTATCAAGAGTTATCTACCATGAAAGTATGATTCCCCTAAACATATTAAAGATGTTTCAAATCAATCCCATGCCTGGATACTGAGATATTAGCTTGAAAGTACCTTGCATGCAAAACTTTAACCAAAATTTCTAAGTTAAAAAGGGGCAATAATTTGTAACATATTCCATCAAGAGTTATCTACCATGAAAGTATGATACCCTTAAACATATTAAAGATGTTTAAAATCTATCGCTTGCCTGGATACTGAGATATAAGCATGAGAGTATCTTGCATGCAAAACTTTAACCAAAATTTCTAAGCTAAAAAGGGGTCATAATTTGTAATATATTATTCATCAAGAGTTATCTACTTTGGTTTCTGATGCCCCTAAACATATTCATAAACTTTGAAGTCAATACCATGAATGGTTATTGAGATACAAACTAGATAGTAGCTTGCACGCAAAACTTTAACCAAATTTTCTATTGCATTCAAAACTTTAACCAAAATTTCTAAGTTAAAAAGGGGCCATAATTCATATTAAATTCAGTCAAGAATTATCTACCTTGGTTGTATGATGCCCCTGAACATATTTATAAACATTCAAGTCAATACCATAAACGGTTATTGAGATATAAGGTTGATAGTAACTTGCACACAAAACTTTAACCAAAAGCTGCAACGCCAACGCCGACGCCAGGGTGACTACAATAGCTCTCATATTCTTCGACTAGTTGAGCTAAAAATACAAAGTTAAACCTGAGGCAGAACAATCAATTATACCATGATCATCCAATCGTGAAATATAGGTCACAGCAATTAATTTGCATAAATATTGGATAGATCATAAAATGATGTACATGTGTACCTAGTTTTAACAAGATGTCAAGTCATCTTCATAGAAAAAAAGCTTAAACGCAAAGTAAACCTGAGGAAGAACAACAAATTTCAGCATGTTCATCAGTGTAATTATTGTCACAGCAAAACATTTGCATAAATATTAGCTAGATCATATGATGATGTACATGTGTACCTACTTTCATCAAGATGTGAAGTCATCTTCATAGAAAAACAAGAGGGCCAAGATGGCCCTTGGTCGCTCACCTGAGAAAGATGATTGCTAAAGAAATAAAGATGCTTGAGTGTAAAAGTGAAATCTGGCTTTTTTTTATGGTGAAATGGGCATAACTCCTAAATTTACAAGCAATATCAGTTATAATTGAACCCGATTGTGAGATTATGGGCATAAACATTGCCTTAAAGTTTAAAAATGATTGTTAAAAAAATGAAGTTGGTAGAGAATAAACAAAGTGAAATCTTGCATTTTTTTTTATTAAAAGGGGCATAACTCCTGACCTAAATGACCCATCTCAGCCACAATTAAACTCAATCGAGACATTATGGTCATTAACAATGTCATAAAGTTTGAAGATGATTGCTAAAAAAAGGAAGATGCTAGAGTGTAAACAACGTGAAATATGGCTTTTTTTATATTAAAAGTGGCATAACTCCTGACCTAATTGAGGATCACAATTAAACTCAATCGAACTTATGGTCATTAACAATGCATAAAGTTTGAAGAGGATTGCTAAAAAGAAGATGCTAGAGTGTAAACTGAAATATGGCTTTTTTATTTTAAAAGGGGCATAACTCCTGACCTAATGTTCCGATATCAGCCATAATCGAACTTGGCCGAGATTTTATGGTTATAAACATTGTTTAAAGTTTGAAGATAATTGCTCATAAAATGAAGATGCTAGAGTGCAAACGAACAAATTGTGGACGACGGACGGACGACGGACATTCATTGATCCTAAAAGCTCATCCTGAGCACACGTGCTCAGGTGAGCTAAAAAGCGTTAAATGCAAAGGTAAACGTGAAGAACAATTTCAGCATGTTCATCCAAACGTGTAAGAATGGTCACAGCAATAAATTTACATAAATATTAGATAGATTGTATAATTATGTACATGTGAACCTACTTTCATCAAGATTTGAAGTCATCTGCATTGAAAAAAAGATTAAATGCAAAGGTAAACCTGAGGAAGAACAATCAGTTGCAGCATGTTCATCCAACCATGATATATAGGTCACAGAATGAATTCACATACATATAACATAGATCATATCAAGATGTACATGAGTAACCACTTTCATCAAGATGTGAAGTCATCTTCATAGAAAAAGAGACTTAAATGCAAAAGTAAACCCTAGTTGTGACAGACACAGAGCCGGACGGATGCACAGATCGAAAATCTTTATGCCCCCCCCCAACTGAGTTGGCAGGACATAAAAAGATACTTAAAGTACCACAGGATCTACTCTCATTAATTGCTAATATCCATGCTTTCCCATAAAATAGTGTGTTAGGAACATGTTGCTATTTTTTTCAGCTTAATTAGCCCATGGACAGTTATATCTTGTAATGAACTTCTGCATGAAGTCCAGGGTAGGTAAATATATTTGGACAAATACAGGATTTCATTTTAAGAGCATAATGTTGACATACATACAAAACTAGAGCACTGGTATCTACTGGATGAATAAAGAACAACCTTGCTGCAGTATAGATATATAAATGTATTTATTATAATGAAGCATGTACATAAATGATAGAAATGACAATCACCACAGTGTTTAGCATAAACTAAAATAAATCTCTAGCAAAGGCATACACATATATGTACTTTAATAGAAGCAAAACAAGTAAATGTCTCAAGAAAAAAAAAACTACTTGAAAAATATAAAAAAAGATATTAACTTGTCTATGTGCTGCACCATAAAAAGGTCATCTGATTTCAAAACCAATTTTTAACATGTCATCTTAACAAATGTTTCAGATCTTAATTGTTAGAAAATTGCAATACACCCATATACTAGAATACACACATTTAAGAAAAACCTTAAAAAGAGTTTTACAAAAAAACATTTATTTTAGATAATCTCATCAAACAAACAAAAAAAAACACCCTTAAACAAGGCAAGTATGATGCAACAGTGTAATATAAAAAAATATCCCTTTAATGCACAACTATATTCTATGTGCAAGAACTACAAATGCTAGACAGACTGAAGCTATCTTTACTAATGTTTGTTCTCCTCTCAAACTTGACCTTAAGATTCTATCTCAGTGACACACAATGAGCAACCACCAGCCTAGGACTTTTACAAGCTACATGGTGCTGGGTCCATCTGATGACCTTGCTGGTTTCGTTATATAACAAATACGGTCACTTAGGTTAAGTCTAAGAGATTAACTTGGTTTTATTCTGGTGTTATCATTCACCTTGAAAAGTTGACAAATTATGAAACAAGAGGACTATGTGATAGACAGATGAATATTCAACATGATGTGTAGAATTTAAGATCAGGTGTCAATTTAATATAGGTAGTTTTGATCATCTTGAAAAAAAAAATGTCTTAAAAAGAATTACTGGAGTAAAGAAAATGAATTACTACATCCCCTTGCAACAGTGCCATTGATGAATACAACCACTAATACAAATATATATATTCTACAACATTGTATTAAGTTCTGATACTGTATATGCCTTAAAATTTGAACCTCTGCAAAACATTATTTCAAAATAAACACAGCACACCACATGGGCTTTAATTTATCTCAATAGTAGGTGCAGCCATAGTCTTGCTTTTTAAAAAGGATAAATTGCACTAGAACATGAAAACAGAAACTCCAAAATGAAACATAATAAATAAACTAGTAATTTAAAAACACGGTAAAATAAGTACACAAAGAAGGGATAAAAAACTGAACACAGCCTACAAAAATGCACCATGGGACAAGTATTGCCAATTTTTTCTCCCTCAAGTCGATCCTGGATAGGGTTTTAGAAACTCATTTTTTTAAATATACTCTTATAAAGGTATTCATGGAAGAAAGCTAAACATCAGTATGAGCACCTGTTAAGATATGCTGAGTATAACTGAAAACCAGAATAGATACTAACAAACAATTAGTAATGTCAGACTATAAAGGTGAGATTCTTTATAAAGGAAAGTCTACTAAACTGCCTATCAGAGACTAGTTCCTTAGATTCCTACTACAACCTGTGACTTGTTATTTGTGAAAGACTACAGAGTAAACAATGTGAACAGGACATTCCACATATATATTCTGGTAATACCGTATGCCAAAGCTATATCAAACTAATGTACCAGGGGAAAATGCCAGCTTATTCACAATGTAAAAAAAAATAAAATAGGC
The DNA here is from genome assembly GCA_021229015.1 of Solen grandis. Lineage (NCBI taxonomy): Eukaryota > Metazoa > Mollusca > Bivalvia > Adapedonta > Solenidae > Solen > Solen grandis. The sequence continues at coordinate 5,952,953 of CM037790.1, read as the reverse complement.
AGACATTTAGAAGATTGACAGATATTCAGACAAAAATACCAGAACGAAAAATGTCAATTCAAAATAATTCTAAGAGAATTAAAGTAAAAGCTGCACTTAGAGATATCAAATGCTGCTGTCTTCACAACTCAAAGGAACCTGCCCACCGATCCAACCATTCATTAATGATACAAGGGTTTACAACTAATGGTACCAGAGGCCAGGAAACGATTAAGACAACCATCTTGCTGAAGACTGCAGAACAGCGGAGTTATACTGTATATAGCATTGAAGATAATGGTTCATGGGTTTGTTTGTCAGTTACTTTACATGATGCAGTGGAGTTCCCAAGTGAGGTTTGTGTTGAAGATTGAAGAGAAAGAAAGCAAGTTAACCTTGCTTTGTGAGATTCAGATGCATAGCACAGCCTGAGAAGCTAATTTATAAAGCAGCTAACAGAAACCTGGTATACAAAACTAACCAGCATGTGTTGTTTCTTATCAGAAACAAAATTAAGATACAAACGGCTAATCCTGATACTAGTATGTACATCAAACCATGTTAGACAATATATTTTGAGATATCCAAAGGACATTTACTCCTTGTCCTCCCCCAGACCTTGCCTGTGGAGAAAACTGCTGCCTATTTAAATGACTTAATAACATTAAGTACAATGAGGTGGTATGGTAGCAAAATGTCCCTGCTGCAAATACAAGGTATACGATAAATAAGTATGACCAAATACAACCTTAACATAGAAACTAAGCCTCTTTTACAAGCATGGAAAGCAAATAAAATTTGTGAGGGAGGCATACATGCATTACATAAACAATCATAGAATATTACTAACACATCCTAAAGGTCTAGAATTTAGTTTTTAGTTCACAGATATTATATTCAAATATCATCATTTTTTAAAGTTACTTACAATTTAATTTTTAAAAAAAAAAAAAAAAAAGCAGTTACTGCAATTGAATATTGATAGCTCATGCCTTTATCATCCAGAAATATGGCTAGATCCATCCTGACACAACTGAAACAAATAAACCCAACATGCGATGTCAACATCAAGGCACAAGTGGTATTTTGTTGGTAACACTAAACAAAACCTCAGGTCTTTTTTGAAAATTGTGATTTTTAAGTGCCAACAGATATATTTTGAATTACTATAAACTGTACATAAAAAACCTTTGATAGTTTCATCTTATTTTTTTCCTTATTTTGATGGATTTTCTAAATGAAACCTCTCTTTCAATTTACTGAATAAAGTTGCTTAAATGGAAATTTGACTCCGAAAAGAACAATACAGATATACAGGACATTCCTCAAAAGTCTCAATTATTTCTAAGTTTATACATCTACAGCTTTTAACTACAGGATTGCTTCACACCTTTCTCAATGAGGGAGAACTTGCAACATGACTGAATTTTGGCAAGTTATGCCTAACCCTCCATTATGGGAGTTCATCTTCTCCAGTCTTAACATGGTGACACACACTGGCAGTGTTTATTTCAGAAAAAAAATGGTGGGGCATACTAACTCTAATGACACATTTAAACTGCAGTTAATGGTCTTTTTCATCCTTGTCCTATGAAATGTTGAAAAAACATGATAAAAAACTAAAATGTATCAACCGTTAACAGCAAGATTTCACAATATGAACAACTGGACCCATCACATCACCCTTGATATGGGTACTGCCAGGAACCCCGTATTAGACATTATACAGGCTTACTGAACAGACCCATAACTATTCCTATTAACCTATCATATTCCTTCATCAGTAACTGTCATGAAATCCATTCTACGATATCAACATTGTAAAATGTACAGGTAGTCTTAAATATTTGACAAATGTGTATCAAAGAAGCATCCAGAGGAATAGATGAGCTTCACTGGCAAAAAAAATATTACCTTTCACTTGCATTACTCATTGCATATTTTAATCAACAATATAACTCTGTCACTTCAATTTGACTAACCAGCACATACTACAATGTCTTAAATTACAAAAACTGGTCAGCTTTACTAATTTTCAAAACTCAGTCACTGAAGAAAGAAACTTAGAAAATCCTCTTATATGAGTGGGTCATATCAATTTAAGCAGGACATATGTGTGTTAAGCAAAATTTAGAGCAATTAGTCTCCCAGAATCTTTATTTACCATCATTTGAAAATAACCTGGTACTTGTCCATTTTCTTTTCAGTAACAAGAGTTGTCGGAACAACACATATGCCCCCCAATGCTCCCCCCCCCCACCCCCATCCCCAAAGACAATACGGGTCATCTACAAGTCCCGAATAATCATCCTATGAAATTTGAGAAATGTGGGCCCAAGTGCTCTCTGGTTAATGATTAGAAACAATTTTCACATTCAAGGTCATTGTGACCTTGACCTTTGTCCAAGTGACCCTAAAATCAATAGGGGTCATCTACTAGTCATGACCAATCACTCTATGAAGTTTGAGGAATGTGAGCCCAAGCGTACTCCAGTTAGTGACTGGAAATGCCATGATCTACCGACGTACAGACCAACCATCTGACATTTGCAAAACAATATGGGGGGCCCCCACATAATTAAGCAATTGTGTCATCTGTTACGCTGTTTATTAATATTCTAATTCTCAGATATTCTACACAGGCTACAATTCTGAATCTGAGAATGCTGCCTCTAACACATATATCTTGTTCTCTACATTTTTTGATACATTTTTACTTTGATCAACGCACAAGAAAACTTCCCAATCGACATAAGTTTATTCCTTGTATTAAATCTCGCATGAGATCAGATGCTGATGGTACATGAACTATATACCCTACACACATAAATTTTGACTCAATAAAAGTACATGTATGAGCACTAGCAGACAGACAGACACTGCCTGTCAGATTAAAAATGTCTCCACATGAGGTATTTATACTGTATTTATCTCATGATGTAGGTCGTAAAAAAGATGTATTTCCATAAAATGATGTGGTGAGGGTTCAAATGATGGTCCTACAAAATTTAACGAGTATGGTCCAGGGATGTCATGATGAACTTCTTGATGAGCCTTCTTACATCACAACACACTGCTTGTCCTGGAAATACAAAGACACCATTATATTTCTACAGCAACAGCAGAAGCAGAAAAAATCAACTCAAACTATTCTAGTACTTCATAAACCTTGCATATCAAGGCATGAGCGAGAACCAATGGAAAAAATCTAAATTCGAAAAAAAAAAAAAATCTGCAAAAATCGCAGCTTTTTTGAAGGAAGAATTCAGAAACTACTAATCGACAGTCTCTGGTCTCCAAAGAGTCAATAAGTATAATTTTCTCATTGGATTTACATGGAACTCAAGACTCCCCTCAGCTGTCCAAAAAATCAGAAATCAGCCAAAATTGGAAAAATCTCATGCCTGTATGTCTCCATTTTAATTTTTTCAAACTTTGTATTGTAACTCAAAATTTAAGTCACCTGTATCAGGTCTTGGACCTTGAATATCCATATACACACAGATAGAATGATTACCATGTTTGTCTTAATTCATGCTTACTACAGAAATTTATAGAATAAAAAATAAATCAACCACATGTCCAATCTGAATCTGATGAGATTCAAATTAAGAGAACAGTTACAATGGATAAGCATGCAGTACAGAACTTGGCTCAAATTTCACCAACTTTACTTCATGTTATGCATCATTTTCAATTTCTCTGATAGAAATATGTAAACATTTAATTTGTTAATTTAGCCATGTACTTTAAATATTTCATAAAACAGGAATACAGTCCATTCGCAGTGGTACGAAGTAGCCCCGGGAAACGCATTTATTTCGTTCAATCGCGTATTTCGTTCCATCGCATCTTTCATATTGACGATTGAGAATCCCTTTATGTATGTGCTCACTCGTTTTTTTATGTCGTGTTTTAGTATGTATTGCCGAAAACCATGTACTGTCGTAATATGTTTAGTGTGATATTTCATTATTTGATTTGACCTACCCTGTTATCCTCCTGGATAACCCGGGCCCTTCACAATGTTACTAGGAAAAATATTTAATAAAATTCTGATCCAGTTATCCCCCCAGGTAAACGGGGTCCTTCACTGAATTACTCAGAATATTGCTATTAGATATTCAATGATATTGTATTTGTAGTAGTCTTAGATTTATATGTTCATATTAACATGAAGTAGAATGGAATGACAAGTCAGACCTGGAGACCAATATTTATACTGCTGCTTATTAAGTTTTGACATAAAATCACTCTTTAATCTTTGTAACAAACAAACTCGCTTGTAAGCTTCGTGTCAGTTTGCAACAATCAACGTCACGGATGGCGTGTTAATAGGCTGATTACAGACAATATAATGGCGGACGCGTGTGTCACTCGGGTAGGTGTGAAAACTGACCGACACTTCGTTCGAACGCGTCATTAATCAGTTGTTAATTAGCAAATCGGACCACATACATACTTCGCTCCAGTGCATCTTTCGTTCCATCCTTTCGTTCCATTTTTTTTAAAAAAACAAATATTGCCGGGACCTGACAATTACTTCGCATTACACCGTCATTTCGCTCCATCGCATTTCGTTCCATCGTGAACAGACTGTAGTTGAATGCAGCTCTGCCTATTTAAGTATTACTTAGCATTTGAAACTGTTGGTAGCATTCAGGCCTCAATATAATACGCTCATGGAATTTAATACTGCTAAAATAGACATTTTAGCTCATGGAATTTAATACTGCTATAATAGACATTTTAGTAAAAACTATTTGGTGAGATCAGAGATAGGCAGGCAACGTGGCATTTTGTAGAAAGCAGGAGACTAACCCTGTCCTCAGAATCTTCATCCCCATCTCGCAAGCGACTGTAACGTGAGGATGTGCGGATACCAGTCTTCTTCAGCTCACGAGATGCCATCTCCTGTAAACATCACAACATACACTGTTTTACAAACTGAAGTTAGATTTATGAACCAAAGTCTGAGGTGCTGGGCCTCAAAGTTCTCTGTCAAAAACTGCACCACAATGCACAATACGCCTGAGCGAGACTGCATACAACAACTAGTTATACAGGTATCAAATTAAATGACTTCTGTATGTCCTGGCCTGGTATAAATCATACAAACCCCACTACTTTGGCTGACACTCTAGCCTCCTGGCAACCAGTACCGATAGGTTGACATAGATTAATGTCGAACTTGGCACCTAAATCTACATTTGCCACCATAGGGAATTACAATTAAAGAATGCAATACTTCTCCCCTTGTCTTCCCAATATTAAAACTTTACACACTACTTGTATTGACCATCAGGATCCTAATCAAGTACAAAGTATACAGTCTTTTTAACAGCCAGACAGGAAAATTACTTAAAACAGCAAAACTGATGAAACTCTGGTATTAATGAGAAATGTTTTTATTCAATATTTGGGCCGGTTTAAAGTACTTGCTTCCCCAATCCTAGATACCTAATTATGTTTAAAGGTACTTGTTTCCCAATCCTTTTTATATCATTATATAATTTGCTCACCTGTTCCTCATGGATAAGGGCAGTCCTCATCTCATCCGCGATGAACCACTGCTGAGTTTTCATGACGAGGTCAGATGGTGGGTTGTGAGTTTGGCCAGCTGTGGAACTCCAAACCTGCACAGCAACACAATATGGGTCAGTGGGGACTGACATAGGCAATCATCAACACAACTGTATACCTGCTTACTGCTAGGATTGTCACTATAGCTTCAGATCTGAATATTCCACTTTCTTTTCTTTTTTTTTAAAATATAATTCACAACATAAAATACACATCATGAAGTATAATGCTCACAATATAAATAAATTCAAGTACCCAACCTGTATAAATTCTGTGCTCCTTAGAATAATCCAAATTATTCTGTTTATGTCCATGTTGCAGATCGCTACATTAAAAAGGCTGTACTTTAAACAGTAAATAATCACTAAAGGTGATTTATACCCCCTGCATCTCCAACTTGTCTCCATCTAATGTGAGTGTAAAACGTGACTTGATAGGAGTCCTATATACCCTCTTTTCTTAATAAGAATGAAAACATAATCCCTTCAGGTTCTACAGGTGGGGGATGACTAAATACAGAATACATACTGTGACAAACTGGCCTGCCTTCAGCTGCAGATTTCTGTGGAACTTATAGACAGTTTCCTTGTCTCCGGCTGTGTGTTTGAGGATCCAGCCTCCCAGCACTACATCCTGTGTGAAATGTTTAGAGCAGAAATGTAGGCTTATGTGAGGATATTTTACAAGTAAAACCCAATCATGTTTATTTTTTCTTTCTTTTTTAATGAAAGATGTAAATATACTGCAGTAAAAAGGGAAATTAGGACATCTCCAACAAAAATCTTAAGTGCTTTAAAAAACTAACTAAAAACCTACATAACTTTATGTAAGCTTTTACATAAAGATACTCATAAATCTTTTACAAGTTCCTAACCTCATCAGATGTGTTGAACAGTTTGATGAATTTGCCATTATGATCAGTGTCATGTATTTCAATAGCTCCTTTAGCCTGGGCCTCTGATGAATACTCATGACTGGACTTTTCAAAACTCTGTTCCCCAATATCATATGTGACACGCTTGCGCTTGGCACCTCTCCCTCCTTTTTTAGGTGTGGTTTGTGAGAAGGAGCTCGACAAGTTCAACCTGTAAAATACATATAATGCAGGTATGATAACTTATTGTTTCTTTACTTGGATTTAACATCCAACCAAAGGTATTTTAGTCATTTGGGAGATCATGAAATAGACAAGCAGCATGTTACCATACTAAGTCATATTATCTCAACTCAAGACCAAGCAGTCTTCAAACTGCTCAACAACTATGATATACAAGTACCATACTTAATGAATTTGGTGTGTCGCATCTGGAAGTAGATCCCACAACTCTCTGCTTTAGGAAGGTTATGCTCTTAAACTCTAAACAACCTGGATCACTCAATAATTCAATAAAATACTTAACTTATATTTTTTAGGTAACTTAAGTATTTCTTACAGAAACACTTTATGAGATACACCAAGACATTTAAAGAAGATTTATTTTCACCTTAATCTATCATATATAATGGCATTATCCAATGGGTTAAATTGTTTTCAAAGACCACATACACAAACATATATCAAAATCACATTAAATGCACAGGAAACTTTCCTCTCATTATAGATACTAAACTCTCAAAATTAATAAGTTATGAATGTCTCCCTGTGCTTTCTTTAGAAGAAATAGATTCTTCCGACCAAATGCTTACCTCTCTTCCTCTCCTTCAAGCAGCTTCCTGTATGCCTCTATCTCAGTGTCCAGTCTCAGTTTGATGTCCAGCAGGTCAGCATACTCTTGAGTCTGATCGTTTAGGGCCTCCCTCAGCTCAGAGATCTCTGTATCCTTCTGTAGGATCCGTTGTTCATTAAGCTCTGACTCTGTCTGTAGCTGATTCTCCAGGTCATTGATCCGAGCTTCGTACATTGCATTCTGGAAAATGTCAGAATACAAATTTTTTTTTTCCTTTCATATTTAAATTAATTTTCCAATCTATTTAATCTACTTATATTTACACAAGAGTGTTCTTCGAACCCTTGTGTCACCTGCTGAAGCGTGATTGAAAAAGTGTGACGGACAGACAATGGAAAAGTGATCCCTATGTGTCACCTCTGCTTATAGCAGTTGACCCAATAAACTATACATTCTTATGTAATTTCAAAGGTATGTATATGGTATAGCAGATAGAATGATAGACAAATCAAGTAGTAGAGAGACCAAGACAAAATACTATTTTTGCAAAATTTGGAAACGTTGCAATTTATGTTTTTATTTAGTTTCAAAACTTGGCAAAACCTCTCAATACTAAAAATATTGTCTCAGTTACCAAAGATCAGATTGTGTGCTTACCTGTGCCTTTAGTTTGGTCATCTCTGAGGAAAGCTCATCCACCCTCCTCTTGGTCAAGATGTATTCCTCTCTGGACGATGTCCCAACATTCATGCTGCGGTCCAGGGCACCCTGCAGATCTGTCACCTGGGAAGGGAAAAACATTCCTTAGAGATACTCAGAGATTCAGATTGGATCGGCCCTTCGGTCCAGGGCCGATAAAAGCTACAGATGACCGGAAAAAATAAACTCAGTACGCCCATCGGGCCGATAAAAATACAGTTCATCAGACAATGTGACCGACAAATGTCTGTACCGGACGGTGAAATTTCGACAATTAACCCTTTACTTCATAGAGTCCCACTCTGACGCATTTACTTATTACTTCATACAGACGCATTTTGTCTCAAATACCCGTTACTTCATGGAGACTCAATCTGACGCAGTCAGTTTTTAACAGCATAAATATCGGCAAAAAAGACTAAATAGCAATGTTGCTGTTGAAACTTTAATCATATTACAATCTATATAAAACATGTGTTTGTTATGAAAATAATTACATTAGAAACATTTTGATACTTGGGGTCGCCGGTTTGTATGCGTGTTCATAGGGACTCGTACGTTGTAAGAAATTTCGACCACCGGAAATATCGATATTTGCCAAAGTTTTTACGCATAAATATCTTTCTTTTTCATAATTACTGGATTCTTTAAATTCAAATACATATATCAATCAATAAAATCAGGAATATGACTAAATAAATAGAATGATGCGTGTCAAGTTTCGTTTTCTTTTCTTCATGCTTTTCAAGTTCTATCCAGTGGAAAATTACCTATGCAAATTTATTCTTCTCGTGCTATTTTTTGAAACATTAGCGTCTGTCTATAAAAAGAACCAATAGAATTGTCAGATACCATAAATCACGTGCCACGTGGTCACAAGTGTCGTTAAAACCGGAAATTGTGAGTCTTCTAAGAAATAAACAGGCTGTTATAAAATGTTGGCAAGAAACTGTCAATGATGATTGAAAAACAAAGAGTAGATAAGGTATCAAAGGATGTCGATCTATTATTGGGGGAATAAAATATATACTTTTAATTGATTTGTCAGCACTTCAAGTTAGATCGTATTTAAAGAACACGACTGTCGCAGAATGGAAAATCATTCTGACGAGTCGGATTTTTCGGATTTTGCTGAATTCGCCTTGACTTTGATTAGATAGAAAGTCATATAAATAACAATTCTGTGTTTGATTTGATAAACAATCAAAATATCTTATATGTCCAATCTTTCTCTCACTCATCATCTTCAAAATTCTAGAAGTATGAATGATCTCACATTTCCATTTAAAGTTATTACCTGCTGTTTTCTTGAGTCAATATTTTTTATTTTTTTTTGCTTTTATTTGTAAGATCTTTTATGCTTAAGGGTTGGGTGGGTTCTCCTTTGTGACATACTAATTCCATACTGAATAAATGCATCCCTCCAGATACTAACTTGAATAACAATTATTTATTTCATTTCTATATAAGTAAACAAGGTATCAGAAGATAGTCATAACAACATATTTACCTAGGAAATTATTTAACTGACTGAAGTTTTGAAACAATCTTGAATGATATATTTCAAAGCAAAAAGAATATAAATAAATAAAGTAAACTTGAAAGTGTCATTAATGTCTTATTAAGCATTTTGCTATAACAAAATTGTCCGAAGTTTTTCTTGTAATTTAGGACAAATGACTTAAAAAAAAATGACCATTTAGGACAACTGTCCTAAGGAATGTGGGTCCAATCTGAATCACTGGATACTGAAGTACAGGTCAAGGACTTTTAAGGATTTTTTAAGTTTAATAAGTATGCTCCTCCATATCAAATTTAAGCATTACTTACAAATTTTAAATAGTTTTGCATTAAAAAACAATATCAGTAACATGTAAAAAAAAAAAAAAAGTGTATTTAGCTTATACCGACATATACTTCTCGACCTCAATTATTTGAAGTGTCTTATTTTTAATACAAATACATTATTGTCTAACCTGAATGGTGAATACCCTTCTCAGCCTTAAGAATTCCTCAAATGACATTTTTGTATGAAAATACAGTAAAAATACTTAATTAACAATCTACTTTAAATCAATACCCTGTCTTCATTTTAAACAGACTGAAAACCCTCTACTTTAAATCCATACTGTCATAATTTAAACTGACTGAAACATTCCACAACATTCAATACACACATTCATCATGTACAGTTCACCCCCCTTTTATGAGACATCAAGATCCCCGATAAGACACTCAAACAATCTGTTTAGAACTATAGTGTTCAATGTCTCATTTCACAAAGGTATTAATTGGTGGACCATGTTTATATATGCTAGGTTTATTTATACTGATGCGCTATTGTCAAAATGATTGTGAGAGCAATTTGAACAATTCACCCCAATTTCACCCCATGCCATAAACATGGTAATAAACTACACATAAAGGGATATAACACTATTGAACATCATTACTTTATAGTTTAACTTAGTTGTCTCCCTTCATAGTTTTTTTTTCTGATCATGAAATGCACTTTAATTGGATTATACATTTAATACACTTTTGTAGTTGTTTGTTATAGTACATACAGAAGATAACAAATTCCAGACATATCTCAACACACATATTAAGAGATATTGCCTACTGCTACTACTCAAAACAAAGAAAAAACCACCATACCTTCCTCTCATAGAGATCCGCCACATCTTCACGGACAATCCTCATCTGTTCCTCCTGTTCCTGCCTCATGGCCTGCAGTGCCTCCTGCATCTTACGGTCATAATCTTCCCGTACACCTGCATCATACTCATCGTAGGAAGTCGTGGTCCGCGTGCGTGTCTCATTCAGCTCCTGAAAAACAGAAGAAGAAAAAATCATATGAAATTAAGCAGATGAAAAATATACAGATTTTTCGGAGAAATATAACAACCATAATCACTTTTGGCAAGGATATTATAAAGATAAATAGTGTCTACAAGTTTGATCAAGATAGCTTAATGACCAAATTAACTATGACATCAAATGTATACAGAACAATATTATGCAAATACCACTTCTGTTTTTGAGAATCATGGATCCACAAAACTATATTTGTCTATCAACATTTTAAAACAAAAGAGAATCTGGTGTTCTGAGACTCTTTAGAACTGTATCATGGAGACATGGTCCACAGGTAGCATATATGGTTATGGATCCAGAGGTTATGGGTTTGAGACCTATGGAGGGCAAGACTCTTTTAAGACCTTCACAGGCATGAATACTGGTCCATCCCAAAAACTGTTGAGAGAATTAGTTTAAATTGTAAGAACACGTTTTTCAGTTGGTGGTGAATGTTGAATATATAAGATCAAACAAAGAAGCCATCCTTCTTTTGACTTGTAAAGACCAACAAAAAAGATACAGAGACCATTTACAGAGCCAGCATCAATACTGAAGTATAAAGGACTGTTCTAACAGACTTTCCCCACCTGCTCATACACCTGACTCTTAAAGGCCAGTTCCTCCTTCATGCTCTGTATCCGGTTCTCAAGGTCCACCCGCAACAATGTCTCCTCCTCCAGCTGTTTCTTCAGGGCTGCCAACTGTCGCTCCAGGTTTGCCACCTCACCTCTTAACCTCTGCAAACACATTACTTGCAAAGTTACATATAAAACAAACATGGTTCATGATTGTTCCCCATAAAACCAAAATGCCTGTAATACATGGTTCCAAAAACCAGGGGCCTAAAATACTTTTTCATTACTGTCATACCTCTAATATGAAAAAAATTGGGTGCAAAGGCACACAAAAAGTCTAACTGCAATAACACAAATTCAAAATCGTTTTCCTTGTGAAAATCTAAATGCCTGTATTACATGGTTCCAACAACCAGGGGTAAAAAAAAGAGTAATTATTTGTTGTTCACTTACAACAATTCATTACTACAATGAAATTACTAGGCTTTGGCCCAAAACATAGCCTTTCAACAGATCTGCACTAGAGTTTTATATTTAGACTAATGAAACCTCAGAATAATTTGAATGAATATTATATCACTGTGAGACAACCCCTGGAAGTTAAAATCACAGCAAATCAACTGACTTACATTAGCCTCAGCTTCAGCATGTTTCCTGTTGTTCTCAGCATCTTTCAGTTTGGCCTCCACCTCTCCCAGATCAGCCTGCAGTTCAAGGTTCTTCTTCTCAGCATTCTTGGCATCCCTGTCCCTCTTTTGGTACCTGGAACAGGCCAAAACAAACCATATAAACACTCTCTTCATAACATCAGGTTCTCAAACACATGCAGGCTTCTGGTCATTTCAATCATAGACAGTAGCTCTCCAAAACCTTAAGATTCTCTCTATAAATTCATGTGAGAATTCAGAAAATCAAGACTCCTTTTCCAAGCATCCTGATTGTAAGTTAGTATGTAAGAATCCTTACACAAGATCATACATATACTAAATGTTTTATGCCAGTTTCACCTGAATAAGTACAACAACAAAAAAAGCACACAAAAAAGCAGGGCCATAGAGGCCCTGGACTGCTCACCTGAGTATACGGTTACCCGAGGAAAATCTGTACTAAAACATTTTGAAATCTGGCCAGTAGTTTTGAAGGAGATGATTCTTAAAGTTTTCATAATTCATTTCTTTCCATTGCCATGGCAACCAGAGTTCTACATGGATCAAGTGTATTATAGCAACTTTTGTGAAGGTTCACCCAAGGATCCCTGCCAAGTTAAATCAAATTCTGTCCAGCAGTTTCAGAGATGTTGTTTAAAGATTTCACTATATACATAGTTATAAATGTTAAGGCAAATTAACCCCGCCCCTGGCAGCCATGTTTTTTTAAGGATCGGAATAATTTAGCAATCTTGGTAGAGGGTTACCCAAGGAACATCTGTACTAAAATATTTTGAAATCTTGTAGGTAGTTTGGAAGGAGATTATTTTTAAAGTTTTCATTTTTTTTTCTTTTGGCTGCCATGGCAACCAAATTTCTACATGGATCAAGTTAATTTATTTTATGAACCTTTTGTGAAGGTTCATCCAAGGAACATCCCTGCCAAGTTTAATCAAATTCTGTCAAACTGTTTCAGAGGATATGTCGTTTAAAGCAAATCAATGCTGAAGGACAACGCACGATGACGAACGACAGATGTAGGTTGATCCTAATAGCTCACCATGAGCATGTTGTGCTCAGGTGAGCTAGAAAAAAACCCACTCCTTGCGTGAAAAATTTACAGATATTATTGTAGCAGAGGTATAAATGACACCTGTACTATCTTGCCATATAGCTAGCTTTTGTCACAATGTGGTATAGTGTCAGACTTGCATATGGGGGGGTTCAGAGTTCTATTACAGCTTGGGGCAGTAGGACTTTACTTTGTAACATTTGGCACCCCATGAAGATGGGATGGCACTCCCACAGACATTCGTACACCAGAAATCTGAAGACAGATTCTTAATAGGAGAGGTATGATAGAAGGGCATAAAATAACACTTATTCTAACTTGCTAGCTTAAGTGTGTCTGACTTGCAAGTTCAATTCCAGCTCAGGACAATAGGATTTTAATTGGTTACATCTACTGATTTATTCTATAGTTTTACTATAAAATATATACCGTATTTACTTGACTATAAGACGGGTTTTTTGCTGTCTGATCAGGGTTTAAAAGTTGGGGGGTCGTCTTATAGGCGGGGTCCACCAGTCTGGTAAAGTTTCCCCAACTTAAGTTGCCGTATGAATGAAGCTTCGTATCGGTATGCAATTATGCAGCCTTATATTCTTCTCATTTTCAATCGTTAGATAAATATTAGAAATGAATTGCATGACATAAATGACTAAATATTATTGTAAGATTGTTTAATCAAAAGTATTTTGCACCAATATGAATTTATTGGAACATTTTAAGCATTTTATCTTTTCTGCAAGCGGTTTCGGGGAAACACATGGTGCTCATTAGAACTGCTTGTTCATAAAATCTTCTCGTGACACCTTGACGTAAATAAAGCATTGAAATACACAAGATGTTTTCGTTATGATTTGTTTAATTTATGCTTTTTTTAATAAGTTAATTAACATTTACAATGAAAAAAAAATGGTATTAATTAACAATCCAGAAAAATTGGTAAGAAAATCGGTGTAGTTTCACACTAACGGTTCTCACGGGCACCGTCAAAACCCGTACATACCAGACCGTACACAACCGTAACATTACAAGTTCTGAAAATGAAAATGAGTTGTTTTCGAGATTTATTATGAAAATTAATATTAAGGTAATGCATTTAATCAAAAGTTTGTTTCATTTTTTGTGAAATTATTCAACTTACGAGATTTTCTGGTATACTTTAAAAATGTTCGGGGTAAATTACCGTTCGTCGAACTGCATTTGAATTTTTTTACCCCGTCTTATAAACGGTTCAAAGCAAAATCTACAGATTTGGGGATTGGAAAGGGGGCCCCGTCTTGGTTTGTGAAATTATTCCGAACTTAGCGAGATAATCCAACTGCTCTCAATAGTCTTATAGTCGAGTACATATGGTACATGTATTTTACCCTCTCATTTGCTTCAATTATCAACACCCACATACTTATTTTTGAATCCAACTGCTCTCAAAGATGCAGAGCCCCTGGCAACTAACCTAGTATTAACCCCAAATTATCCAACTCTACAAAAAAGATACAATCACACCCCCATTAAGTAGGTGTACCTGGCGATGTGAAGGGAGCAGCTTACTCTGATAGGTGTTATTCTAACTATCTATATTTGCATCTCTGTCCTCTTAGGTACACTATGCCTCAATACTCACCAATACAAAAATGTTCATATATACATGTACATTGGTTTTATTGACAGGCTTTTTCAGATGATGGAGAAGGGGCCATATTGCCATGATTTGGGGATAAAATGAATGGGGAAAGATAAATCTTTGGGTAAATAGCAATTCGGGGGAAAACTGCAATGCCATGAATTTTATTTTATTTTTTTTTCAGAAGGGAAAATGCCTATTAACAGCCCTAGAAAGAAGGATATTAATTCCTGACTGAACAGCATCAGATATAAAACACTCCCAATAAGCCTGACTGTACTTTTATAGCTGAACGTAACATGAGATTGACAAGATTTTACATATCCAAAGAAGTTCTACATGTATTTTGTGACACAAGAGAGCATCCCCTCTCATAACTCTATCCTTTAAGCAGCACAACAATAAGCACTTCCCTAACAGATAAATACACCCATTATAAAGAAGTGGTATAAAGTATATACCTGGCAAGTTTAAGTGACAGTTAACCGTCACTTAACCAGTGTAGTATGAACACAAGAACATGGCTCTTGATTGGCCTATCTGTATGACGCCCACAACTTTTAAATGTGCTTTATATTGTCATAACAACCTACAGAGTTGTCCTTAGAGTTAACCATTTAATATGCCTTTTCAGTTGCCTATCTATATTAAATCCAGTTTATTAAGGAATATTATAAATGGGTCTATTGTGTTGCATACTTACAATCAGTTCATCCAAACATTTTTTAAATTTTGTTTAACTTATTCAACTGATTTTACAATAAGTTCAAATAAGAATAGCATCTACACAACAGAACCATATTTTAGGACCATCAGACATTTAACTACACACATGCTGTGGTGATTAATTTAAATAGTGTGCATAATATCCTGCTTTCCTTACATCGTTACACACATATCATTGCTCACCCACACATTAGCACACCAGTACTGAAGGCTTTGGATTACTCAGACCAGACAACAACCGGAAACCAAGCGTTTACAACCACATTCAGACATGTGGAATCTACCAGTACACCCCCATTCCTTCTGGATCATGGGCAAGGTCAGAGACTGTTACTCCCATTGTTGTAACATACTTCTACTGTCATCACCCTTAACCTCTTGAAACAACCATTTGAAAGCCACTGGTAATCAAGATAAAAGAAATAAAATCAATTCTCTAATTATTTCCAAAACTCCTACTTGGGGAACATTCACTCTTCTCTGTATGAATGACTCATATTTTTCTTCATTTTATGGTCTGCTGATCTTAAATGAAACATTCAAGAGTCAAATCAGAGCGAGGTAGTTTAGTTTAGTATACAACTGGCTGAAATACATGCTTACTGAACACTTCAAATTCAAAACCATATTATGATGGATAGGATCGTCCCCCAGTTTGATCCAAGGACTTATCACACTTAATTGTATGGATCTAGTAACATAAAAAGGAAACTCCATCATAAGAAACATGTGTTGCTCATTTAAAACCTAACTCAGCTGAGGCAAAGGAAAGAGCAAGGGGACAGCACATGAAAAAAAGGAAATGAACAGGCTACACCCTGTGTATTTGAAAAGGCACTTATCTTGGAATGGATTTACAAATGACTTTAACATCATGATGTTGTTTTTTCCATGACTAAATATTGTAGATCCAATTAGTGACCCAGCTTCACCTTAGAGTGTGTTTTCTGTGTAGGATGTTTCAAGACTATTTAGAGCCATCAAGAACTTTATATATATTTTGACTGCAAAGAAAAAGAAAAGAAAAGCTACAGAAAGAACTAGTCAGAGAGCAGATTGTTTGGTTAAGATTTTATGATTTGATTTACTGCTGCACCATTGAGACCCTTCCCAGATAACCATCCCCCTGTAAGTCACCAGTACACACCCAATGTTTACCTTCTAAGTCATACATTACCATTGATCATTATCAGCACAAAGAATGCGCTTATTGTATCATGTAACAGGTCAAGGTGACCGACACCTGTCTTTTTTTGACATACAGCCCCTTGGGGTTATATGTATCTCAACAATTTTATAACTGGCTGTAAAATACCCCATCCTTTAGTCTGGGATTTTAACATTAAGTTCGAACAAAGTGAAACCCATGTTTGTTTTACTAAATGGTTACCGGCAAAAACATAATGCTTATTGTCAAACCATTATACCAAAAGCCCAAACATGTATGAAATACAGTACCAAGTCATTGTGTGGAGAACATAAGTTTGGTCTTAAGCCTGATCCTAATCAAAAGACTTGAATCAACATACCCTTGCAACTACAAACACTACCAACCAAAATTCTTTCTTTTTTTTAATCAGATTTGCCCAAGGCCAAGGCTAAATATAATCTTTTTATTCAGAGTAGCTTTGAATAGAAAGACAAATGAAGCGTGCAAAGCACTAGAACAGCAATTCTCTAAATATAGCCTATTTCCCAGTTTACAAGTTTAATACTTCATGGTGCAGACATTTTTCAATGTAAACAAATATCAAATTTCACAAAGCGGAGACAGCAGTCATGCTTCCTTTTAAGATTTCTACCTTTGCAAAATTGTCAACATGTTTCATAACCTTGCGGTAGCTATTACTTGAACTTGATTAAACAGAAATGTTACACACATAAATTGCATGCATTTGTACTTGACCATGTTTTGTGTGTGTGTGTATATAAGTATTTAAAAACATATCGTGAAGAGTTCTGAAATTTTCTTTATAGATAAAATAACAATTATTGAGAGATTTAATTTGGTGTTGGGTTTCCTTTACTCTTGTATTCTATTTCTTAGATAGTTTAATGGGCTTATCACATTATTGTGAAAGAATGTAAAAACAGACAATCTGATATTCAAAGAAGTGAATCTAGGGAAAATTGGATGGTAGTGAAGGATATATTGATCAATTAATTAACAGTATTGCTTTTTATAAGCTGCCTGTGTTGAAAGTCTTGTAACTTTTTTTTTTCTTTCTTTCTGAAGATTCATTCTACAGTTAAGTTGAGGGTAATCAATTTTTTATGCCCTCAATTTGACTGTAGAAGTCAGATAGTGAGATATCATAAACAGGGCCTTTTTTCCAATTTTGGGGAAAGCGCCCTAGCCCTTTTTATGGGGAAAATTGCAAGCCACTTGTTTACAACTTATTAAGGGATTTTTTTTTACCATATTCATAAATATAAGCATAAACTGGTCTTGGCACAGCAAGACATACTAGAAACTATATATAATGACTAATCAAATATTTTGTTTAAGAATCAATAGAGTTAAACAGTTAAATTAGCGTCATAATATTGTTCTCTAGGTTTCTCAATGATCAGCTACCTCCTTAATGGGGAATTTTATTTAAGAGTGGGGAAGTTGAGGACTATTTTTGGGGAAAAAAGGTGGTTATTTGGCTTGGGAAAGCAGCCCTTTACCGGCTACAGTTAAGAAGGGTAAAAAGGCCCTGATAAAACACCCTTGACCATGTCAGACTTAACTGTTCAGGTAGACTGTCACTTCCCAACTTGTTATTCTGGTAATCTATTAACTCTACATTAATGATTCATGAAAATCTGTGTGGAGAAAGCAGCCCAATATGATCACATCCTCAAAAGCCACTGAGACAAGTAAAATGCTGTGTGTGCTTGTTAATTCTGTTAATTAAAAAGGATATCATGGGTTCATCACCTAAAATCTATTTCAGAACTATATTGTTGCTAGGCAAATAAGATACTTTATGAGAAATATGTATCTGTCATTAGATTTCTGAGATTAAAAAAATCATTTGATTAAATATTAGGGTAAAGCAATATAAATATAGAAATGTTTAAGAAGGTGACATGTTCCTCTAAAATCATTTAACCAGGGCTCATCCTTGGGGTCGATTTGGGCGAGGAAGTCGCTCTCATCTCTTAGACCTCACTCTTTAAGAACACTCAAGAGAAATCCACTTTGCCGCCTTGACTCAAGACATACAAACTAGGTGTAAACAATAAAAGATTAGCGGTAATTTAGCAAGGAATGATGCTATGTTGGTAAAAAAGAGACACTGTCAATTGAGTGAGTATACAAATTGATGAGGGAACTATTGTTTATCATCTGTAGATCCTTCTAACTGTAGAAAGTTATACTTTCCAGAAATTTTAGCAAATCGAAAAGGAGGCCACTCTTTTCTCAAGTAAATGATAAGTAGAAAATAAAGAATTGGTTGGAAGATATACCCATTTCAGCCTATCCCCCCCCCCTTTTTCTTCATTCTTTTTCTGATTTTCACGTTTGACTGAAACTTGAAAAAATTCTGAGCAAACCCATATTGCTTACATCATTGATAAAGGGTGATGCGCTCAAGCCAGGCAGTAAACGAAAACTTGATAGCATTCACCCTGACTCTCCTACTAGAAATATTTTCAAAATCAAACTGTCAAAGATCATTTCATTGGTATGAACGGGATATACTTAGTCTTGTTTATTTCCTGTCAAGTCTAGCAGTTGAATATCATTAGCATGGCTATCAGTAGTTAGCATGGTCCTGTTTTTTTTGTTATTTTTTTTAAATTGAACTTAAACTGTGACAGAATAATCATAAATGTTTAAGACTTAGAAAAACTTACAGGTATGAACTGCTTGTTTTCCAAGCTTTTGAATTAATGACAACTATACTGGTAATGAAGGTGAACTCATTATTAGATTGGTCTTTGATTCTTACTGTTTTTATGATATATAGCATGATAAAAATATTGATGTTGAAAAAAACAATAACATATAAAATTGTTACTTTTATTTTGCAAGTGTACTATCTTTCACTTCTCCCTAAGATCTCACCACTTCTTCCTATCCGAGCTGAGAGAGAAGTGACTCTCCATATTTTCTGAGCCTAGGATGAGCCCTGTTTTACTGACACATTATTTAATGTGCGTCAGATCTGCTTTGAGAAAAAAACAAAAACAATAACAGTAACACATAAATTAACAATTTCATACATATTTTTTTAAACTCTATCTACCTGAAACAAGTAACTTAAGTAACGAGATGAGAAAAATATACAGAGAGACCAAGACTTGTTTGACCCCTCACTTACAGGGCGAGCCCTCTACCAACAGAGCTACCTTATTGCTAACACGAAACTCTAACCAATAAAGGTTATAAATACTTACAGGCCATTACATTTACTATTTCACCAACATGAAAAGCAGCATCACTTTGCCATTATCACATTTAAACAGAAAATGTCACACTAAAACTGTCAAAGCAGTGATTTTTTTCCTCGAATTGTGAATGGGTCTGGTATCCCTTCTTTTGTGAAAAATTAACATAGTTTTTTTCTCAAAATAGTGAAAAGTAGCGACACTCTGCTGATATTGTGAAAAGCAAATGTGGGTTTATATGACAGAATAGCTAGCAATTTTTCTGCAAAATGGTAGGGAATGTTTTATATTTTCAAGAAACTAAGATATTGTGGAAGAGAAGCACCTTTGAAATCAATTCAGCTGAGTAGGAAGTATTTAAACCATGCCTCTATTTATATAAAAAATACACTTTTGAATTGTGAATCAAATGGGTCCTTCTAAATTGCAAATGGGTCCTATTACGGAACCAACTATAGCAGGAAATAAAAATTGCTGCAAAGAATTAATTGTAAAATTGTTTACATGTTTATTGCACAAACTTCACAAAACTCATGTTGATAAAGAATACAAAATAAAAAAACACAGTATTTCCAGTTAAATGATAAAATTAATGTCATTTATTTTTATGAAACTATGACAAATGTCCATTGAAAAAAAAAAATTCATATCACTTAACTGTCATACTCTCATTTACTCTATCGAGTCCAGAGTGGTAGTAATCATTCTTTATTAATGTGGCAGTCAATACTACAGTATTCATAAATCATGAAAGATGTTTATAATCAATTCCCATTTGCATATTTTCTACATGAAGCCGACATGTTTATCATTACCAACACTTGTTTCAAAGCCAATAAAGGTGGGAAATGCTCCAATATTGATTAGTGTTCACACAATAAAATGACTGAGCAACTAAGGTCAATACAAATCTGGATCACATTTTGTTGACAATGAGGCATATACAACTTCACTTCTGTGTTTAATTCCACTTGGTCCACAACTACCTTATTTACAGTCATGATGACCAGTAGTCTGTGGGGTCATAAACAGGAGTGTTTACACAGCCTACTACAGTTGGCTTGACAGGGCTGAGGTCAGTTATTGAAACTGACTTTAACTGCATCGTAAAATTCAAAACAACGATTTAATACACGTAGCATTCAAATATCTATGATCAGAAAATAAAACTAATATCATGTTAATAAAAAATACCTACTTTGACTGCCAGTCGTCTGATTCAGTCTTGTATTTATTGGCTTCAAGCTGAAGTTTCGCCTTCTCTTTCGCTGTATCATCGAGCAACTTTCGTGCTTCGCCTAGTTCCGATTCATACAAACTCTTGATGTTTGTGACTTCGCGTGTTACAGTTTCCTCGGTTGATTTCACTTGGACATTCAACCGGCTGTTTTCGGTTTCCAAATACCTTACTCTATCGATGTATGCTGCTAATCTGTCGTTCAGATTCTGCAGTTGTTCTTTCTCCTGAATGCGGGTCGCACGCGCAGGTGATGGTGAGCGTGCGCGTCGGCCTGGAGATGTGCCGGTTTTAGGTGTTTCTCCCGACGATGTTGACTGACTGACCGTTGTTGTGACTGATTTCCGACTTTGTCGTGTCGCCATCTTTGTTTTAATTAAATTTCCCCACAATACTTGATTAAATATAAGTTAATACCTACGGACTCAAACATACACAAGAAACCGGTTAAAATGGCTGCTGTCTCGCGATAAACCCCGCGGTTTAAAGGTCACGTGATACGTTATTTGTCAGTAGCTCCTCCCATATTTGCATAAATATACCTGTCCAGTATCGGAAACGCACGATGGAATATACAACAAAGTTTCGGGATTTTCCGTGTTGGTCGGCCTCGCAGTGATCACAGCTAGACATCACAAACGTCACGTGCATGTGACTTCAAAATGGAGGCTGCTATATTACATTACAGAACAATTAATTCATTTTAAATATTTTTATATATTGGCTTCCCATATGGGGCCCATAAAGGCCCTGGTTGCACTCCCACTGTGAGGACCTTATAGGTGCCATATGGGCCCTTATATTATTGTTTGTTGGGAAACAAGTGTTTTATAATTGTTGAGATTTTAAACAAAGGCTTATATTAACTTCTAAATTAATCACCTGTTATTTACTGGTAATAATTTGACAGTATATAATTGTGATTTTTTAAAGTGTTAAAACTTTGCTTTATAACTCCAAATTTAAAGTGATTTTTGCATGAATTTTACCCGACACTCAACAAAATGGCATTCATCAATAACAACAGCAGTTCGTTCAAAGAACACAGAATCTGTTATAAGGTCTTTTCCAGAACTTGTATTCAAAAGTGCTTCTGGGTGAGTGTCACAGGGTGAGAAAATATGCAGCCTGACCGGGACTCGAACCCGGGGCCTTTCGCTTACAGGGCGAATGCTCTACCGACTGAGCTACCCGGCCACTAACATATGATTCTCCCCTATTGTGAGTTAATGTTACTGTGACATTATCCCCCTCCATTTTAGAATTCGTCCCTGAATTCTAGGAGTTACAGGGTAAATATAACCAAGTGCAGGTGTCCTAGACATACCTAGCACCGATGCCACAGTCCCACGTTGGGCGCCAAATGTCACAGGGTGAGAAAAATATGCAGCCGGACCGGGACTCGAACCCGGGACCTTTCGCTTACAGGGCGAATGCTCCACTGACTGAGCTACCTGGCCACTAACATATGATTCTCCCCTATTGTGAGTTAACAGTACTGTGACATGAGCAAAAACAATTTAAAACTCGCCATTTATTATACCCGGAATAAAGTCTTTTTCTACAATTTCAGACTGACCAACCTGGTCAGAATATGACAGTTTACAAGCACTGATATTATGTATTTTTAACACTAATCCAGCTGTTCATTTTAAATATGTTGAGTGGCGATATTCCTATGACAACTGGCTTGTCAATCTAACATCCTGTATTAGGCCTGGCAAAACTTGATTAGACTTTTGCCATATCCAACAGGCAAAGTTGCAATGACATGCTTTCCGGCAAGAACGTGTTGCCAGCATTCAATTTGTTTAGGTTTAGCAATCAGTTTAGAATCAAAACGTTCCTGCTTTTTGGATTGATGCAAACATTTTAGCTATTTTCGCTTCACATCATACTTTCACTTGACTTTAACACTCACTCAGCCCCTCACCACGTGGATTCGATTCCCGGCAGGGTCATTCAGATTTTCATGTGAGGAAGCCTTCCAGCTGGCTTGCGGTAGGTCGGTGGTTCTACCCGGATTTCTCCATTAATTCGGGGCCTTCCTCCACCTGTAATTAGCTGGACTGAAATACTGTCGAAGTCAAGTCATACTTTTACCTTACTATCAAACTGTAACATACAGGACCAAAAGCATCCGCATTATATAAATATTTATTTTTATTTTTCTTCTTTCAATTTAAGCAATCTAGTAGCAAAAAGTTATCATTCAATAACATATAAAAGAAAATATATCACAGTTAAAATAATTATTCTGAATTATATTTTATCAAAATTTTGATAAAAAATTTGCGGTGGCAGTGGTCTGTGCAGCAAAGCAAAGGGAGACCACTGTGTAGGAGTTTGAAGGTTTTTATGCCCCCACCATGAAATGGCAACGGGCATATAGTGTTACACCTGTCCCTGTATGTGTTAACTAGTGTTTATGTGCGTAAGAATTTGTGTCCCATGCAGCTGTAACTTCCCTTCTCAAAAAAAAACACACTTTTTACCAAAACGCACTTAAAACGCACTTTAAACGCAGTTTAAGTGTGTTTTTCTTGCGTTTTTTCACAAAAGTGTGTTTTTTCTGTATCTTTTTCAGAAATAGTGTATTTTAAGTGCGTTTTTTTGGCAGAAGTGTATTTTTCCTGCATCTTTGAGAATAGAAGTGCATTTTAAGTGTATCTTTTGTGAAAAAGTTCGTCTTTTAGTTTCAGTTTATTTTCTGACCATCAGTAAGTGCGTTTTAAGTGTATCTTTTGTGAAAAGTGCATCTTTAATTTCAGTTTAATTTCTGATTTTTTTTTTTTTTTTTTTTTAATTTTTTTAAATTTTTTTTTAACTTTATTTTTAAAAAAAATTTCAATTTTTTTTTTTTTTTTTTTTTTTTTATATATATTAAACGGAATGAAAATTCATAAAGACCAAATAATAAAGAACCTTTCTAATTGATTCTTCCCTTCTGGTAGTGTTCTTATCAAATCAGTACTGAATTTTTTTAAGTTATTTCTGAAGATCGGACATTTATGAAATTATATATTTTCAGATTTTCCAAGTAAAACAGTTATATAGATTACAATATGAGCATATACCTTTAAAACCAGAAATATCTGTCACAGGTTCAGTACTTGATATCTATAAAATTACTTTGTATAAGCTGTTTTTTAAAGAGAGAGAGAAAACAGATTAGATGATTTCACATAATGGCTGAATTATTGTAGTTCAGGAAGTTCAAGATGCACCCCCCCCCCCCCCCAAAAAAAAAGTGAAAAAAAATGAGAGAGAATGAGAACAGGAGGCTAAAAGTAATTTGTGTTTGTATCAGATCTTGTTAGAATCTTACTTTACCTCATTCTATTCTTAAAATAAAATTAACATGTCCTAAAAAATGCTATTAAACTTCACAAATCATTAAAAATGCAGACCAAATCAGGCTTATATACTTTATACTTAATAAAATAAATGTCTAATCATAAATTCACCAACAGTTTCCCTAATGAGTTTCTTCAAGTTAAAAGTCTTTTTTTTTGTTTTTTGTTTTGGCTTGCTTGTGTACAGTACAGAACATGTGTGTTTACACAGGCTGAACTGTCAACTTCCTGTCTTCCGGACACGCTGTCTACACAGTCATGTGATCAATTTCATTGGCTCTTATGACATCACATTGTTTAAAAATGGCTGCTAAAAACAATTGATTAGTGAAAATGGACAATATGAATTAGAATTACCGTAGGACCCTGGTATGTGTTTATGAAAACAATCATCTTTTTCAGATATATATAAATAATTGGAAACTTCAATTAAAATTGTGATATACTAAGAAATTTAGAAAACATTTGGTTTTAAACTTTGGATCTGCTATGATCGATTTTATTTATCCTTTACACAGGTGTTCTAAACAATGTAAGTTAGCAAAAGTGACAAAAAAGTTTGGACCCCTGGTCATGATAAATGTCTTTAATTGTCATTTTTTGAGAAACATGTTGGGTTTTAATTTGCTAAAATATATATCTGAATTTAAATTAAGCATCAGAATGGATTAAAATTCATCATAACTCTTCAGTAAGTCAAACTTGAGACAGAAATAACTGATGTAAAGCGAGAAAGTCCATTGGATAAAACTGAACACGTGATCGAGGTGCGTCATTACAATTTGAACTGTGAACCCGCCATGAACCGTAAAATGTAAACATAAACAAAATCATGGTTGATTGCTCAACGTGTTTGCTATATTAATTTAAACGTTTACAGTCATATGTATAAAGAAAATAGAGATCAGCAATTAACCAACGTTGTGAAGTCAAATTCCAAGGGAAAACTATACAGCCCTCTAACATTTACAAGATCGGTGAGTAAGTAATTTAGATTGATCATATTCTGCTTCATAATGAAGTCTAACACATGTTAATACATAAGTATATACTTTGATCATATTTTTCCGATAACTAAGGATAAAAACAATAACAAAACTGCAGACATTTTTTTGATTTACAAAAGCTACAAATTTGTGAATTTTATTTCAGAATTCCTAAAGAAAGATGTGTAACAAGTGATGCAAGTCCAGCTTAACATGTACACTCTTGGACTCTTGGCTTAAAGCCTTCTGAAGCAGGTATATATGTAATTCCTCATTATGACTCCATCTTTTATTTTGAAGTTAATCAAATCAACCTGATGAAATTTTATGTCAGCTTATAAATTATTGTGATAGATTACTGACATTTATTGTCCAAACTACCCGAATCTTTTAGTTCTTAAGTATTATTTTCTGAAAATGATTGACTAATGGTGATTATTTGACATTGCATGAGGGTTGTGTTTTTTTGTTGTTGTTTTTTATCCATTTACAAAACAATTGTGCACTGATTCTCTTGCCTATAAGACGAGTTTCTAGCTATAATGAGCCATCATTGACTGTTTTTTTTTTTTTATGTTTATTTCTTGATTTCAGATAAACTGTCATGTAAGATAACTTAAAAGGAATGACCTCTCAAACAACATGAGTCCCGCTGCCACATCACAGCTGCCCTTGTCACAGATGACGTAAGAGCAGCCGCCCCTGCTACAAACCATGTAACAATGGTACACCATGACACAGCAGCCCCTGTTGCATATCACATCACAGAAGCCCCTGTCGAAAACCTCATCACTACAGCCCTTGTTACAAGCCATATTACAGCTGCACCCCTGTCACAGACTAGTACACTGCTATTTGAGGTAAAAAGCAAGGAGGTCATCATAAATTCCTTGAATTTTAATTTTCCAAGATTTAAATATCTGTGTATTTGTTTTCTTTTTCTCTTTGACTCGCTATCATAGTCAAGGTCATCAGCGTCTCCTAGCACTATAACCATAGCTCATTATTAGAAAATTGTTTGAAGTATTAGAATGAAACTAAATTAAGGTCACTGGTCCACCATCTCTCCTTTTCTGAATGCTGGCTACTTCTTCCATAATTAAAAACTGTCAAATAAATTCATCTGAAAGCAGACACCATTAGTGTTACTGCTAGTAATTGATCAGTATGTTGCAGAAGAGAATACATGATCTTGAGTCATAGGTAGTACATAAATATTAATAAAGTGTACCTATTTGAGTCCAGATTATTTTGTAACATTCTTTTGACTACCCTAAGGGTATGATTGATTAAATAGACTTGATTACAATATTCAAACAATATTTGCAAGTACATGCACATTACTTGATTTGACATGTTACTTTAGTGATCCATTTTTTTTCAGATGAAAGCTGACTACAACAGATTCTATCATCCATCAACAAATGAACAATCATCTACTAGAGGTCAGGTTACTGGAAGTGAAGATCTGTACAGTGTCCATACTTTATGTAAGTACTTGTTGCATACATACTTCATCAACGTAAATAACTAGAATGTCCCATAGTGTGCTTCTGTGTATGCTTAGGTTTTATCCATTTTTTTTATGCCTATAACTCATATGCAGGTGTGTGTGTGTGTTTGGGGGGGGGGGTCTTTAGATTTTAAGTCTGTGTGTCCGTCCATCACACCTCAGGTTTGCCTTTGCTTTTTTTTTTTTTTTTTTAAGATGGTATCACATCTTCATGAAATTTTTTACAAATGAATATCTTGATATGAACTATTTAATTTTCAAATGCTTTTGGCTGTGACATATATTAAACAGTTGAATGAACATGGTGAAATAAGTTGTCCTGCTTCAGGTTTAACTTTGTGTTTAAGCTTCTTTTTTTTTTTTTCGATGTAGATGAATTCACATCATCATGAAACTTGATACAAAATGTACATCAAGATAATAAGCTTTTAAATACACAGGCAAATACTATGTTGTGACCAACATTATGCAAGCGTGGCATCAATGTTGCAGAGACACATTTTCTTGTTGTCAAATGAATTTTTGTTTGTTGAAATTTAAGAAACCTGATCATATTATATGTGTTAGACAAATATACTACTTAACTTTTGAGCTAATGTAAGCTTTTCCTTATCCTTCAGGACTGACTGTCAGAAGCAGTACAATATGAGCATCGACTACCCAAGGCTACTTCAAAACTTGAAATATAAGTAGATGGTGAGATTGGGAACCAGGAACTGTAACTTTTACCGAGATCAATTTTTGAAATAGCATGTCTGTTTCAAAGAAAAAGTCTATTATGATCTCACCATTGTCATTGTCATGCAAAAACTTTAGTGAAGCTTATTTCTCAAAGACTTTTAAAGGTATCAACACGAAACTTAGAATACTTTATTATCATGACAAGGTGCAGTTTTTAACCAATGGGCATTATTCTGAAAGCTATATTTTCTGAGTTACGCCCCTTTTAAACTAAGAATTTAGGTCAGAATTGCTTAATAAGTAGAAAGTCTTGAAAACTTTGTTAACACAAAACTTGGAAGGCTTGATAATCATGACAAGGTGCAATTGTAAAACAAGGGGCATTATTCTGAAAGCAAAATGTTTGGAGTTATGCCCCTTTTTAACTTAGAAATTTTATTGAAATTGTATGTTCAAAGCAATTACATTTCTTCTACACTGTGTAATTTTTTTTTTCTTTTTTACTCTTTACACCTTATGGTCTTCTTACTTGAAATCGCAAATATGGGCCTCTTTTGTTGACATGTAAAACAGGCAAGCATTTGTGCCACTCTGCTGAGCTCTAGTTTGATATTACAATGAATTTAAGTCCAGAGAATAATTTTTTACTACATACTTGAAAACTATTCTAAGGCTTTGACTTTGAATTTCATATATAAGAAGACAGCAACTGTGAAAGTGCAGAAACTAAATTTCTTAACTTTACAGTACCTCGTCCAATTTTGTATTATTTCCTTTGATTTCATATCAAAATAACTCCCAACTATTCAAGGTAATGATTTTGAAAATTAAATTAAAAATAGATTGTGAGTTGCAGTAGTGATTAAAAATAGATTGTGAGTTGCAGTAGTGTAATTATAATCAGGGTTACTTTTTAATTGTCTCCCTTTAGTGTTTTTTTTTTACACTTCTTGTGAACAGAACAAATTTTTAAAAAAATGACACATATATCTTTTTTTCTTCTCAGTCCTTTTTCTGTATAATCTTTAGATTTATTTAGCCATATTTTTTGTAAATTATTTACACATTTTTTTACCCATCCTTCTGGTTTTTTTAAAATATTAAGATATTTCACAGGACTTTTTTTCCTTCCTTTTTTTTACCTTTTATTAAAGCTTCTATTTGAAAATAAAACAGTTATTGCATTCAAGAATTAAATGATGTGTTTCAAAACAGATTTCCATGATTATAAATCCCATTTTATGTACATCAAATAAAAAAATGAATTATTATACATGTAAATTGTTTATGTACTTTTAAACCTTTATACAAGAAATAACATCATGATATAAAAAAATTCTTTCTTTACAAAGTGCATCTTTTCTGCATTTTAAATACCTATTTTTGTGCTGAAAAAAGTGTGTTTTTTTCTGCAAAATAAATGCCTTCTTTTGCTGAAAGAAGTGTGTTTTTGAAGCAAATTAATTTTATTTTTCTGACTCAAAAACATCTTTTGAAGGCAGAAAAAATATGCTTCTGATAAAGAAAAAATATATTTTTACCACAGAAAATAAGTGAAGTAAAAGATGCACTTATTAGGACAGAAAACATACTTTTACCGCAGTTATAACACACTAAAGTGCGTTTTTAGTGTAATTAAAAATACACTTTCAACACAGTAAAAACGAACTTAACTGTGTTTTAAGTGTATTAAATCTGACCAAAAAACACACTTTTAACGCAGTTAAAACGCACTTAAGTGCGTTTTTAGTGTATTTTATATGATCAAAAAACACGCTTTCACCACAGTAAAAACGAACTTAAGTGCGTTTTAAGTGTATTTAATCTGACCAAAAACACACTTTTAACGCAGTTAAAACGCACTTAAGTGGGTTTTTAGTGTATTTTATCTGAT
The DNA here is from genome assembly GCA_021229015.1 of Solen grandis. Lineage (NCBI taxonomy): Eukaryota > Metazoa > Mollusca > Bivalvia > Adapedonta > Solenidae > Solen > Solen grandis. The sequence continues at coordinate 5,923,478 of CM037790.1, read as the reverse complement.
AAAAAACACACTTTCACCACAGTAAAAACGAACTTAAGTGCGTTTTATGTGTATATTTTTATCTTCATGAAAAAACACACTTTTACTGCAGAAAAAACACACTTAAGTTCGTTTAAAGTGAATTTTTCCAGATAAAAAATGCACTTCTGAACAGAAAAAACACACTTTTTGTTCATTTTTATTCACTTTAAACGCAGTCGGTAAGAAAAAACGCACTTAAAACGCGGTGCCAATACCGCAGCGTTTTACACGGATAAAACGCGCATAAAACACGCGTTAAACGCACGTTTTCCACACTTATTTGAGAAGGGTTTGTTATGTACAGTATGGTCGTTTTTTGAAATAACTTGGTACAAGTGATCCTTTGGACAAGACAATGTGTCGCGAACAAAAACCAGTTTGCTAGCTTGAAAGTCAAGGTCACAGCACTCAGTTGACCTTAAAATTGTGTCCCAGCTGATACTTTGTTATGTATGGTCACTTTTAAAAATAACTTGGCACAAATGATTCTTAGGTCAAGATGATGTGTCGTGAACAGGAACCAGGTTGCGTGCTTGAAGGTCAAGGTTAGCACTCAGTTGACCATAAAATCTTGTCCTAGATTTAACTTTAATCTTGATTGGTTGTTTTTCAAATAACTTTGAACAAGTCATCCTTAGGGCAAGACAATGTATTATGAACAAGAACTAGGTTGCTAGCTTTAAGGTCAAAGTCACAACACTTGGTTGACCTTAAAATTGTGTCCCAGCTGTAACTTTGTTGTGAATGGCTGTGTTTTGAAATAACTTGGCACACCTTCTAAAAAAATCTATCCACCAATGAAGTTCCAAGTTGATACCTCAAATACATTTAGACTTATGCTCCGGACAAAAACTAAGTCTGAAAAATAACAAAGGGCAATAACTAAAAAAATATGAAAGGTAGAGTTATCATTCTTGTGCAATGCACTCCTCCTCAATGTGATCTATTCACCTATGAAGTTTCAAGTTGATATCTCAAATACCTTTTTACTTAGGCTCTGGACAAAAATTAAGCCTGAAAAATAACAAAGGGCTATAACTCAAAAAATATGAAAGAGTTATCATTCTTGTGCAGTGCACTTCTCCTCAATGAGATCTATTCGCCTATGAAGTATCAAGTTGATACCTCAAATAATTTTTTACTTATGCTCCAGACAAAAATTAATTCTGAAAATTAACAAAGGGCAATTACTCAAAAATTATGAAAGGTAGAGTTATCATTCTTGTGCACTGCACTCCTCGTCAATGAGATCTATTCACCTATGAAGTATCAAGTTGATAACTCAAATAAATTTCGAGTTATGCTCCGGACGAAAATGTGGGACAGAAGGACTTACCATATCCCCTGCTGCCTTCAGGGGGAGATAATAAACGGGATTTTTCAATTTTTCAAGCGGTGCTAAAGGATAGATCCGATTGTTATAGTCAACTTGAAATAATCAAGAAATGTTTGTAAAACATATAGCCTTCATATGCCATATTGTCTATAAAGCTATATTATATGCATAATGTTTGACTTCATAACGTGGGCTGGTCACAAACTGTTAACATACTTAAACACAGTGTTTGTGAGAATTCAAGTTATGACCTTGACCTTTGAGGTACATACCCCAAAATCAAAAGGGGTTTCCTATTACTTATAAGCAACAATTGTGCAATATTTGATACAAAAGAAATACTAAGAATTATCAGTTGGACAATGCTTCCTCAACACAATGTTAAAGAGGATTTAATTTATGACCTTGTGATCTTGACCTTTAAGGTACAGATCCCAAAATCAATAGGGGTCTTCTACTAGCTATAAGCAACAACCATATGAAGTTTGAGACTTACAGGTAAAATAGAACTTAAGTTATCACTCGGAAGGTTTGGTCTAACAAGTAACTGGTATTGCAAGTAAATTGCATATTTCTGTTACTTTTCCGTTCCGTTGAAATTTTTATAAAAAAAAAAAAAAAAAAAAAAAAAACAAAGTGACATGCAGAATCTCAATACTGCCATCTATTCATAAACCAAGTTTCATAATATTATCTGAAATGGTTTTTAAGCTATTGCAGGATCCAGATTCTGGACATCCAGACAGCAAATCTATAGTTCCTCCCAACTCTCAGCTTCAACCAAAGTCGTTACAAATGGTACTGGTATAAATGTCACAGTGTTAAAAATATATTGTAATAGAGTAGTAATTCTATATGAATAAAAATGGTCACTATATCTAAGTAAATTGGTCACAGATTAATATGGTTGAATACCTTGATCTTTGGTTACCAGATAGTCTACAAAATGTCAGAAAATAATTAGAGGTATTAGAGAAAATCAGCAAACAAGACCATGAAGGAAATCTGAAGTTGTATCCTGTATGATTCAAGTATGATGTAACAGTAAATAGATTAAGATAGATAAAGTATGACACAAATGGTGACATATTGGTATGAAAGAGGTTGATGGTAATGAGGATGTTTTGAGAGTGTCAATGGATAGGAAGTAGAAGAGTGACCAAGTAGAGCAAGTCAGTAATTAGTGTATATTAAAAAAAGGAAAAGAGAAGTATATTATATAAAATGGGTGTTGCTTAAGTCTTGGAGAGGAAGGAGAGATAAATTGAGTTAGGGAGTTGAAACGTGTCCGAGCGGTCTGAATAACTTTATTTATATAAAACTGAATTTTCCTTGTGACTCTCCTGGTCGTATGATTAGATAAATAAAAGTTAAGCTATGGAATATACACAAGGCCGATTTTAAAAATGATTGTTACAACAAATTATTGTCTCAAATAAATTAACATTTAATTAATTTAAGAATCGGAGATAGAATATATAGATAAAACATCTGCTAGGTTTCAACAATGAAAAGTTCTGGTAATGTTATAACCTGAAAGTCTGAAGTTGAATCAGAGGTCAAAAATAATTTCACCAAATAAAAAGTTGTCTCCCTAAAAAAAAAAGAAAAAAGAGGGCCATGATGGCCCTGGATCGCTCACCTGAGTATACGGTTACCCAAGGAACATCAGTCTGTATTAAATCATTTTGATATCTGGACAGTAGTTTTGAAGGAGATGATCCCTGTTAAGTTTTATCAAATTCTGTCCTGCAGTTTCAGAGGAGATGTCATTTAAAGATTTCACTATATACATATTAGGCAAATTTCCTCGCCCCTGGCAGCCATGTTTTTTATGGATTGGAATAATTTCAGCAACTTTTGTGAAGCTTCACCCAAAGATCATCCCTGCCAAATTTAATCCAATTCTGTCCAGTGATTTCAGAGGAGATGTCGTTTTAAGATTCACTATATACATATAAGGCAAATTAGCCCCGCCCCTGGTGGCCATGTTTTTTTTATGGATCGGAATAATTTTAGTAACTTTTGTTGACCATCACCCAATGATCATCCGTGCCAAATTTAATCGAATTCTGTCCAGCGGTTTTAGAGGAGATGTCATTTAAAGATTTCACTACATGTATATACATATAAAGCAAATTTGCCCCGCCCATGGCGGCCATGTTTTTTTACGGATTTGAATAATTTTAGCAGCTTTTGTGAAGCTTCACCCAAGGATCATTCCTGCCAAATTAAATCAAATTCTGTCTAGCAGTTTCAGAGGAGATTTCGTTTAAAGATCTCACTATATACATATAAGGCAATTTAGCCCCGCCCCTGGTGGCCATGTTTTTAACGGATCGGAATAAGTTTAGCAATCTTGGTAGAGAGTTACCCAGGGAACATCTGTACCAAAATATTTTGAAATCTGGCCAAAGTTTTAAGGAGATGATTTTTAAAATTTTCATAATTTTTTTCTTTCTGTTGCCATGGTACCAGAGTTCCACATGGATCAAGTTTATTTTAGCAACTTTTGTGTAGGTTCACCCAAGAACATTCCTGCCAAGTTTTATCAAATTCTGCCCAGCGGTTTCAGAGGAGATGTCATTTAAAGTAAATGGTTGACGATGGACAACGACAAACGCAGGGCTATCACAAAAGCTAACAAATAACAAGTAACTGGTGTTGCACGCAACACATGAGTGCCCTATCAGTGAGGAGTGTAATATTTCCATTGCTATAGCAACCAGAATTTTGGCCAGAGAAAAAAAAAAGTGAAGTGCAGAATCTCCATACTGCCATCTATTCATATACCAAGTTTCATAATATTATCTTAAACAGTTTTTAAGTTATCGAGGGATCCAGATTTCCAGACAGACAGAGGGCAAACCTATACTATAATAGTCCCCTCTGGTGTAAACACTGGTAGGGGACTAATAATATAATGAAAGTATTACAGAGATAATATAAATATAAATATATACTAGTAAATATATATATATATATATACACACAAAAGCTCACCCTGATATATATTAGCTCAGGGTGAGCTTTTATGATCACTTTATTGTCCGTTAACAATTTTAACAACTACCAGACGGATTTTAATCAAATTTTACCAAAATGATACTTATTATAGTCCGATGCAAATTCCTATTCTTTAGGCTCACCTGAGCACAATGTGCTCATGGTGAGATTTTGTGATCGCCTTTTGTCCGTCGTCTGTGCGTGCGCGTGTCGTCAACAATTTCTTTA
>CM037790.1:5878535-5918787 GCA_021229015.1 Solen grandis | reverse complement strand
TTTAAATAAGTGTTGCCATGGTTTCAAGCACAATTAGGATAAAACAAAAGACATTTAGTTGGAAGACAAAGCAGAGATTTTCAAAGAGCCTAACGTTTCCTCATTTTCATATATCATCCATTGAAAGCCAGAAGGGCTTATCAGCCTGCTCTTTATCTATGCTGATGAGCCCTCCTGGCTTTCCATGGATCATATAATCTATTATCATCAAAGGTAAGACAATAAATATCATGCCATTAGAACAAAACTGTTTTATTATATAATTTCCAAAGAACAAAATGGCTATATTTTAACAGAATATCTCTAAGGAAATTACATGCAATATACAAAAGCTTCTAATGCCATAAGATACTGATGCAGGCATAAAACATGATAACCGTAAATAGGAAAGTATAATTAAAGAAACAATAAACAATGAATTGAAAAGTAAATTAACAAAATACATGAAAGTTATAGAGGGGTGAGAGCAAAACTAAGCTATGTGCGTATAAAATATATAAGCACTTAACAGAGTTTTGCTCTAACCCTCAATGTTTAAGTTTATAGACATGCAAAATAAATTATTGTTACACTGATCTCATTAATATATCATTGGACAGATAATTAATAAATGTGAGGAAAGACAGGGAGAAAGCCCAAAACCATAAGGAATTTAAAACAAATGAAAAGTAAGGGCCAAGCACCAAGGGAGATAATGCATGAATGAATCTCATCAGTAAATAATGCTGGCCAGAAAATTTGTAGATAACATGAATCAGAAAACTAACAAATAAGATACTGATTCAGAGGAACAGATAAGCTGCGTATCTGCGTATTTTACACAAATAAAATGGACCAATATACTAAATATTTCAATTCTGTGCGTACCATTTACGCATGAAAAAATGGCTTCACTCAATTCTTTTTAACTCTTTGTGTATAGGATTTCATTGCTGCTGATGTTTTAACAAACAGCTGATTGTCCCTTCCTGCTTTAAAATGTACTGCCTTCAAGAACCATTTATCATTTGACATTTGTACATTCAAAATTTCAGGAGCATCTGGTACACCTTGATGACTTAACAGGGTTGTCAATAGTACCCCAGCCCATCAATAGTGGACTGGGCTAAAATGCACAATATCATCTTTGTTAGATTATCTTTTTTAATGTTAAGACGTTTATGCATCTTTGAAATTAATTATATGCAACGCAAAGAATAAAATAATTATAACATGCGAATATATATCTTTTTCATAAAAATTATGCTATTCATATGCAATTTGTCTTGTGAATTAGACCTTGTTATCTTTACTTTCTGGCGAGAAAAACAAAATGTCACTTCGAGGTAGAAAATCAAGTTCTAGGAAACCATCCTTTACAAGCAACCAAAATATCATTATCAGGTATTGTAGATAAAGCCACCTTTTTAAGGTAAGAAAAAGTTTCACTCAAAAAGTTAAAATATTTACAGTAAAAAGTACTCATAAGAAACAGGTTTCACTCAAATAGTACAAAAACAGGGAGTGATCACTCAATTGAAACCATTTCTTATCTGTTCCTCTGCTGATTTTTCTTACATTTGCATAACATTAATGAACAAAGACCTATATTTTAATTTTTAAACACAAGCATTTATAAATAGTCTTTGATTTATGAAATGTCAGTAGAAATTCAGTATCAAGAAATTACCTATAACTAAAAGCTATTTCGTCTAGTAACTATCATGTCAAAGAAACGAGGGGTGCTTTGAAAGTCCCTTTAAAGGGTGTGAATTTGTAATACATATACTAGTGTAGCATATGTTATCCAAGCAGAGTGTTCCAACTTGAGTAGATATACAATAGATGCAGCTGCATTAATATTAATATAAATATTCCTTGTTACTTTCATAGCCAATTGGTAAGTGCAAAATATAAACAAAAGAAATATGTACGAGTATGTACACTTCATGAACATTAATAAATTCTATGAAAAGTGATCCAGTCATTATCAGAACATTTTAAATGCCCCTTATATCATGTCAAGTACTGAGGTTAATCTGAGGTCAAGTGCAAAGGTAAAAAGTCAGGGATATATGGAAATTTTCAATCTTGAAAAAAGTTACTGCATAAAAAAGTCTTTATTTGGTCTGTAGACATAGGAATGAAGTTTGTCCCTGTGTTTCAAACTAGTGAGTCGGCTTCGGACATGATGAACCAGTATTGAGAATTTATCATGAACACCAACATTGCAAATATTTCTCATTAGAGGAAGGGGATGTCCTCATTCCAGGTTAAAGATGACCTCATTTGAGGTAAGTGATGTCCTCATTTGAGAGATGTCCTAATTTGAGGTTAGAGATTAATGATGTCCTCATCTGAGGGTAAGGATGTCCTCATTTGAGGTTAGAGATTATTGATGTCCTCATTCCAGGTAAGGGATTTGGGATGCTCTCATTTGAGGGTAAGGATGTCCTCATTTAAGGTATAGGGGATGTCCTCATTAGAGGTAGGGGTTAGACATCCTGTGTTTATTAGAGTGAAGTATTTATTACAGGTAATACAGTTATGACAAAACATTAAGTGATCAACTTTAGTAGAGGCTCACAAAAGACAAAGACAGACCAACAGACGAACACTAGACTTACTATCAGCAGGTCTGTCCAATGTGGAAGCATTCACTACAATAGCAGGCTAGGCATTAAAGCAGGTACATCACAAGCATAGTCAAGCAGAAATAAACATGGACATGAAAATAATACTGATTTATTAGTATTAAGTCATTTTTGGTCATTACTAATTTAACCTTTTTAATTGATCTAACAAGAAAAGCATTTTGAACCAGAAAGACATTACTGCCTTCTTTGGAATTCAAATGGACAAAAAGCATCTTGCGTAATTCATGTTAACTCATGAATAAAAATTCTTACTCATTAACATGTGTAAATAAGGTTCAGTCATTAACATTTCTCAAATTACTTCTTATGCATACCCAGGTGTATATATTGAGCAAATAGAGAAAAACAATAGAAGATTTTGAAATTAAAGCTGCATGTAAACCAAATATCCCGACAAAAATGACTCAACATGGTAAAAAAAGCAAAGCTATGGGTTTGGTGCAAAAACATGGCAACAACTTTATACTAACTAAGGAAGCAGGTACATAAGTTTGCACCAAGCCCTCGAAGCAAATTAATACATACAAAACAAAAGTTAACAGTTATCTAGCAGCCTAGAAGAAAAACTAGATAAAACTATTCATCAATGGTGAATAAAGCTGGGTTATAAATGACGAGCAACTCTGTATGTAATATGTAAAGGTATGAACTAGCAAACCTCAACAGATGAACTGTAATGTATTGGACAGACATGTGACACTGTCTATGGACCATATCCACCAACACAATTGGTGTATGTGACATGCGGACAATGCCACAAGTCTCTACCTGACTTACAGCATCTACCTTTGATTGTCCAATCACTGACAACTTAATAAAACTGTTTGAAACTCAAGATATTGGCCATGATTCATCAATCTCTACATTTCAGACTGAGACTCAGTTTTCTGAAACATTCTAAAATCTGAAGAATATGAAATATCTTTCTTCATAAATCAATTTATAAATGTAATTTAACCTGTATTTAGCATACCCTTAAATGGAAGTGAAGGAGACTGATCCTTTACATATCAAGATATATCATTTTGATTACTACCTTCGGTGAGCATAAATATGGACTTTTCTGTGCGGTGCAGAGTGTATACAATCTGAGCTACAATACTGTAAGAGCAAACAGAGGAAACCTTGATCAGACAGCTCCTGAAAGTTTGCCTAGTGTCAAAACAAGTCTATATGAATTAAAGGGCTAAGGCACTTGAGTATTAGTTTTAGACAATTGAAATTCTGAAAGATGATTGGACAGTGAGAGGAGGGTGTTGTCTAAGACTGTACTCTATATGTATATACTAAACTACAACTATTCTGTAACAATGATAGAGTCTGGTTAAGTGCAGGTGTACTTACACCACTGGTTATTCACTGGTAACATGACGATGGTGGGATATATTTATATATATAAAGTGTACATTGCACAACAACGACAACAACAAAAACAACAACAACAACATAGACAGCAAGCTATGTCAGGGTCTGAGATATGATTTTTACTTTAAAAAGCAGGTATCAACCTATCATGTAGCAGACAAATGGCTACACATAATTATGTATATTTCTTATAAATTTTTTTTAAAATAAGACAAATCTGTACACATTCTTGTACATCCCATCTTGGGTTTCTTATCTTTGTTTATATATGGTAGCATAAAGGGGATATTAAAGTTATTTTTTCTATTGCATGTTCACACGATATCCACCATGTTTGCATGCAATAACAATCAATAACTATAACGCACATACGTTATAGCTACCGCGTTCGTAACTAAAATTATTGTGTTCGTACATCATAATTATCATTGTATATGTGGTGGTTATCGCATCACACGAAAATTAAACATATCTTCATGTCGCTTTAATGCCACCTTGGATTCTTGTATATGAATTAATATTTGTGACTGAACCATTCGTTATAAATACAAATGCAAAACTGCATATCTGTAATAGTACAATATGAGATTATTTAAGAAAACTAAAGGTAAATTAAATCTCAATTTTAAGATCTCATGATGTTGTTAATAAATTCATGACATTTCAACAAAATTCTTTTTTCAAAAATACTTTGAATAGAACTGAATACAAGCATGTGAGGCCGGAACAGTATGTAAAGATACAATCCAACCCAATCTCTGATAGTACATTCTTGTAAAAGGTCTGTGAAAGTTACATATTGAGGGTTTGTAACTGTAATGCACCTATCACTATTTTGCCCCAAGGGGGTGAGGTGGTGGGCATATTCAGGATTTTGACAGAAGACCATTCCCAACAGGTGGGATTTGAAAGATTGTAACTATGTTCCCAGTCTCGGGAAATTTAATTTAGTCAAAATTTAGGTCCTTGCAAAGCAACTCCCACTCTGGAGATTTTGAGAAATTGCCATTGCTCTAAGATTGTTACTCATTGAAAAAAAAAATGAAAAAAAATGTCAAATTCATTTCGGTCAGCCCTCAGCCCCCGCAACCTGGGGCAAAATACAGGTGCATATATAATACATGGGAAATATAAACATCTTTTTTTTACCCTTTGTCAATATTAGTCAGAAGCAAGCAGCAACCAAACAGTTTTAAAACAAATATGTTACCCAGTATTTACTGTAAACACCCATGCAAGATACGCATCCATTTATATTCACAGAAATGCACACTATATATGAGTGTTTACAGTGATAATGAAACACAATGAAGGCTGTGATTGGTTAATTTTCCTCTATCTGGCTGATAAAAAAATCATAAAGAATTAAGCTTCCAGCACCACATCAGTCAATGGATCAGTCCATTTTGAGCAAGAGAGGTGGTGGTGGAAGTAACCACTGGCTGTATAGACAATGTAAGCGACCACATAATTACCGTCATCTCCGAAATAGTTGTATTCTGTACAGCAAGCAAGAAATGGAAGTTAACATTACAAAAGATGCTCTATCTTCATGGTTTATGTATAAAACATGCATCAACAATAGCTTTTCTTTGCAACTCAAACAGCAGGTGACACAAAAAACTGCAACAAATTTCAGAAAAATTAATCTTGATTCAAGACAAAATATTAACACTAGTATATTCCTTTTTAGCCAAATAAGCACTACATTGGCTTCTGCAAATGATACCAGGTTCATGAAATTGAATTACTTCAATATTATTCATTTATGGTTTCAAAGAAAATATGGTCCATTGAAAGCATGAAGGGTTCATCATCATCCTTTTTATAATAGCTGATGAGCCCTTTCAGGCTTTCAATGGACAATATGCTGGCCTATAAGATTTATTTGGAATCATAAAAACAATTCATTTATAGACTGATGAAATTTTATATCTCATTAGCTCATTTTGTTGGCATGCATAACAAGGAACAGATAAGCAGAAAGTAATCACATGCAAGGTGAATCACAAAGTCAGGGTAGGCCACATCCCAACAAGGAATGAACCTGTGTGGCTGACATATGGTAAAATGGACATATCACACATGTTTATGATACAAATCATATTTGCAATTCTGCATCACGTTGATCTAAATCTTTTACATCATGTAAGGTTTAGTTCAGGAAAGGAATTAAATGTATGTATTCAAGATTTGCAAACAGTATAAAGTCCGATCTGACTGAAATTATATTTCTTAACAAACTTAGAACTGCATGAGTTTCAAAATATTTAAAGTATTCATGGCACATAAAGTTAAAAACACATCAGATAATCTTTTTAAGAAAAAAATCCATAGAAATCCTGACCTTTTACATAGAGGACGACCTTTGAGGCGACAGATCCACCCTCATTTACAGCAAGACAGGTGTAGGTGCCTGCGTCTTCAATCCTGACCTGGGGGATGATGAGAATGCCATCTCCTCTGATTACGTTCTTGGGCAGCGGGCCGTCATCTCGTGACCACGTGATGGTTGGTGGAGGGGTGCCTACGGGTGTAGGAGAAAGGCTTTTACATTAATATTTGTTTTTATTTCTACTAAATGATAAAATACTGTGTTCTATCATTGAGATAAAATCCATATCCCACAGTGTGAGTGATACAGATCTGTTCAAACTACTTTTTTACTTATAAATGGTATGTATATGGGTATGTAGCAGTTTGGCATCAAATAAAAGAAAATTTGCATGTTTTGAGTGAATATGAAATGGTAAGATTAAATCAGAAGTTACTTTCAGAAAGAATAATTGATGAATTCAGAGTGACCCAGGGTCAATATATAAGGGATGGATTACCTGTGACAATACATTCCATAGAGACACGGTCACCTACATTGACAATCTTGGTGTCCACATTTGAACCTCCACTTCCATGGTCGATGGTGCCGGGAGCTGTGGATGAGACATTATAAGAGTAGTACACAACACTTGATTATATTGTATAATGAAAGAAAAGGCTCTGTGTTATTAAAACTAGTAGCATATGCAATCAAAGCACTCAATGCACTGAGAGACTGTCTGCAGGCAAAGGCAAAGGTCACATCATGCCAAAACTCAACATGTTTTCCTGCACTCTAGTTACTAATAGTAAGTCATCTGAACTAGCTCTTTGTTTCAAGATAATCCCGCTGGCAGTTTCTCAGTGCCTTGAGAGCTTTGATTTGTTTCATAATGATATGGCTTGAGAGTCATGATTCTGATTCCAATCATAACTTGAAAGAAATAAATTAAAATCTCATTTGTACTGAAGAATGATAATGACCCAGAGGTGTGAAAAACGACAGTCATTAACAGCAGTCTTATTACAGAACAAAGGCCCATTTGATAGCAAGCATTCATGGTCTTTGATCTCATCAGGCAGGGAGTGGCAATTAACAGTCTAATCAGAATCTTAACCCTTTCCCTCATATAGACTCATTTTGACGCACTCAATAGGTACCACATAAAGCCTGATCTGCAGAAAACCACAGTTAAACCTTACCAAAGTTAATTATAAAATCCTCATTTCCAGACCACTGAGGAACAGCGAACAGCATAAAACCAGATCAGCCTGCGAGTAACTCGCAGGCTGATCTGGTTTTATGCTGTTCGCATAGGTCTTTTCATGGTTTCCTCTATGAGGGAAAGGGTTAAGATCAAATGAGACAGACTGTCTCGACAAATCATTTCAAATATTTATTATTATTTTTTGTTACTCTGAATTTTGTATTTAGAATATAGCATTATATAAATTACAAAAAAATTAGAATCTAGAGATGTGTGTGATGAGACAAAGTGACATACTTGTGACTTGAAGTACGGCGTAGTCACGGGCTGTTCCAGAGCTGCTGGTGGCGGTACAAATATAACGACCCTCATCAACACTCTGCACATTGTAGATCCTGTGGCAGAATATTATACGTTGTCATGGAAACATGTGACAGAGAAAACAAGGAATATTTTTTTAAATAGATATGCTGCATTAATGTGTATTAAAGTAATGGAGAATGTAAAATGTACATGATGTACAAGTTGTTATCTGTGAAGCATTAAAAATATTCAGTTGAGATAGCAATCAGAGGAGTATTATTATAATGAAAAGGACTAATACCATCTTTCAGTCTTATGGAGAAAGTAAAAAATATTGAGGCTAACATTTTGCCCCTAATGAACATTACTGACCCCTTATATTTCTGTGGATGGTCAGTGCCAAACCCAATGATTAATTTTCAAATGTTACGTTAGATTTGTGATTCAGTGTATATGAAAGTCTGGCATTGCATACGTACGTCAGAACGCCATTCTGTATCCTGTGTTGGGGGGGAAGGTCACCAATCTCCTTCTCCCATTTGATAACAGGGGGAGGAGAACCGCTTACATCACAACGCAGCTCTGCAATCCTGTTCACCTCTGCAGCCACTTGTCTGTTGCTCACGGAAACCGTTGGTGGCACTACATGAGTCAAGATAAGACAAGTTAGTTACCATGGTGATATCAAGGTCATAAAAACAACTTCAGTAATTTTCATGTCTAAAGTTGATATTTATAACCAAGAAAACAAAATAAATTTTAAAAAAAGATCATTTTAACAGTTCATAAATTTTTTTTCACAGCAACTGAATATTTACTGCAAAGCAAATGTCATGGTGAAAAAATATCAGTTTAAATTGTATTACTAATCACCATGGTGTTTTTATAAGAATATAGGGTTTTGACGTATAGAGCAAAATAGACACTTCTACCTCTGTCAGAGTACTTTATAATGAACGCAGGTCCAATCCAGCATTCATCAAGAAGAATGACTCAAAAATTATATACACATACTTAGCAAATATTAAAATATGAAATGAATGAGTTCAAACAGTAACAAGAGGGCCAAGATGGCCCTTGGTCGCTCACCTGAGAAAGATGATTGCTTAAGAAATAAAGATGCTTGAGTGTAAAAGTGAAATCTGGCTTTTTTTTTTATGGTGAAATGGGCATAACTCCTAAATTTACAAGTCAATATCAGTTATAATTGAACCCGATTGTGAGATTATGGGCATAAACATTGTCTTAAAAGTTTAAAAATGATTGTTAAAAAAATGAAGTTGGTAGAGAATAAACAAAGTGAAATCTTGCATTTTTTGTATTAAAAGGGGCATAACTCCTGACCTAAATGACCCATCTCAGCCACAATTGAACTCAATCGAGACCTTATGGTCAAAAGCATTGTCATAAAGTTTGAAGATGATTGCTCAAAAGATGAAGATGCTAGAGTATAAACAAAGTGATTTCTGGCATTTTTTGAATATTAAAAGGGGCATAACTTCTGAACTAATTGACGGATCTCAGCATCAATCGAACTCAATCGAGACCTTATGGTCATAAACATTGTAATAAAGTTTGAAGATGATTGCTTAAAAGATGAAGATGCTAGAGTGTAAACAACGTGAAATCTGGCATTTTTTTTTTATTAAAAGGGGCTTAACTCCTGACCTAATCAACTGATCTCAGTCATAATCAAACTCAATCGAGACATTATGGTCATAAGCATTGCCATAAAGTTTGAAGATGATTGCTCAAAAGATGAAGATGCTAGAGTGTAAACAACTTGAAATATGGCATTTTTTGAATATTAAAAGGGGCATAACTCCTGACCTAATGGTACGATATCAGCCATAACCGAACTTGGCCGTGATTTTATGGTTATAAACATTGATATAAAGTTTGAAGATAATTGCTCATGAAATGAAGATGCTAGAGTGCAAACAATGTGAAATCTGGCTTTTTTGAATATTAAAAGGGGCATAACTCCTGACCTAATGGTACGATATCAGCCATAACCGAACTTGGCCGTGATTTTATGGTTATAAACATTGATATAAAGTTTGAAGATAATTGCTCATGAAATGAAGATGCTAGAGTGCAAACAATGTGAAATCTGGCTTTTTTGAATTTTAAAAGGGGCATAACTCCTGACCTAATGTTCCGATATCAGCCATAATCGAACTTGGCCGAGATTTTATGGTTATAAACATTATTTTAAAGTTTGAAGATAATTGCTCATAAAATGAAGATGCTAGAGTGCAAACAAACAAATTGTGGACGACGGACGACGGACGGACGGACGCACGGAGAGACGGACGGACGACGGATATTCATCGATCCTAAAAGCTCATCCTGAGCACACGTGCTCAGGTGAGCTTAAAAGGCATACCTTCCATAATTAAAGATATATTATGCATGGATTTACAGGGCACAATTTCCTATTCTTTTACACACAATAAGATGATCTGGATTTCTAGGAATATCAGACCTGCATCACTGGGATGCAAGGTTAATTCTCTCGGATAATTTTCAATTCAAATTGCTAGGGCTAAGTTAAAATAAAAAATTCACTAGTTATTACTCTTACTAAAAGCATGAATATAAACAAAAACAAAATCTGTATGATAATGAAGATGTGACTCCCATTTTCTATGATTGGACCCCTAATAAAATCCAATTTGAGTCCCATGGACCATCAAATTTTAATCATATTGTAAAACCCTGATAACATCTTTAAGAAGGCTGTAAATAGACCAGAATATGCATCATACCTGTGACATCCACAATGGCAAAACCGTCGCTAGTTCCAGTGCTGCTCTGGACCACACATCTGTAGCGTCCAGCATCTGCAGCAGTAATGCGTGGGATCTCTAGGATACCGTTGTTCTCCGAGGCACTGGGGTTCATCTGGCCGTCGACCTTGGACCACTCGATGTTAAAGGGCCCTGTGCCACTAGCGGTACATCTGAGCTGAACTGTGTCCCCAGCACGGGACATGATGCGCTGTGGAGAGATTGTCAGTCTGGGAGCCACTGGAATTGAAGAGGTGAAGTTGAAATCATAGTACAAAAGTTTCAGGTAGTGAATGCAATGCAATGCCTTTATTAAACTTTTTATTTTACGTTGATTGTTAAACAAGTTTTTACAATCAGAGATGTAAAATTCTTAAAATTATCACATGCCCTGCCTAGCCCTTCCAAAATTTGAGATAAAGAAAATTATAAAGAAATGTTCTGATTTTCACTGGCCAGGAATGTTACACCCCTTACAACTGCACTAAGCCCTCTAGACATTTCTGGAATGGACCAGTACTTGGCACCTGGGAAGGCCATTGAAAATCCATGTCTTTGACAGATGTGTATCTTCAGATCTCCACTCATGTACGGATGTACAGAACAGTAAGACTCTGATACATTGTGAACATTACATATATGAAAAAGAAAATCATATAAATGTATCATATAAGCTGTTATATATCTCATCACATCTTGATGCTACACAAATCCTTGATCATGTGACAAATGGCTTACCAGTGACGATGATGAAGACGGAGGCCTCGTATGTGGCCTGCGGTGTTACGGTGGAGCAGATGTATTCACCCGCATATTCGTTCCTGAACCTGACAAGTGTCAAGACGCCGTTACGCACGCTGTGTCCTGGTGGGAGGGCTCCTTCACGTCTCCTCCACAAAATACGGGGGTTCCTTGTAGCTACACAGAAATAACACTCATATTAAAGGATGATATGTGCCACATATTTCTAACATATTACATATTTTGTACTATTAGCAAATGAAAGGTTTGTATTATATGTTTGTTTGTTTATTTATTGGGTTTAACATCCCACCAACAATATTACAGTCATTTGGAGACAATGTCTACTTGAGACAGATATAGTGCTGCCACACTGCAGTATCACGCCATAGACATGTGGCATGATACCACACCCAGTCACATTATCCTGACACCAGGCCAACCAGTCCTGGAGGTACCCTTATGTGCTGAGATCCATGTAAGGGAGCTATATCAGAACCATTTTTATGACTTTAGCTGCCAGGGACCTAAGCCATAACATCTCAATTCCAGTTTGCACTGTATGACATGGAAGCAAACTGTATGACATGGAATTAAGCTATTTACAGAAAAAAATGATTGCATAGATGAGCTATCTGGATCTATTTGGAATGATATACTTAGCAGAAAAATGAATTAGTAATGTTATTCATGAAATTAAAGAGGGTGTATGACAGGTAGAAGCATATGTATATAAGGGCAGTATTGATTAAACAGGACCTGGATTTTACAGGAATGTCAGTTGTTGTTTTTTCATGACAATTTCATTTTAAATCTTTTATTTCTATGTGACAAAATTACAAGTGGCAAAATTTTGTAATTAGAATCTTGCTAAAAGCCAAACTAGTTTCTCATGTATCTAAGAGTCAGAGGACATACACGGGGCTGTACAGATGAGCTCCACACTCTGTCCCTCAACAACAGATAGGGTGCTGGGTCCCTGGATAGACACTCCCTGGTTCTGCTCTCGGCGCACTGAAACACAATACACACACATGGGAAGCTTGCTAACACCATCCTTGTCTGTCTGTCTATCTGTCTGTCCATTTATCTATCCATCTAATCTATCCATCTAATCTATTTTCCATTTATGTCAAACCCCTTGTCAAGACGTAGACATCTGCATGTTAGCTAAGAGTGTAATATTAATAAGTATCACAATTAGAGAAGTCAATTTGGCAGGCTAAGCTTAGAATATGCTTTGGATTCGTCAGACTGACTGACAGGCAGAGGGATGATGAGCACTTTAACGTAATGCACCCCTTTGGGTGATTTGTAAACATACTGAGATGGGCAATCCAAGGTGGGAAAATCTTTATTTTTTCTGTCATGTCTTGTTTTCTATATAAAATTTTTTGTTTAAACATATACATATTTTTACAAAAACAAATTAATAAAGGACATGATTTTACAGGAGCTATAACATCATACAGTCCAAAATTAAATATTCTCTAAACATATTGTCTTAAAAATGCTAAACATTTTTTTCCTTTTTTTAGATAGTGAAGAATATAATAGTCATCTAAATAATGTTCACCATTTTTATAATTTTTTATCAGCAAAGCCTTATGGCATGGAAATCACCTACTTTCCACAAAACTTTATTTCAGGCTTCATTTGACTCGTATCTTATAATTGTTCGAGCTACCCACATATGAACCAACACCATAAAAGTTTCTATCCCTAAAAAAACTTGATAAATGCCTCTACTTTTTTAAGATAACATAAGAAAAATCGTAAGTTAAACTTTCCTATTCTCTATTCAGCTCACAACGTCAAACATAAAATTAACAGGTTTCAGGAGTTCATAGATTTTTTTCTTATTTCTTCTACTTTGATATATCAAAATTTTTTCAAGTTAAAACAGAAATCCATGAATGTCTGGACCACCCATCATGTGCGAAGATATCTATGATTTTACCGCAAAGTATGTTTCAGAATACCCCTCACACACTTTTCTCATTATATTAACATAGTTCCCTGTTTAAACTACTAAGGAATACATTTCTCATATTCTTTCATTAGATATATAATCATGTAGATTGCCAAGGTAAATTAAACCTCATTTGAGGATTGGCCCTTATGAAATATGCAAAAAATATAGTTTTCTCTTGTAAATATTAAGCTAAAACATACAGGGACCTTAACCCTTTCCCTCATAGAGGATACCATGAAAAGACCTATGCGAACAGCATAAAACCAGATCAGCCTGCAAGTAACTCGCAGGCTGATCAGGTTTTATGCTGTTTGCTGCTCCTCAGTGGTCTGGAAATGAGGATTTTGTAATTAAATTTGGTAAGGTTTAACTGTGGTTTTCTGCAGATCAGGCTTTATGTGATACCTATTGAGTGCGTCAAAATGAGTCTATATGAGGGAAAGGGTTAAACTAAAAGGAAATTCTCTGGCTGCAGCTCCATAGACAACACTAAACCTACCTATCAGTTGTACATTATCCTCTGTGCGTCCGCCTGCATTTGTGGCAACACACTTGTAGTATCCAGAATCTTCTTCGCTGGCGCTGTTGATATTCAGCACGGCTGAGCCTTCAGACTGAGGGTAGATGGCTGTCTCTCCCTGTGGTGGAAGGTCCCCACGGCGAGCCTGCAGGGGCTCTATCCAGTAAACATTGGGTGTGGGATCTCCCTCTCCGGTGCACTCCAGGGTGACACGCTGCCCAACAATGGCATACACTGTCTTACTGGGGGCCAAGGTTACAGAGGGAGGACCTGGTAAAAAAAAGTAACAAACAGTAAGTCTTGAACTTATTAAATCCATGAGAAATCCTTCAAGAATTTAAGAAAAGCACAATTTTTACCCTCATTTCAAACACTGCCGCCAACTAAGTTTCATAAAGATATATATGAGACAAAAATTAAAAGAATCACTTCTAATCACACATCATCCTTTTGACACAAATGTTTGTTCGCGTAGGTTAACTTCCCGCTGCTTCACAGCAGATTCTTGTCATAGACAAACGCCATGAACAACCTAACCAGGTCCTGAACCAACCAGTCCTGGAACTACCTTTATATGCGGAGCACTAAGCAAGAGATATACCAGTACCATTTGTAACAAATGTGGTATTTTGATGCCGAAAATCAAATCCACAACCTCCTGGTTACTGGGCAGGCACTTATCTTTCTCTTTTTAAATCAATTGGCCGCCAAGAATCAGGCTTTTGGCAAATAATGGGGAAGACGTTTTAATACCATATACTTTTGGGGAAAATACTACCAGCAATTTTACCATTGGGGAAAGAAAATCCAGCTGGGGTAAATAGCAAATTTGGTGAAAACTGCATGGATTTTAAGAATTTTTTTAGGGGAACTATGCATTGTCCTGATAAAGAATGAAAAAAAACAACAAAAAAAACCTAATTTAGTTTCTTTTTTTCTTCTTGAATCTAAAGCTGTTTTGTAATATCTTTGTTTTAATCAGTTTCTCTAAGTAAAGAAAAAAAATAATATTACAAACAAATGTACAAGCATGACTCAATGTTACAGCAGTATTTTCTGAATTCAGAGGTGGATAATCAACCTTTTGGAAAATGCTAGATTTTAAGACATGAAAGTACCTGAGACAATGAGCGTTGCTGTGGCAGACACCACACCCATATCATTAGTAGCAGTACAGATGTAGGATCCCTGTTCCTCCTGTGTGACCCGTTTGAACATGATCACTCCATTGTCCATGACATCAACACGTTCTGACATAGGCAGTCCGCCAACTCTGTAGGTAAGATAGATCAGGATCAACACTGCTTGAATCTTATCATGATAAATTGCAATACGTACAATACATACCACCATATATTGCCATATTTTATCAATTTCAAACAATATCTTGTTTCAATGAAATAATGAGCTGAATAAAAAACAAACAACCTTAAGGAATACCACAAAAGCTCTGAAATCTAGTTTACTGCTATTCTAAAGTCATTCAGAAGTATCTTCCCTGACATGGATTCCATTTTCAATCGTTTGTTGGCGATCCCTTTCGATCCTTATGTTAACCCTTTCCCTCATAGAGGATACCATGAAAAGACCTATGCAAACAACATAAAACCAGATCAGCCTGTGAGTAACTCTCAGGCTGATCAGGTTTTATGCTGTTCGCTGCTCCTCAGTAGTCTGGAAATAAGGACTTTATAATTAAATTTGGTAAGGTTTAACTGTGGTTTTCTGCAGATCAGGCTTTATGTGGTACCTATTGAGTGCGTCAAAATCTATATGAGGGAAAGGGATAATATACTGATATGCTATGACATACCTATTTTAAAGATATACTACTGAATAGAACTCGTGTTAGAAAAGAAAAGTACTGTTTAGTTTCATTTAATCATACCCCTTTTGTAGATGTCAACAAATTTGCTGATTTTCATATTACCATAACCATTACTCAGATACATCCATTCTAAATCAAACTAATTTGCATACATTTTAGTTATTAATTATTAATTTCATAGTGTATGTCATGTGAATTTATGAAAACTTCCAATAATCTTTGATGAAAATAATTTTTTTTTTTTGTCTATCCTAGTGAAAAATTGTAATCAAAGTTTATGAAGTGTAAATATAATGTGGTAAGAATATACGTATCAGCTTACATAAAGACAATTGCCATTATTATATTAGGTGTTTACTGAAAAATTAAACATCATTTTGTTGACATATGAAAAATTGACTATGAACAGTATCATAACTTTAAATTACATGTACATGGCAATGATTATGGATTCAAAGATTTGGGTTCCATATTAGGTGCATGTTGACATTATGATGGAGTAAGTAACAATAACTCTTAACAGTATCTTCAGATTTCTTGACAAGTTGGCCTGATATATTTTACCTTGCCCAGGTAACCTTCGGTGGCGGGTCTCCGTCCATGACACGGCACTGGAAGAGGGCATTGCCTCCCACCGTGATTCTCTGGGTTGTATTGGGATAGAGGTCAATCTTGGGTCGCATACGTCCTGTTAAAAAAATAATTCACAATAAAAATAGTACTCTTCAAATACAAAGAAGTACAAATTATTAAGGAAGAAGAGGAAATACAGTTTTGTAACAGTTTGATCAACACAGTCAAACAGATCTGATACATGTAGATACATTTCTATAATTTGTTGAGAGAAAATATTCAAAATCAGTTTAAGATGGTATCATTTATAAGAGTCAACGCTGAACTTACTTTCGACTTCAACAACAGACCAGGCCTGATCCATGCCGGCAACATTTTCGACGACACAGACGTAGATACCGCGGTCCTCCATGGAAGCCTGCGTAATCCTGAGAACGTTGCCACTGACCTACAGCATACATTACTTGCATGTTAATGTAATTATGCAAGCACTTTCTTTTGTTTAAGCATTTTCTGTTAACAATGACTGTGAAACAAGTTCTTGTAACTAATGTACCACAAACATTCATTTGAGAGAGGTGTAATAAATTAGCCAAAGTCTTTCTATGGAATTTCACAAGAGACATGAGAAGCTTAGGGCTTAGCGTACCTGGTGGTTGGGTGCCAGCTCTGTTCGAGACTTCATCCACTTGACTGTGGGGGTTGGCTTACCAGTGGTGGTGCAGCGCAGGGTACCAGTGGTTCCCATGGGAATGTTCAGTCTGTCGGGCTCAACTGTCGCTGTCGGGGCTTCATCTGTACAGGTAGTATAAACACTGAACTGTACACATGATAAGAGAGCATCATTTATAAGCATAGTAGAGCCGGATCCAGGAGTTCAGGTTAGGGGGGGCGCTATATTAAAAAAATGTAGGCAGTGACAATGCAAGCGGCTTGCCGCTTTACTCGAGCCATGATAAAGTTGACTATTTGTGATTAATATCACATCCAAACTTGACAGTATGTGACAAGTTGTGATATAATGAAAGCTGGATTCCCAAATAGTCCCCACTCCTGTAAAGCAGTGGTAAAAAAACTGATGCAGTAAAGGCAGGACAATCTTGGAAAAAAGTCAACAATGGCCAGCAAACTTCCTCGAAAATCATTTTTGAATATGTGATTACATTTTATACAAAGAAAACAAAGGCATGGCATATTCTCTGTACATTGAAAAGCAACACTTACTCTGTTGTTCCACGTTCACCTCCAAGACTGTGATGGCAGTGCCGGTACGTCCTGTATCTGTGTCAGTTGCCGTACACACGTAGTTGCCAGCATAGGATGGCTGGACACTGGGGATGGTCAGTAAACCGTCAACCTGGGTGGAGCCCGGAGGCAGACCGTTAGCTCTTGACCAGAACAGCGTGATGCGGCCAGACTCATCCTGAGAGTAACATTCCAATAGTGCAGTCTGACCAGCAATGGTCACTACTGATGTTCTGCGGACTATCACAGTGACTTCTGGTCTTTCCACTGGAGAGGTAAAAAAAACAAGAGTGTCAGTACTGCTACAATATACGCCGCCACAAAATATGAAGTTCAAGTGTTGGAATCTCTTTCAAAATGGCCAAACCAAAGAATGGTAATTTCATGGAAATGAATCAGAAAACTACCATCGGAATCTCATCAAAATGGCCAAACTGAAAAATGGTAAAATCATGAAAAAAAAAAACACAAAAAGACCATTATAATTACCAAATGGTAAAACAGTCATTTAATGAAAAAAACAGCAAACAAAGTATTGGATTGGATTGTTGGAGCTTAATGTCCTGTTAAACAAATTATTTATGTCAGGAAGAAAATTGGATACATAAGGACAGTGACAGAACCCTACAGAGGATTCCGGTATGAAAGTAGGTCAAATGGTAGTGGCAGTACATATCCTTTTTTCCTCTTGAGCATAACTCTTGTGAAAATCACTGAAATGGATAATCCCTGCTTTATGCACTTCTACCATTTATAAAAATGACATTGACTAAGTATGGAAAAGATATGGTCAGAAACGTAGGGGAAGTTGCGTTCACAAGGCTGCAATATCATTCAGCTACAGAGACTAAGTTTCAAGGGACATAAGTCTTGCAAAAATTAATGAACCAGAAAATTCCTGCTTTATGCACATCTACCCATTATAGTAATGAAATTGACCAGGTTTCATAAAGATACATTCAGAAACTTAGTAGGAGTTGCGTTCACAAAAAATGTAGACGCACGGACAGACAGAGAAGATGACGCCAATATATGACCGACTTAAAATGTAAAAGAGCTCAGTTTATAAACACTGTGAGTGAAATCTATTTAAACTAAACTTGTTTTCGTAGAAAACTGATGTCTCCCCCCACCCACATCCACTCACACATACACTGAGGCATGCGGCGACATATGCTTCATTTGCAGGTAAGCCCTGTGTGGCTATAGTACAGAACGTTTGCAGAAATTGAGTATATTCATGCCAAAAATCCAATTGTTTTAATTCATGTTGTTTAATATTCATTGAATTTTTACGGTAATTACGTCATCAGTTTTCATGGAGTACATCGTTAAAGGGCTGACTATATTGATCAAGCTCTGCCCAGAGTTATGGACCTTGTGTGTGACACTTCTTCTCATCAATTTCTTTCCATAACTGAAATTTTGTTTCAAAAGCATAAGCAGAACAGGAGTTATCTTGTGGTCAAGAAATTGTTAAAAAAAATGACAAAAAATAAGTATGAAATTTAACAAAGGCAATAACTCCAATAATCTGATATGCAGAGTTACAGTTCTTATGCATGACATTTCTACATCATGAGATCTATTCTTCACCTGTGAAGTTTCAAGTTAATAGCTTTTACAATTTTTTTAGTTATGCTCTGGACAAAAATAAAGTATGAAATTAAACAAATTGCAATAACACCCAAAACATGATGTACAGAGTTACGGTTTTTGTCCATGACACTTCTCCTCAATGAGATCTATCCACCTGTGAAGTTTCAAGTTAATAGCTTTTTTTTAGTTATCTCTGGACAAAATTTAAGTTCAAAATAAACAAAGAGCATTAACTCCAAAAATAATGGTTCTTGTGCATGATACTTCTCAATTAGATCTATCCACCTGTGAAGTTTAAGTTCATAGCATTGATACTTTCTGCACTGTGCTCTGGACAAAATGCGTGACAGACAGACTGACAGACAACTCTGACAAAAACATTATATCTCCCCCATATAAATATTGGGGAAGACATAATTATCTAATACCTTATGCTCACAAAAAATATATCTGAAATACATTAAACGTAATGAATGTAATACATGTCATGCACAGTTATGTAAACCTCAAGGTGAAAATATCAACAAAGCTCATAACAATTAAAAGAAGTGTTCTCTTGGAACACATGTATCACCTGCTGAAAGAAGTGTGACAGAGAAAGCGAGACAAAGTCTGACAGACAGAGGGACAGACAGTCAGAAGGAATCCCTATGTGTCACCAGGTGACACAAAACAGAGGAAGCTACTACCAGTTAAGGTGACACAAAAATACCAGTTCCCTTCCACAACTTTTTAAAAAATATTCCCAAAGTGACTGATCGGTTATATCATGACTAGTCTTCTTACCAATGTGTCCCAGGTTCGATTCCTTGTCAAGCACACAAGAGTGTACAGTGGTCGCCTGTCCAGACACAAGGTCTTTCTCCAGGTTCTCTGGGTTTCTCTCACAATAATGATCACATACGCTGCCACCAGATTCAGAAGAGTGATTAATATGAGTAGTGTGTGATAATTTGTTTCGTAATTGATGTAAAACACATAAAGTTTAAAATTTAAACTTAATTTTTGGTAGTATAATTTTTTTTTCAGCAATCCTACCTTTAGTGACATACAGGATGGTCCTGACTTTGGTTGTCCCATGTTCGTTAGTTGCCTCACAATAATAATCTGCCTCATCCTCGACTCTGACCCGTGGGATTCTGAGCACACCATCTGCCGATACTGTGGCCTCCGGGTTCAGTTGTCGGTTAGGTCCACGGTGCCATTCAATAGTCGGTGCGCCACCAGTGGCGACACAGTTGAAACGGACAGGCTTTCCTTCCTCTACTGTCTGATACCTGGGTTCAATCCTGACCACTGGCGGGTCGCTCTGATCTGTGAACAGGAAATCAGATGTTGTTATAAATGATTGAAAACTTGTGCCTCATGAAAAGAATATCTAAACAGCACTTCCTGTGAAAATATTGAATACATTTTTTTTATTTTATCATTTAAACTCAAATTTTTACATTGATTGGGGAACAAGTTCTACAAACTTTTACCTATCCTGATTTGGGAATTATCTATTCAACTTCAGCCTAATGTTACAAAATTATATTTATAAACCAAATCATTTGCTTGAGGCAAGCAACTAATGTATATCTTTGTGTTAGTATATCGCTAATCCTTTACCTCTTATAGACATATTTTGTTACATTGGCAAACAGAAAACACAACTTCAGGGCCTCTTTTTTTATCTGTCATTGTCAGAACCCTTACACTATTGTTTTTAATAGACCATGGCTTATTTGATTAGCAAAACTATGTTCTCATGAATTATTAATTAGGCATTCATTTGATTAATAACAAAGACAACACAGCTCATTTGACCAATGAAATGGCATGGTATTATTTTTGTTTGAATTTTGAAAGTCAATTAAGCATTTTCAAAATACTATGC
The DNA here is from genome assembly GCA_021229015.1 of Solen grandis. Classification (NCBI taxonomy): domain Eukaryota; kingdom Metazoa; phylum Mollusca; class Bivalvia; order Adapedonta; family Solenidae; genus Solen; species Solen grandis. Next base: position 5,897,807 of record CM037790.1, on the reverse strand, counting down.
AAGATTTCATTGGTCAGCAAGTAGCTGATTACTATTTATGAAATCTAAATTTTTGCCAGTTAAAAAATCAAAGTGTGTATATTCCATTATCACTACTGTATATACAGTAGGATTTTTTCAGTGGGATTTTTTCCAATGGATTCAGCTGATGGTCGTAAGTTTGTATATGAATATGTTCATAAGGTACAGGATTAAGTATTAAATAATTCTCTATGCCATCACAACAGCCTGGTTCCCATCTTCAACTGTCTTGTTACCTGCTTTCACAATGAGGACTGCTGTGACTTCATCAATGGTGAGCATGTCCGAGCCCATACAAACGTATGTTCCAGCATCAGCAGGTCTGACATTGGGGATAATAAGCACTCCATTCTGGTCGAATCCTCGTGATGGAATCACGCCACCCTGCTTGCTCCAGGAGAGGATGGAAATCTGAAATAATTCAGAGACTGTCTGTGTAAAAAAACAAATGGCAACAATGGAGGGATGTCTGTACTAATAAGCATGAGATGAAACACAAACTGAACACATCTTATTGTTTGGGGTTGTTGAGCAAAATAATACATCAATTTCAGAAATCAGTCTATCCATTTTTTATTTATTTTTACGTTATAATTATACAACAACAGGTCACACCTTACACCCTAATCAAGTTGTCAATGATGCAAGACATACCTCCCTGTCAAAATCTCAACCTGTTTGAAGGGACCGGTCAAAGAAATCTGAGAAAGAGATTGCTAAGTATAGTGGCGAAACAGATGCCAAAGTCTTAATTCTTTTTTTTTTTTTGTAATAATTTAAAATAAAATTATGGATAAAACCATCCAAAGAAAAAAAATAATTAAAAAAAAGGTGAAAGAAATATCTTTAAAAAGATATTCAGCATTAATGGGGATTAAAATAAAGGAGAATGTAGAATGGACTGTCATGATGGAGCATTCAGCCCTAGTTACCCACACCCAAAAGTCCAGACTGATAGAGAAAAGTATTTGGCAAGACTTACCCCCCTTGATCCTGAGACGACGGAGCAGACAAAGCGAGCTGTCATTCCCTCCTCGATCTCCAACCTGGGCTGGTCGATTCTTACCTGCAGTGGGGCCTGACCTGGCAACACAAAAACACACCTGTATATACACACCTGTATGATTTATTACAAAATCAAATTAATATTTTCATTTTCATTTTATTACAAAGGCAGATCCTTTATTGTCTTATTTGGTTTAAAATAATTATATTGTAAAAAACAAACAAAAAAAAAATATATTTTGAAATAAATTTAAAAAAAAACCATTACTCCTGACAATTCATACTTGATATTTTATATATTTTTGTAAGGTATGGTGAGGGATGGCCAGATCCTCCACACACACCAATAGACATGGTAAATAAAAAGGAAACAATATTTTATCATCAAGATTGGATTGACCTTTTGCAGGAAATTGTCAGGAATATCCAGATTGCAAATTTGCATAATCCCCACTAACACACTGCTATGTTGACCGTTATGTGTCATAAAGTTAGTGTGGGTTTGAGAACTAATTTAAATGCAGATGCAAATGATTTAAATTAAATAGCTGTAATAAATGGCAAAATGTCAGGCTGACTCTATCTCCTTATTTGATAGGACCTGAAGTTTTCTCAGATGATATAAATAATATAAAAATGTAGCAGTGATCAAATTCACACAGCACAATGTGATTTGAGTGGTATTTGCAAAGTCATTTCTGACATTTTTTTTTATGAATGTCAAAACTTATCATTAATAAAATAACTAATAGATACAGGGAGAGGAAATATAAATAAGAATATTTAAGTTTCATTTGTTGTTATGGTAACTGCATAACGCTCCCCTTACCACTGATAACAGTCAGCTGCACCTCCTGTCTGGTAACACCGAAGGCATTGGTGGCTGTGCAGATATATCGGCCAGAATTGTCCGTGGTCAAGCCTCGGATGGTCAGCTCATACCTGGGACTCACATATGCGTTATCTGGCAGTTGGCGACTGTCCAGTCGGCTCCAGACCACGTTAAATGGACCCTGTCCACTTACAGCACACTGTGAAGAGAATAAATGGTATGGTTTTGTGACTGTGTCTGACCAGTGTTTAATTTTACTTAACAACATTAGCCAATACTAATATTTCTTAATAATGCTAACGCTGCATTATACTCAGTGTAAAGTTTATAATAATAATCTGATTTAACTTGATGGGATAGACAAACACTTAACTATAAGCACAAACAGTGTTGACCAAAGCTGAATCAGATATGTTGTTTGACATCATGGCGTGATTTATCAACCCTCAATATTGTTACTTCCACCTTGGCTAATGCTTTGGTGGTCATAACAATCTCCAACTGACAACAAGTGCTCTCACCCTCCATGGGATGTGAAATTTTAGAAGCATCAATGCTGAAATTTCAGTTCACACAGAGTTATATTAATATGGCTTTGCATCATCTAATCACTCTTTCAACCATGCCTGTTTTACATACCCTGAAGACGGCAGAGGACCCTTCTGGTTCCTCCACCCTGACTGGGGTCACACTGACATCTGGGCGCAGGTCCTCGTCACTGGGGCGACATGACCCACCTACCTCTGTTGGGATACCCACATAGCCCTGGGCACAGCTATAAATAGGCAGAAAATTAATTTTCTCTTTCTCATATCTGAACTAGAGTTTATAGTCATGAAAAAGTACCTGAAACCTCTGGTTGCAATAGAAATAAAGCTTTTTTGATACCCTCATCATTTGTATTCATTCGTTTTAAAATGTATAATCCTTTACATAAATAAAGTCAGTTTTTGTCTTTCAGAATTGCTTTCCTCTGGAAAATCTACATTTTTATAGTCCTTGTTTCAGAAATTTTGATCTTGTCTCCATTATAATCAGTGTGCAAGAATCTAGAACTAAAAATTATTTTGAATTCTTCATACAGTGAAAGAAGAATATATATGGTCATGTACTATCAAAGCAATTACTCCTTTTGTTAAAAAGTCAGCAGAAATCATGTGTAGAGAATCCTATATAAGATGCAAAGGAAGGCAGGAAACCAGCTTACACTTCACAGTTCCTGCCAGCATATCCAGTTGGGCACCGGTCACATGTGACCTGTCTGTCGTCAGCCAAGTAACAGGTGCGGGAGAACCTAAAACCATACATTCAGGATATAATTGAATTTATACATTCATACACTATTCTCTATTTGTAAATTTTAAAAGTTTTTGTATACAGTAAAATTTATATATATTTTCAGATATCTAATATTGTTGTTTATACATCTTGTATATATTTATATATTCTTTAATGTATAAGATTGGTCTCTGTTCAACATGTCATCCACTATTGATACAGACTTTACTTGCTTAACCCTCCTCTTGAAATATTCCTTTTTGATAACAAAAATATGGTCAATAAGTATTACTTTTGGCTTTACTTGAATATACAGTATTCTGTTCTCATAAAATCAACTTTTATTTCCAATTTTCTCACCATAAATTAGTTGTTCAGACCATGTTTGTTTGTTAGGTTTAACGTCCCACCAACAGTATTTCAGCGTCTACTTGAGACAGATATAGTGCTGCCACATTTCAGTATCACATTTGGACAATTTGACATGATACCACATACAGTCAAATTATCCTGCCACAGGGCCAACCAGTTCTGAAACTGCTCTGTGTATACGATGAGCACCAAGCAGGGAGCTACCAGTACCATTTTTAACAACTGCAGTATGTTACTGTTGGAAATCAAACCCACAACTTCCCACTTCAAAAAGTGCTCTGACCACTTGGCCGATGCTGATGGTGTGTTTAAACCATGGTTTACTGTTCATATATAACTTAAATTGACACAGATGAAGATATAAAAGTAGATTTAAGTGCTGACATACTGGTTGGGTGAAGTAGTGAGAGGACATGGGCAGGGCCTGCAGTCATTGGGTGTGCCCGAGGTGGCATCACCATAGTAACCGGCAACACATCGCTCACACCTATCTCCCTCTGTGTTGTGCTGGCATTCCTGGAAAAAACAGGATATATATATATATAAATTATGTTTGTTTTGTTTTTATTTCATTTGCCTCATATGATCCATTTATCTATATCCTGTGAAATCATTAACTTTCACTGGACACTAATTTTCATTAATTTAAACAACAAGCATTAATCCCAACAAGATGTTCATTCAGTAAACATCACCTTTTCTAAAGCATGAATCCACAAATAAATTCATACACGAAATTATTTTAAGTACACAATCATGAAATAAAGTATAAAGTAAAGAAACAATATAAATACTGTTATACATATTTATATTCATGAATCTTGACATCATCAAATCTACCATATATTTAAATTAGCATACCTTAAACATTGTAGAAAAAAAAATTAAGTATTGATCAAACATTTATCAAAGTTGCAACTTTTATATAAATAATTGTTGTTAAAAAATTTCAGATTACATTTTCAAAACAGTTTATATTCCTGCACACTTCTGCTGATGAGTTTTAACAAAGGCATTTGTTTACAAACAAAATTTTTGCATTACATATATAAGATATATAACTGGGAGTAGATGGCAATCAAACCCTTTTACATGTACTGGATTTAACTAAAGCAATCACAGAAGGTGATGGATATCCCCATTACTACACTGCCTTTTCTAAACAGTATGGAAAAGCTATTGAACCCCACCCTCACAACGTACCAGACAGCGTCCTGAATCTGGGTCACATGCCTGGGCATGTCCATTACAGTTGCATCTGACACAGCGACCAAGACCGCTCTGTTCGGACACTCGAAGGTATCCCTGGTCACAGCGTTCACACGACATTCCGGTGTATCCCTCGGGACAGCGACAGTCCTCCACCATCGGGGCTCCTCCAAGGTCTGAAATCACACACAGCAGACATGAAACATGCAGGGTTTTCATAATGTTTTGGTTGAACAGGCCAGGAGACAGTCTAACAGCACCCCCCCCCAAAAAAAAAAATAAAAAAATTTGAAATTAAGCACTTCTTTTTCTGCATTTCTGGCCATTCTGAGAGAGTCTCATGAAATAAATTTCGAGGTATTTTTTACAGGAGATAATTAAAACAAAAGTTGTCTCTATTTAGGAAATACAATTTTAACAATACTACAATGCATTCTGAGCTTTTTGCAAATTTCAACCAACCAAAATGTCATTTCAAGCAGCCATTATGGTTGGTGGAATGAAAACTCTGAACATGGTGAATAATAGTCAGCCGACAACGATTGTTTTTTATATTGGCCATTTGGAAGATTGATTTCCACCAAATACTGATCTACTTTTCTGATTGGTAACTTAGGGCTTTGCAAATTTCTAACAGAGCAAGCACTCAAGTTCATTTTGGTTACCATCTCATTTGAAAACAAATCAGGAAGCAATTGATATTTTCTGCTCAGTTTTCCTAGTCTTGTGACTATCTGTCCAGTTTCTTAATATTTGCTCAGAAAAAAGCTCAGTTTTCTAAGCATTGTAATTGTCTTCTCTGTTAACATGGTAACCCATGACACATACTGGTGGGTGTGGGTATGGCAGTATCCATGCTGACGTCCCTGAGCGTCACTGAGGCCATTTGGGTGGAGTAGGTGGCACGGATCAGGAAACCCTCTACATTGGACAGGATTGTCATAAACGTCTCACGGGTTGGGGCTGTGTTGCTACGCAGGTCATTGAATGAGCTCTGTAACCATAGCAACAGTCTTGCTTCATTTCTTTCCTCTTTTTTTTTCAAATTAAATTTGCAATTTGAGGTATCTTTATTAATCTATCCTTCAAAATGGTAGTGGAATGGACAAGGACAAAGTTGTTCAGAAAAAAGACAATTCTCCATCAAGGCACTGTGGGCCATTGGTGAGATACCTGACTACTTATCCATTGTGGGTTTCCAAACTCTGTTAGAGGCGAGGATTTTTCATGACCTACCCAAAGTACTGGTCCAAACCAGGAACTGTCAAGATGGAATAGTGTATAAGTTGTAAGAAATGATTTTCCAATTAACAATAAATAAGTTTAAACAAAGTAGAATTTATTCATTTTAATTTGTTCACCTCTTTTTTTCAGGGGGATCACAAATAAAGGTTTGACTGTATTTCTTCACATAAGAGTCAAGGCAAACTTCTATCAGTATTAGAAACAAGGCATACCTCTCTCAGTAAGATTTCATATGTCTGTGTCTTTCCTTCCTCCAGGGAGGGTTCAAACAGGTAATAAAGTCTCAGCTGCTGGCCGGCACTCTGTAGTGACACACATGAATATGTAACGATGTGAGAAAATTATATTTTGTTGATTTTGTAGACAATTATATCAACGAAATTTAATCCCCACATTTCAATATCATACTTGAAGTTTGAATCCATTGATGCACAAGTATGTGTATCCACAAACCTTAGTTTGATACAGAATCCAACAAATTTTGTGCCAAAGAACATGAGCACTACATGCGGATGCCAACGCTTGTCTGCTAAAAGAGTTCGAGTAATGGGCTACGTTAAAGTTTTTGCACGACAACAACAATGGCCCAGCAATCATAATAACTTGAATTATTCTTTGAGACAGTTAAGCTAAAAATGTATTGTGAATCTTCGTTGAATATTACAACTCCTCATTCAGATGGCAGACTTAAATATGAAATTAGGGCCTGCAGGGTTCGGTACAAATTCATTTCAGACCATACATGTTGATATGTTGAGTTTATGATGAATGTGCATATTAGATTCTGTTTACCATATAACCCACAACACATACTGTTTACTTAAAATCTAAAGCATTGGCATAAAGACTAAGGAAAATCAAACATGTTAATCCTTAACCTCGTATACTGATTTTCACACAACCCCTAACCCTTAGACAGCCATTTTACTTCATCCTGATTGCAACAACAATATGTTTGTGTGTGTGTGTGTGTCAATGCTGACTTACAATGATTTCCAGGTCAACATCTCTGTAAATCTGTCCGCCCCTTTGTCCGTTAAACTCCAGTGTGAACCTCAGGTATCCACCGTATGATGTGACCTTGTCCCCACGGAACTTGGCTGGCAGCTGGAAGAACAAGCTTTCTCGTTCACGTTGGACCCCCTCGAACCTGTTGTAGGTCACCTGATTCCTGGCCGCGTTCACAACGAAGCCGTCACTAATGATGTTGTTCATGCGTCTGTTCATCAGGACAAAGTTATGACTGCCATCTGAACGCAGTTGGGGTCTCAACTGTAATGCAAGGAATATAAGATATGACTTCATCATAGAAATATCAAATAAAGCTATGTAAATATCCCATATTATTATAGAAATATCCAACATTATTAGACATATCCAAAATATCTATGTAAATATCCATATTATTATAGAAAAATCCAACATTATTGACATATCCAAAATATCTATGTAAATATCAATATTATAGAAATATCCAATATTATTACAGAAATATCCAATAAAGCTATGTAAATATCCAACATTATTAGACATATCCAATAATTTAAGCTATGTAAATATGCAATATTATTATAGATATATCCAACATTATTACAGAAATATCCAATATAGCTAGGTTAATAACCAATATTGTTACAGGAATATCCAATATTATTACAGAAATATCCAATATTATTACAGAAATATCCAATATTATTACAGATATATCAACTTTTATTACAGAAATATTCAATAAAGCTATGTATATATCCAATAGTATTATATCATTATGTAAATATTGGACATCATTTTATTAATATTATATCACTATCTAAATATCAGATATCATACATTTTCTTCCTAAGCATTAAACTCATTTACATTCATAGACTTGAATATAGACAAAACTGTTATGAAAAAATCTGCATCACTGAAAGATAAGTCAGTTGGAGAATAATTATGATGAACAGTTCACCTATCACAGATAAAGATTTCTCAACTAAAATGCCATCAAGTATCCATGGCGACATAATACTCACAGCATCCCTGTAGTAATTGGAGCTGGTACACTGGTTAGTGATACCTGAGCAGAAACAGGTCAGACAGCCCTGGGGGTTGTTGGCTTCCATGTAGAAATGCCCCTCCCTACAGCGAGCACATCGTCTGCCCTGGGTGTATGGCTGAAACACAGGCATCAAACCTTGTACTTAACAATATGCTACACTGATGGAACTTCTAGACTATTGCTGAATTACATAATTAACCTGTAAATTAATTGTTTTGTAACAAGTGCTTTGAACTAAATGTGACAAATGGACAGTGCAAATTGCAACACATTTATACACAAGCAGCCGTACACAAGTTTTTTTTTTGTACTAATATGTACCGATTTGTCCCCGTTTTGGCTCATTTAACATGTTTCTAGCTTCAATGAAGGGAGATTTATTTCCTTTTTAACACCATTTATACTTTGTTTTGACAGAAATAAGAATTCAAGGCATTTTGAGTAAATTCAAGGATCTATTCATTTTTACAAAGCAGATTTTTCAAGGTTTAACTCGTTTTCAAGGCATTTTCTAAGACTATGCAAACCCTGTGTCACCACCAAAGTTTAGATCTATGTGACAAGTTTTACCCTACCTTGCATTGGCACTGCCGGTTCTCAGTATCACACTGTGTGTTGGGGACGGTTCCCCGTGAGTCACAGTCACACGTGTTGACGGGCCCAATCTTGCAATAGTCTCCGGGCTGCAGGGGATTTCCAGAGTATCCCGCAACACAACTACAAACAGGCACAGAATATACAAGATTACTTCCTTTCTAAAAAGGGACAGAGATTATTTTTATTTTTTATTTCACTCTTTACTTCATGAATACCCATGATTAAATTCATGATATGATGAATATTGATTGAATGAACTAGAAATGTGTCCATAGGACATGGATGTCCTGGCCATTTTGTTTATTAGATGACATTTTTGTCAGTAAATATGATGAAAATCTGGAGATATAAAAGATGATCTTAAAATCAAATCAGCAGTGTGACCCTGACCTAAACAAAGTGATGTGACCTTAACCTTCAAGCTAGCGACCTGGTTCTTTTTCACGACACAACTTCTTGTCCTAAGGATCACTTGTGCCAAGTAATTTTAAAACATGACCATAATAACGAAGTCACAGCTAGGACACAAATTCTTGCACACATTAACACACAAAACACACACACAGACAGGTGTAACACTGTAGTTATGCCCATTGCCATTTCATTGCGGAGGCATAAAAATGGAATTTTCTGTACTATGCTGACTGTGTGGAAACTGTGTAGACCTTCAGTATGCATATCTGACACTCTACCATGCCACCACAAAAGCTAGCTGTTTGGCAACATAGTACAAGTTCCATTTTATACCTCTACAACATATAGCCCCCACCTATATATTATATACTGTATAGTGTCGGTATGATAAAAGGGAAGAAGAATACTCACGTCTCACATCTACGTCCGGTGTGTCCAGCCGGGCAGGCATTGCATGTGACCTGGTTATCTGTATCCAAGATACAGGAGGGGCTGAACCTGTAATACCAAACACTTATACTGACACTCTTAAATCATGGACAGAAACACTCTCATAATAAAAAAGGATGCTTTTAAATCAACCAATTACATCATGAATATTCATGTATAAATTCATGACTTGATAAATACTTTAAATGGTTTAGTGGATTTTTTCTTTGCCATGCAGACTGTAGATTTTTAACTACTTTATTGTATTTGAGTGATTATGATCTTTTACACTTGAATCTTTCTATGATGTTTATCTAATCATCTTTTTCTATAAAATTCATAAATAAAATGTTTTTTGATTTTTTTTTGTTTTTGCATCTGAACTCATCTGAAGCAATATAAAAAGGTTGGAGAGCACCCAGTTCTAAACAGGATGTTAACTGAATGAGAACAGTTTTAAATGTCAAATGTTATCCCCATATAGTTAAAACAAATGATTTGTGGACAGTCTATATAACATATACACTTTTAACATACAGACAAATGTCTATATACAATTTACAAGCTACTTACTGGTTGGGGGATTCTGTCAGAGGACATGGGCATTTCTGGCAGTCGTTGCGAGTGCCGCGGGTTGCGTCACCATAGTAACCAACAGCACAAGTCTCACAGGAATCTCCCTCTGTGTTGTGTTGGCAGTTCTGATTTTTATAAAAATATATCAGATGATATTTTGATACTAAGTTTTCATTATATATTAATATGTAATAACACAAATTTACAAACACACGCACTCTTTATCTTGCAAATGTCCTCAGTTGTATAGATGTACAAACACATACACAAACACACACACACACCCATAACCTCTCAACACATTAATCCCACTAATTTCCTCTCCCTTTACTCACCCTGCAGACACCTGTTTCTGGGTCACATTCACCAGAGTGCCCGTTGCAGTTACAGGGTTCACACAGACCCAGGTAGAGGCCGCTACCGGAGCGGGTGTAGCCCGTGTCACAGTCCTCACAAGACAGTCCTCGATACCCAACAGGACACACACACTGCTCCACAGCATATGCTCGATCCTGCCTGGTGCGACGGTCCTCGGCTATGTCCATGGTCAGATCTTGCAGCCTGATAAACAAATGAATAACTTCTCAGTGATTAGATAAGAACTAGAAATACCCCACACAGAATATGAAGCCATATCAATTGGACAAGGTATTTTTTTAGCAAATTCTAAGTTGAAAAGGAACCATACTGTCAAATATTTATGAACTTGGCTTTCATTTCATTTAGATAATTGTGTGTACCACAAATCATCAAAATCTGTTGAGCGTATGATTAATATACAAAATCCCATTTAAATTGTTTGAGAAACTGTTATTCATGCTGAGATATTTTCACAAATATACGAAACTGCAGGTCTGCATTGTTTGCCAATGTGTCAAAACGAGTCTGTATGAAGTGAAGGGTACAGTCAAGTCCCTAACTTTATGAAGCAGGATACATCATCCTTAGTGAAGCTGAACTGGGAACCAGCAGGGGGGCATACCTGGCATCCGACTGTTGACGATGGTAAGATGCACGGATCAAGATGGATTTCAGATCGGCCAATGCCATCAGCAGGTGTTCTCTTGTTGCGTCAGCACCATCAAACCTCTGCCAGTTTTGCTGGTAAGAACAAAAAAATTTACAATGTATACATTTCCGTATGTACTGAACTTAACTTAAAAGTGGATAAGCGCACTCCCGATTTAAATTGTCAGGGCTCTTCTTTTCCCTTGAATGGGAGTATTATTTTGAACCAATCAAATAATGAAAAAGAATAAAATCATAAGTCTATAATTTTTTGTTTTACTGCAACTGAGAATGTTTCAGACACAAGGGTATCTCTGGAAACATCAGCTGATTTTCTTTCTATAAACTGGAATGCTTTTCATCATCGAAAATATCTTTATCAAATTAAAAAAAGATTAATAAAATACGCTATTTAGACGTAAAAGGAGTGTATTATATTAATTCCAATAGATGTAGGGTTCAAAGGTGACATAATTATACTGTATAACATCACTTAACACCTATTAGTAAATGCAAAATAAAATAAATCAATAACATTTGTTTCCCTTTTAAAACTTCAAAGTCTGGTAAGCATGTGTTACTGGAAATAGAAATGTGTGATATATCACAGAATAATGCATTGCTGCTGCATTCAGATGCTTTATATTTCATCACTCAGACCTGTACATGCATTGTTGTGCAATATACCACTAAAAACAGAACTCTATTTCCTACATTTAATTTCATTTTGATTCTGATCAAGCTTTAGACAAGTTCTGCAGATGCACCACAGAGAAAGAAAAGCATCTCACATATGAAAATCTTCTTTTTTTACTCTAATGATGGTGTTCAAGTCACAGGTCCTTTTTGTGAGTGAAAACTGGAGGAAAAACCATGCCTGAACAGGTACCCTTTGACATACAATGCAGGGTAGCATTGGTGAAAACCAAATTCAAACACCCTAATTGATATTGAAATTAAAGGATGCAATAAGACAAGGATTATCATGATTCCAGTATCCTCCCACTTCATAAAAGACATATCAAGCAACAGACGCAGGGTGGGATGCTCACCTCAAACATGTTGACGCTGTAGGCCTGGCCTCTGTTTGGAGTGATGCTTGTGGTTGCTCTGTGTATCAGAGTGATGTCATTACCCTGCAAAATACACAAATCTTATATCGTGGCAACAATAGATTGACAAATAGTAACTGTGGCAACAATAGATTGACAAACAGTAACCGTGGCAACAACAGATAGACAAGCAGTAACCGTGGCAACAATTATCAGTGCAGCAGTAACTGTCATGTCACAGTACATATAAATCACGATTGGGGAGAAATGTGTTTCAGCAGCCAGTTAAACAAAGTACACAACCTTCCAACGGTAGAGTAATGTATATAACAGGTGTACTTAAGTCAATTTGCTAAGTACAGATAATAATATCAACGGTTCGAGAAAGCACATAATTATTATTACAAACAATCTGAAGATAATTCTAGAAAGTTAAGGTCGAACTCGGAAAGTACTGTAAGGATTTACATACTGATAATAAGATCAATGGTTCCCCTTCTGCCAACGAGGCACCTTGTCTGGAAGTGTAGTGGATGGTGAAACGCAGGGAACCACCATAGGCCGTAACCTTGTTGCCAAGGAAACTTGAGGGCAGGGAGAAATAGAGAGACTCGTCATCAACGGGAGCTTGTTCGTTGAAGCGATAGATGAGTTCACGATTGTTGGTGTTCACTCTGAACCTCTGTTCAGCGGTAGAGATACCGTTGAAGTCGATCATACTGAAGCCCTCGTCATCTCCTTCCCGAGTGAAGGAGATTCCCACCTGTGGAATGTAAAGTGAGGACCATATATTGGTGATAAGCATAGTATTTATTTTTTTGTAAGAAGACACTAAATATTCAGTACAATTTATGGACAATCCACTAATATCAAAATAAACTTAGAAAATGATTGACCTAACAAATAAGACATGGCATTTAGGAGGTTATACAAGTTTATGGACTGGTCTTTTGGACTGTGGTACCGGTATACATTATTCCTCTTTACTTTGGTCCATATACCTTCCAATCTTGCATATCGCAAAAAATGCCATGTATCATACGTTACATAATACCTAATCTTTATTTGATTAAATTTTTGATTTTGATTTATTTTTATCCACCTGTGCTCGGTTCCAAGAGGTGCTCTGACAAGTATAGGAGACGCCCATACAGAAACACTGGACGCAGCCATTCTCATAGCTACGACTGAGGTAGAAGGAGTTCTGGGCGCAGGAGTCACATCTCTCTCCCACTACGTTCTCCTGCAATAAAGGTAAGCAGAATAGTCACTATCTTAGTACAGTTTAAAAATATATAAAACAGAATTTGTATTCAAATTACAGATCATGTACAACCTTTTTTTACTCAACCAATACTTTCCATTATAAAACACATCATTTCCTAATTTATTAGAATTCATATCCTGGAGTATCCAGTTCTCGACAGCATAAGAAGTTATTGCAAGAAAAATGAACAAAACAATCCCTCACATTTGTATTAAATATATCATCAAATGCATCAATATCTTCCCTTCAAATGTATTAAATTTTCAATGGTAATTAAATTTTTTTTTTAAAAATAACTCCAACAACAGTCCAAAACAATATTTCCAAAATGGCGTCTTGAGTTCTCGACAATGAACTGAAAATGAGTCTGCCATGAGTATGGTGCATATATAGAAACAAAATCTGTAAACAACAGTTGCATTGAAGTTCTGTGTTCTTAATCACAGAACAGATTGGTTTGTAAAATATAAGACGATCCAAATGAGAACAAGAAACACTATCACACTGAAAGTGTTCATATTATTATAGGCTGACCTCAGAGTTTTGTAACTGGGGGTACAATAGCAATTTTCCTTAACTTTGTATCCTTTCAACCAGAGAGTCCTTACAATTTTGGAGGTATATGGCCAATTTTGGGTGTAAAAACCCTATGCAAAGGTTAAATGGGCATGCTGTATTACAATTATCAAGGACAAAGTTTACCATCATATTAATAACAGCTATGGCTCTAAATGACTTCTGTATATAGTATTGTTGAGAAGTGTTTTCATAACCAATCCTACACTGTTTTAAGAACAGATGTTGGTTTACATAAATCAGTGATCGTATGCTTGCTGAGTATTATCGGTAGATTTAACAAGTGGTTTAAAAAATCATAAAAAGCATTAGTGAAAATGGTAGAAAATCGGTACTTCTTTATTAAATGAATATTTTTACCTGTTTCCCAAACATTTTCAATAAAAAGAAGGTTTAGAAACAAGGATCAATCATTTTGTTTATTGTCAATGGTTTCTCTGTAAAATTACGTCACACTTGACGTCAAATATTGCACTAGTGTAAATAGCCGGAGAATACCAATATGGCGAAGAACTCAATACTTGAGGATATAAAAATGTGTAAAAAAAAGTATATATTTATTTTTTTTATTTTAAATTTAACCTTCAAACAAACATGATTATGTATTCAAATTTTAGAATCGGGGGAAAAACGAAGAATCTGAATCAGACTTGAAATTTGATTTCCCTATGATGTTTCATGCTCAGAACCCAAGCATTTATTTCTGAGACATGAAATACAGACTATAGCAGAAGAAAGATTGCCACAGTGACCAGCAGATACAGAGAAATTGTTTTTTACCTACTTCTAGGCGAATAGTGGGGAGAAGGGGTGGGCTTTCAGGAAAGGAAAATGGTGTCATAAAGGGTTAAAAGGGGAAATATGAGGCATCAAAATACTGTTATGTTACCCATATAACACTGTTTTAACCAATTTGATGTTTATCAAGTGGCACCTGAAACAATATATTTCACAAAAAACTCAGCCATATTGTAAAGAAAAAAAAAAAATTGTGAGAGAAATTGGGCCAAATATCGGACCCAAAATGTCCTGAAAATAAAACCCACCGAGGCATATCAAGGATACTGACCTTACACTCACACTTCTGTGTTCTTGGGTCGGGCTGGCTGGACAGACTTCCTCGTGGGTCACAGTACTCGTCCACTGTTAATATACAACAAGATTAGTGATGGTGAATGCAGCCAGTTATATCATCATCATCATCATCATTACCATCATCATTATCATCCTCTTCCTCCTCCTCATCATTACCATCCTCCTCCTCTTCCTCCTCCTCCTCCTCATTACCATCCTCCTCCTCATATTCATCATTACCATCCTCCTCCTCCTCCTCATTACCATCCTGCTCCTCCTCTTCCTCATCATTACCATCCTCCTCCTCCTCATTACCATCCTCCTCCTCCTCATTACCATCCTCCTCCTCCTCATTACCATCCTCCTCCTCCTCATTACCATCCTCCTCCTCCTCATTACCATCCTCCTCCTCCTCATTACCATCCTCCTCCTCCTCATTACCATCCTCCTCCTCATCATCATTATCATCCTCCTCTCATACACTCACTATCATTACATATAACTGTCACCATCACACAACATCAGGGGTAAAATCATCATCATCATCATCATCATCATCACCATCATCATCAAAAGAGCTGCATTGCTATTATCACACTAACATCAATTTCACAATTACAAGAATGTGTGATGCAATTTTAACAACTATGGTGGCACTCAAGCCTTATCTCAAGACAGAAACAAGTAAAACAAAAGCAGTCTGAAAACAATGTTAAGTTTGAGTCTTTACCTTGGGCTTTCTGGCAGGAGCTGCCTGGGGTCATTGGGTCACCAATGTATCCCTCGGCACACCTCTGACAACGACGTCCTTCGTAACCCTGGGGACAGTTGGCACAGGTCACCTGGTTGTCTGTGTCCACAAAACAGGATCGGCTGAACCTGATACACAGTAAAAATAAATATCAAAATGGCTACTTTTAGAGACTTACAATGGTGATATAAAATACGATGATTATGTTCAATATATATTGGAAAAAAAACAAACATTTCAATTACTGACAAAGTCAATAAGTGAGTCAAACATCACTTTGAGATGTTGCTTTTTTTTTCAGACATAGTCTTAATCACAGACTGTGGATAATGGTCGGTCTTCAGCATTATGTAGAGACCTCTATATTCAATCCAATTACAGGACATAGAACTTAATGTATACAGGACATGCCGGGATGAGACAAGACAATGGAACAAGAATGCAATATTAAACAATATAAAATATTGTGTTTTGTACAAGTACTAACCTTAAACAGATATGTATGGGGTCAGCTATTTTCAAAAGGGGGCAAGGGGCTAACCAACCTCTATATTTCCATGTATGGACATTACCAAAATGAATAATTGATTTGATTCATTGACCAGTTTTCCTTGACAAGTAGACATAGATTACTTTCAACTTCAGACATTAGAACAATGTCAAGATTGCTGTAAATACAAATCCGAACACACTTTTATGAAACCAGGTACATTTTTTCCAACTAAACATTCCAGTATCAATAAAAGTGCATGCTATTTCGCAACACTGACAAACACATGTAATTTAACTAAAATAAATTGGAAATTCAAACATGAATAATTTTTAGACACCTTTTTAATTTCTACTGACCCTATACAAATTTTTACTGACCCCACATAGAAATATTGGGTGTAATCACTTGACCGCAATTCGACCACTGAAAACGCAAGGAACTTGAAGGAGGTGAAACAAACATTTTAATCTGAAGCCTATAGGTCAAGTGACTTAGATAAACTCACTGGTTGGCTCTGTCTGTGAGGGGGCAGGGACATGCCTGACAGTCTCCAGGGGTGCCACGTCTTGGGTCGCCATAGAAACCTTCCAAACACAGCTGGCACTGGGGACCATATGTGTTGTGTTGACAATTCTGTAATGCAATGTGAAAAAGATTCAGTTAGGTTACATATTTCTTTCATATATTTCAACAGAAATAAAAAGCATTACTGTCAATACTTTGCTTCTCTGATCTGCAACTGTGAAAAAAAAATCAGAGAAAAACTTTAAGAAAAAACAAATCTGGTTTCATATAATATTTCAAAACTGCACAAGAAGTTTCTCACCATTTTCCTCTACACTCTATGTTCAGGTGAGCCTAAAAGAAATAAAAGATTGTACAGAAAAAAAATGTCTACAACAGGGAGCAATAACGAAGGATCAAGGCATGTGATAACTTACGAGGCACTCTCCAGTGTAGGGGTCACAGTCGTTGGAGTGACCATTACAGTTGCATGTCACACACTCTCCCAGGTATGGTCCAGACTGGATACGTGTAAACCCAGCTGCACAGGTCTATAATGAAGACTACAATATATTACACCTATACATATTTACAAAAAAAAAAACAGCAGTTTAAGGAAGTATGCATCATCATTTATTTTAACATGAGCAACAATATATGCTAAATAAACATAGAAGGAATGTAGAGTGCATTTTTTTTAACATTTATGCAGCTTAAAGATGCTGTATATAATAAGTTTTTTTTCCTATATAAGTTTATGTAAAACAAAATGAACCCTGGGGTGGGGCCAATTTTGACCAAAGGCCATAAACTTGGTAGAGGTCCACTAGGCCATGTTACACACCAAATATCTATTCTCTAGGCCTTGTGGTTTCTGACAAGAAGATTTTCAAGTTTTCCTATATAATTCTATGTAAAATCAAGTGACCCCTGGGGCAGGACAATTTGAAAACCAGGGCTATTATTTAAACAAACTTAGTAGAGGTCCATTAGACAATGCCACACTAAATATCTTTGCTCTAGGCCTCGGGGTTTTAGAGAAGAAGATTTCACTTATAAAATCTATTTTTAGCTCCTGTGACCCAGATATGCAATATTAAACCATTTGAA
Organism: Solen grandis; assembly: GCA_021229015.1. Lineage (NCBI taxonomy): Eukaryota > Metazoa > Mollusca > Bivalvia > Adapedonta > Solenidae > Solen > Solen grandis. The sequence continues at coordinate 5,879,950 of CM037790.1, read as the reverse complement.
CAACTTTTGTAAAGCTTCATAAAAGGAACATCACAAGCAATTTACATTAAATTTGGCCAAGTGGTTTCCGAGGAGTTGTTGTTTGAAACAATTATGGACTACACACAATGGACAGCTAACGATTCTAAAAGCTCACATGAGCACTACATGCTCAATTGAGCTAAAAATACTTTTAATTTGAATCCCCTTGGGGCAGCAAGATTTCAGATACTTATGTTGCTAAAAAAAATACCTAAACATGAAGATGTAACTTGTACTTTGCCTGGGAAGGCCATGATAAAACCTTGCCCCTAATGGGTTCAAACCCCAAACCTTCGGATCCACAGCTGGATAAGCAGCCCAGACCCTATAACAACACATTACCTGACAGGAAAGTCCTGTATATCCAGTGGGACATGTACATTCCTCCACCATCACAGCCCGGCCATAGTCAGTGGGATAGTCAACGGCTGTCGTCATGTACAGACCTCCGATCCTGTCGGAAACAAGACACCAATACACACACTATTTCTATTATTTCTTGATCTTCACTGTATGGCTTTAATGTATTGTACAGTTAGTACATGTGATTTAATGTCTTTTTGCAATTACTTAATTTTTTAATTAAAGTTTCTAAGATGGGTTTTTTGAAATGGTTTATACAATTTGGTTACAAGGGTTCATTATTGACTTGTTTCTTAAGCAAGGGTAAATACATTTGGTTAAATCATTTTTAGTTTGTTTTTTTGCAAGGTCAATAATACAATTTGTATTAATATTTTTTTCACAATATTTTTACACAATTTTGTTAATTTATATTTCTTTCACAAAGGTTTATACAATTTGGTTTTAACTCTACAAGGGTTTGTTACTGAGATGTTACTTGATCAAATACGTCATATCTTTTTTTTTTAAATGCTTATACAATTTGAATAAACCAAAACCATGAGATAGTTTTGTATCATAATGGTTTATACAATTAAAGTGAAAACTCTCAGAAGAAACATCTGTCGGAGTCACTGGAGGCATAGACTGGGGCTCAGGTTAAACCATTGAAAGGGAAAATAAAACTATTGCTGCCATGAGGTAGCCATTGCTCAAAAGTGCCATTCCGGGAGGTTTTTCTGTAGCTACAGATAAAGCATGTAGTCCAGCATACAGAGGCTAGATACTGACCTAGTGATAGTCTGAGAGCGGTCAAATGTTCCCCTGACCAGAATGTACTCAACATTTTGCAGCACAGTCATCAGATCCTCACGGGTAGCGTATTGAGAGATGGGCGTGTCACCACGTCTTGGTCCGTCCGACTTCTCCCAGACATTCTACACGTATATCACATGGTTGAGTTATTTACCAAATTTTAACACTCCTTGCACAGAAACATACAAAATAAAACCTTTTCCTCATGAATATTCATGTACAAATTTATGATTTGA
>CM037790.1:5847088-5878435 GCA_021229015.1 Solen grandis | reverse complement strand
ATGTTCAACATTAGCAAAACTTCTTTATCTTTTTGGATAATGAGTAGGATGAAAAGTAAACAACATATACGAAATCTGACAATGTAACTTCCTTACCCGTATTCTTAATACTAATCTTTTTATAAGGCTTTTAATTTTTCCAAATAATTTCACCGGTTGGATTGTGTATTCAGAGTGATCTCCCTTAAGTAGTGTTAAGTTTAAAATTCGGACTCTTTTACCTGAATTGCGGACCTTGAGTGTATTTGACCAAATATAATAATAAAAATAAGAAGTATATATGAAAAAAAAAAGATTATGCGGCGTAGATGGGGGTTAAAGTGATGGATAATGTACAGCGGTTATATGATTTACGAATCATTTTCTGTGAAGCATTTCATCATTATGAGTCTGGTTACTAAATATATAAATAAACAATACATGTGTGTGTATTTATATGTTGGAACATTATATCCGAGTGAAATACTGAAATTGAAAAATTAATGAGTGATGGAATGTGACAATGGCCTTAAAGGCATCAACTGTACTGGTTTGGGGAATAGCTCCTTTGAGTAATAGTTCTGGGGTAAAAAGGATATAGAAGTTGATATTTGTTGAAAGCAATGTGCACTGCTCTGTCTGGTTCTAGGGTAAGTAGAAACAAGTAAATGCTCTGGATAGATGGCTACGTAATTATGGACAATTTTATAGAACATTATAAGACGGGCTTTGGCTCTTCGAACTTGGAGACTTGGCCAATTAACAGTATATAGCATATTTGTAACCGAGCTGGTATTATGATGGCGGCCAGCAACAAACCTTGCTGTCCGTCGCTGCACTTTCTCAATCTGGTCTACATGGCCTCTGGCATAGGCCCATACAGTTTATGATATTCTGTCCATGCGTGATCTTTAGCATGGATAGAATTAATTTTCATATTTCTTCTAAGGAAACCAAGTGATTGATTTGCTTTATTTGTGACAGTATGTATGTGTTTATCCCACTGGAGGTTACTTTGAAGGTTTACACCAAGGTATTTAGGGGAATCAACCTTTTGCAAGAATGTGGACGTGAAATTTATAAGTCATGATATTGTATGGATTTTTTTCAGTTATAGTTAGGATATTACATTTATCATGATGGAAGTTAACCAGTCGCGTTCCCATTTGCCAGCGGCTTCGAGATCAGCTTGAAGAAGTTTTGCACCCGACAATGAAAGTATCCTTTATAAATGATGCTGTCATTAGCAAACAATTTTGAGGTGTCGTAGTGCATGTAGTCTTCCAGGTCATTAATGTAAACTAAGAAAAGTATTAGACCAATTACTGTGCCCTGGGGGACACCAGAAGCTACAGGCATAATAGTTGATGCCTCGTCCTCCAGGACAATCATGTAAGAAGTCTGAAAAACTTTTAAGAGTATTGGCAGTACTATTTACCATAAAATTTTAATTTGCATAGGAGATGTTCATGGGGCACCTTTTCGAACGCTTTGGCAAAGTCCATTGTGATGATGTCTGTTTGTATTTACAGGCCCGGATCCAGATTTTTTCTACTGGGGGGGGGGGGCAAAGTCTGAATGTGATGTGAGTGCTAGGGGTGTCCGGGGGCATGCTCCCCCGGGAAAAAAAGGGTTTTTAGTGTGACGGAGATGCATTCTGACGGGTATTTGGGGATAAAAGTGAAGCTTTTTTATGTTTTTTTTGTTCTTGTTGTTGTTGTTGTTGTTTGAAACTTGAAGACCATGGATCTAATGCCTAGGTCCCACTGGAGAAAATCATCGACGATGTGTAAATACACAGATTTTCTCCCGATGGCATCAGATGTTTGGGCCAAAAAGACGGAGCAGTCCCATGAGAAGCTTCGGTCCGTTGAAACGTTCACTGATATTTCGGTCATGGTACAATGGCCTTGTATTATCAGGGATGGCTCCCGATGATCGTGAAATTTTTCCGATGATAGGGGAAGGTGCCCCGGAACTTCACCGAATTTGAAACATCAACGGGTGAATATCCCCGTAGATTAGGTGATGTATCGTAGTATCGAACCATCCTAGGTGCCTCGGGGAAGATTATGAGAATTTGGTGATGGACAAAATCAAGGGTAGACTTTCGGGGGTTTATGAGGATGCCCCCAGCAATGTTCCATAGCCTTTTTGACCACCTCAGTCTAAAGTTGACCAAAAAAGCAACAAATTTTAGAGTGGGCTTGCCGCAATTTTTGCGAATATTCTGAGATTCGATCACAAGATCTGGAATGTGTCACAGGAAGGTCGACGGACCTTCGGGACATCACCGAAGCCTAGGGGGTTCCTCGGAGGAAAAAATATTTCGCGGAATCTCCGTGAATGCTTCCCAGGAGCTTCCGGGAAGCTATGCGTATGTTTCACCGGCCTGTTTTCCCCAATAAAACTTCGAGAACATATAGGGAAAATTTTCAATGCAAGCAATGAAGTTCTCCCGAGGCCTCCCGATGACTCCACATGGCTCGCAACGCTTTCGAAGCTTCCGCGGGACACAGGGGAACCTGTTCCTCACGCCTCCCGAGGCTCATTTATTTCCATCGGGAGTACATTCCCTAGGCAAAAAATGTCAAATGGGACTGAGCATTGAGCGATATAATTTTATATTTTACCTTCGCAAAGCCATGTTTTTGAATAACTACTGTGCAATTATATTTGACTTCAGTAATATTAAACAAATGACGGTAGTAAGGTGGGGGTGGGGGCAGACTGGCATAAAAAGCTAATAAGTGCTTTTTGGACCCCCCCCCCCCCAAAAAAAAAAAAAGAAAAAAAAGTGACTTGTGTACACTATCAATTAGTGAATGCTTTGAATAGTCATCAGTTTTAGACTCAACGTTGTAAAAGACAGTTTTGTTTAAATCTGAGGAAATATGTTGAAGGGAATACTGGGTATATGCTATATTAGGTCGAACTTGGTAATCTTGACTGTCTAATTGTCGATCTGGAAGTAGCCTTCACACACAGACATCCCAGATAAAAAAATAAATAAAATCGGGCGCACGTTTTAGGGTCGGCGGGCCCCTTCTGTGTTTCGATTTTTGGTACATTTTTTTTCTAAATGTTAAATCAGTGACAAAACAAACAATATTCAGTAATAAAAGATGTTGATATTTAATATAAAATCTTTAATATTCGTTTTATTTCGCACATTAATTGTGTTTTCTGTGCATTAGTATTTCGTATTCATCGACTTATCAATAACATTGCTCAATGACTAATTACCTGGATTTGATTTGAATTATTGATCATGCATAATCTACATATACATTGTTCCAAAATATGGCAGATTAAAATTTTCAAATTCTTTCATTTCATATTCATGTGTTTTATAAATTTAAAATACACCTGGGTCTCTATATTAAGAGACCATGAATACACATACATGTAGATTATTATATTCGTAAATATTAGAAAGTGAACATAATGATGTATCGGCGTACTGTTTGTATTTATTCCTTTCAGAAAAAATATTTAGGAGTTAGTTTCATAAAAATAATACTAAAAAAGTTATGAAAAAATGTAAAAATAGTAAAGCTGATGACATTTAGAAACACAGCCCATTTCTGATTAAGTTTAATTTGCATGGCTAGCGATAGGTATGCATCAACTCTGCAGTTTGCTACTGCAAAAAAAAAAAAAAAAAAAAAAAAAAAAATCATTACCTTTTTAACTTTTTCAAAAACGAAATCGGCAATTTTTCATACCTGAAAGTTCATCAGCCTGCCGGCAGCTTATTAGCCCGCTATTAATGCAAGATTTAAAACTATACATGTAGAGAAAAGTGAATTAAAAATTCGTTGAGTAGATTTCGTCAAAGTAGTTTTTTTTATTATATTTATTAATTCTTTTGGGCTCAAGTGAAATTGTTTCGATGCTAATTACATTTTAATGTCCAGCTTAGTTGCTGTTTTTAGCTTAACTATTTTTATGCTTTTCTTAAACTGCATTTGCCTAGAATAGTTTATAGTTGTAACTGATACAAACTCTTGGTAATTGCCTATTTTTATGTTAGATCGCTCGGCAGACGACATGTAAAATTCTCTCAATCAGTGAACCTTAACACATGCTTATCACACAGTCATGGACGACTGCCGATTCGGATTACCTACACAAAACAATAGGAGTCTGGCTGGTCAGGTGGTTATGCGGGTGGTTCAGTACGGGGGCCCACGATGGGGATTTCCTCTAGACAACACTACTCTGATGTAATCAAGGGATTTTATAGCCTAGAAAAATATATGACCAGGGATGGGTGCGGGGGGGGGGGGGTTTGTAAAAACCTATTCAAAACATGATTTATAGACATGCAGGCCCGGATCCAGCGGGGGGCGAGGGGGCCTTGCCCCCCCCCCCCAGCTGCCCTGGTCGTACATTTTTCTAGGCTATAAAATCCCTTGATTACATAATACTAAAAATGTGTTTAGGGTACTGCGGACACGTTCACTGATTGGGAAAAATTTACATGTCGTCTGCCGAGCGATCCAACAATTGGGAAAAATAGGCAATTACCAAAAGTTTGTATCAGTTATAACTATAAACCATTCTAGGCAAATGCAGTTTAAGAAATAGCATAATAATAGTTAAGCTAAAACAACAACTAAGCTGGACATTAAAATGTAATTAGCATCGAAACAATTCCACTAGAGCCCAAAATAATTAATAATATTAATAATAATAAACAACTACTTTGACGAAATCTACTCAACGAATTTTTTAATTCGCTTTTCTCTACATGCATAAAGTTTTAAATCTTCCATTAAAAGCGGGCTAATTAGCTGCCGGCAGGTTGATCAACTTACTGGTATGAAAAATTGCCGATTTCGATTTTTAAAAAAGATAAAAAGGTAATGCTTTTTTTTTTGCTGTAGCAAACTGGAGAGTAGATGCATACCTATCGCTAGTCATGCAAATTAAACTTAATTAGAAATGGGTCGTGTTTCTAATGTCATCAGCTTTACTATTTTTATATAAATTTTTAAGTATTACTTTTATGAAACTAACTCCTAAATATTTTTTCTGAAAGGAATAAAATACAAACAGTAGGCCGATACATCATCATGTTCACTGTTTTAATATTTACGAATATAATAATCTACATGTATGTGTATTCATGGTTTCTTAATATAGAGACCCAGGTGTATTTTAAATTTATAAAACACATGAATATGAAATGAAAGAATTTGGAAAATTGCAGTCTGTCATATTTTTGGACAATCCATATTTTGGGACAATGTATATTTATATTATGCATGATCACTAATTCAAATCAAATCCAGGTAATCAGTCATTGAGCAATGTTAGTGATAAGTCAATGAATACGAAATACTAATACACAGAAAACACAATTTATGTGCGAAATAAAACGGATATTAAAGATTTATTATTAAATATCAACATCTTTTATTACTGAATATTGTTTGTTTTGTCACTGATTTAACATTTAGAAAAAAAAATGTATCAAACATCGACACGCAGAAAGGGCCCAAACCTACAACCGCCCGACCCTAAAAAATACGCCTTTTTTTTATCTGGGAAGTCTGTGTGTGAAGGCTCCTTCCAGATCGACAATTAGACGATCAAGATTACCAAGTTCGAACCTAATACAGCATATACCCGGTATTCCCTTCAATATGTTTAAAGTAATGTTTTCCTCAGATTTAAAACAAAACTGTCTTTTACAATGTTGAGTATAAAACTGATGACTATTAAAAGCATTCCCTAATTGACAATGTACACAAGTCACTTTTTTGGGGGGTGGGGGTCCAAAAAGCACTTATTAATTCTTTTTATGCCAGTCTGCCCTCCCCCTTACTACCGTCATATTTTGAATACAACTGTTGTCAAATACTTTTGCACAGTAGTTATTCAAAAAGGTAAAAGATAAAATTATATCGCTCAAGGCTCAATCCCTCTTGACATTCTTTGCCTAGTGAATGTACTCCCGATGGAAATTGATGAGCCTCGGGAGGCGTCGGGAACAGGTTCCCCTGTGTCCCGCGGAAGCTTCGAAAGCGTTGCGAGCCATGTGGAGTCATCGGGAGGCCTCGAGAGAACTTCATGGCTGCATTGAATTTTTCCCTATATGTTCTCGAAGTTTTATCGGGGAAAACAGGCCGGTGAAACATACGCATAGCTTCCAGGAAGCTCCTGGGAAGCATTCGCGGACATTCCGCGAAATATTCGTTTCATCCGAGGAACCCCTAGGCTTCGGTGATATCTCGAAGGTTCGGCGACCTTTCTGTGACACATTCCAGATCTTGTGATCTAATCTCAGAATATTCGCAAAAATATCAGCAAGAGCACTCTAAAATTTGTTGCTTTTTTGGTCAACTTTAGACTGAGACGGTATAAAAGGCCATGGGACATTACTGGGGGCATCCTCATAAACCATTTTGTCCATCACCAAATTCTCATAATCTCCATAATCTTCCCCAAGGCACATAGGATAGTTCGATACAATGATACATCCCCTGATCTACGGGGATATTCCCCCGATGATGGTTCAAATTCGGTGAAGCTCCAATTCACCTTCCCCGATCATCGGAAAATTTTCACGAGCATCGGGAGCCATCCCCGATAATACAATGCCATTGTACCATAACCGAAACACCAGTGAACGTTTCAACGGACCAATCCCGAAGCTTCTCATGGGACTGTTTCGTCTTTTTGGCTCAAATATCTGATGTCATCGGGGAAAATTTGTGTATTTCCACATCGCCGATGATTTTTCTCCAGTGGGACCTAGGCATTAGATCCATGGTCTTCAAGTTTAAAAAAACAACAACAATAAAAACAAACAAAAAGAAACAACAACATAAAAAACCTCCACTTTTATCCCCAGATACCATTCAGAATGCATCTCCTTCACACTAAAAATCTTTTTTTTCCCGGTGGAGCATGACGGACCCCCCTAGCACCCACATAACATTCAGACTTTGGCCCCAGAGGAAAAATTCTGGACCCGGGCCTGGACATGTATTTACATGTTTCACCTGTGTGAAGGCAGTACGTGTTGCTCTCTCTAATGGATAGTTCCCTGACCCTAACTTTTATTTGAATAAAAATAGGTTTGGCCACAAACAATGACATGTGCTCCTTTGTTAACATCGTATTTGTGGGACAAAATCTAATTGTAATCTATTGTTAAGATATGCTAATAGGTGGGTCATGGAACTATGCATTGTGCAGAAATGTGTCGATGCTCAATCGCCAGAATAAAACAAGTAAACGAGGAAAATGTGATAAACTATCACGATCAACACGTGCAGCACTGGCTTTCTTTCCATTTGTCACTTATTGTTACAGGGTGGGCCATGAACTTGTGCACTTGCAGGGAAACATCTACATGTAGTAGGAGGTTGATGAAGTTGGCTTGAGAAAGCTGTTCTTGTTTATGTGTCTGAAGCGCTTTGTCGCTATGGAGAGGTACTTCTCTGCTGTAATATCGAATAAGTCATTAGCGATCTTGAAAAGCACCGTATGATGGCCCACAGTTCTTCTGGACTCCAGTGTTGATCCAGCATAGAGGTGACGCTACATGTGGTATCTGTTAGTGACATATCGTGCCGTCCTCCTCTGTACCATCTCTAACTTTCTGGTCTGGTCTTCAGTATGTGGATTTCAAATAGTTGAACAGTACTCCAGGGATGGACGTACGAGCGTCATGTAGGCTTTGGTCTTGGAGTCTTCGTTAATGACTCTGAAATTTCTACGAAGATCCCCTTCTTGGCAACCTTGTCAATGTGGGTATTCCATGTCAGATTCTGCGTTATGTGCACTCCTGGGTACTATGTGCACTCTTCAAAATCCAGGATGTGGCATTTGAAGGTGTAGGTGAAAACCATAGAAAACCTCTTTCGATCTAGGGGGAGGCTGTCTCGGGAAAGGGTCTTTTATTCAGGTATGATGTAATTTTGTATCGTTCATTTGTCTTATTTTAGTTAAGGTTTGAAATGGAATGATTCTCGTATTTTATACGCTTGATTTAGTCGCGTTTGTAATAAGCGTATTTATCGAAAGAATGATTGGTCTATCGTTTAGTTCCATTGTATTTTAAAATTTGCACGTAAATTCTTGTTATTTGTGTGTATTTCTAACACGGGGGGACAACGAACTTGATCTCACAGTTTGATATGTATTGTGTTATGAAGCTTACTGTAAAAATGCGTATAAATTGTATTATTTGTATGCTCATCGTGAGTAAAAACCTTGAAAATTTGATAGCATTAGTGTCCAGATGTCTTCTTTGTATTATATGAAAACTGACGTCACACTGTAATAAGCAATTTTGCTTTAGAAATTAGCAGGTTTTAGGCCCTGCAGGCTTTATATTTTTACTGATTTACATGCAACTTTCAATTAATGTTCAACCTAGTGTCCCGTCGAACATGTTGACCTCTGTTTCCGGAAAATTCACAAAGGTCAAGGTCACATTTCATTTATCGGTTTTTTCTTCGGCCTTAAATATCTCAAGAACGATAAATATTCTATATATATTTATAGGTATAATTTGTAAAGCTTTGAAAGACCTCCCATATTTAATTTTTTGATAATCGGGGTTGGATCAGTTGAGTTTTGGCAGAAAAACGACAATAGTGTTACCCCAAGTGCATTTAACTGCTTATATCTAAAGAAACATACTTTTTTAAAGTTAAGGTATGAATATAATTTGAAGAACGATCCTTTGCCATTCTAATAGAATTTAAATTTAAAGATTGGCCTAGGATTCATAAATTTTAGGGCGAAAACTAAACGACATGAACATATTTTTGCCGATTTTTGCAGTTTTCTAGAGGTATAACTATCCATATCTTAAAAGTGATTAAAGATACATCCATACATAAAGCTTGTGAAATTTAGGGAACTTGAAGACCTTTCTAACGGTACCTAGGTTTTTGAAACTGGACATCATATAATGAAGTTTCAAGAAAAATAAGAATTTAGACGATTCATTCATGCACTTTTGCAGTGGTCCTTTAGTTATCTATACCTTAAAAGGCGTTACAGATAGGTGAAAATAATAAGAAAGTGAAATAATTGATATTGTAAGAGCTTTCATTTTTATGATACGGTTTTGAAACTTGGTAGGGAAATTGCACATTGTCAGTTGAAGACCCCTGTTGATTTTGAGTTCATTCGATCAAAAATCAAGGCCACAGTGAAATTTAATATAAAAAATCCTTGTCTGCTCAATTCCTTGAGAATGAATAAGCCTTAGTTTGTGAAACTTGACAGGGACATTGTCTATGGCCAGTTCATGATCATTTTTTAAATTTTGAGGACATTAGGTCAAAGGGCAGGATCAAATTGACACTTAATATAAAATCTTTTTATTTATTACTTGAGAAGAAATAAGCCTATGTCTGTGAAACTTCGTAGGAACATATCCCATGGTCTGTATATGACACCTATGATTTTGAAGTAATAGAGTCAAAGGTCAAGATCACAATAACACTGAGGTCATTTGAGCAGAATGCCCTATCGTTTGTTCGGGACAAACGAAATCTAGTTATTCTTATATTATTCCCTTTTTATCCAACCAAATCAAAGAGTTAATTTCAATATGTTGTCAGTGTCTTAGCAACATGAAAATTAAATTGCCCTGACAAAAAAGTTCAAATTTTTAAAATCAATCATTTTTAATTTTTAATGACGTCAAATGGCGTCAGATTTGACGTCAGCTTCAAAAGTTTGTTCGCGCTCTAGAGCCTTTATTTTTTTGTGGTTTTATCTTGATATTTTCACATAAGATGTATGTTATGATGCAGATGTACACCTTGTCTTTCAAATTTTCAAATTCGAAAGATTCATGCATGAAAAAATAATTAGGAATTTGACAAACAATTCGCAACTGAAACATTGTCCACATCTTGATTCTGAAAAATAAGAAGACAACTTCATTTCTTTTTCTGTTTTATTCTGAATGTATTCTTTTCCATAGCATTTGCAGAACGGGAAGATCACATGAGCTGATAATAACAAAGGACATTTCCATCGCAGCATTGACATGTTATGGTGTCTGTTTGGTTAATGACCGTGCCTGAAAAGATTGAATGGTTAAATCATTCCACCCGTTTGGTGTTTGTGAATAAAATACCTTTTATATTGTTTGAAAGCAATTTATGGGTAAATATGAATTATGTAAAAGATAAAACAACATTCATTATCCTTGCCTTCAAAATGTGCCTTTACCAGTAAACAGCATTCAGTAAGTAAACAGTTTTGCTCCAAAATGTGTATCGTCAAACAACGCCATTGCCATTATGAAGACATTACTATTAGTAGCTGATCAAGATTGTAAGAATATCAAAAGTAATATGATTTTTAATGATCTTCTGAAAGTAGGTGTCTGAAATTTGCCAGTCCTATTTATGAGTAGGCACTCGTCACTGTGGTTTCGAATCCCGGCAGGGTCACTCTGATATTTCATGTGAGGAAGCCTTTCAACTAGCTGCGTTAGTCGGTTGTTCCACCAGGTTGCCTCTGTGCAATTGGATGGACGTCGCTATAAGACGAAAATACTGTCGCGGCAACTGTAAACTCTCACTTGGCGATCAAACAGGAGTCTTATGGCAGTACTGTATATTTCAGTGCAAACCTGGTGTTTTTGTTAGCCCACAAAAATAACCCACTATACAGATGTAAGTAAACGAGAGTGCGAGACAAGACTTACCACGAACGTACATCTTCCCGCCATAACTGCATTGCAACTATTCTATAAAACAATGATAATGATATAATTTTGGGATGAAAGCAGCTCGTTCACAGATGGTCATTTACTACGAATTTGATTGAGAATTACACGTGTGTATTACGTCTCTCAAAACACAATGCAACCATCTGTGATTGTAGAAAAAATGGTGTTGTTTTTTCTATAACAGGCAAAAACGATACTGACGGTAATGAATCTATATTTATAATTATAAAAAACAGATTTAGAATTTATATTTTTGTTTGCCGCCACATGACTGATCAAATGACTCTTTGCGCGTGCGCTTACTTCACAGACTGATCCTATGTGTTGTTGCAGAACGTGTCACTTGGTATCACAAATACCTGCTTCTGAGTTACCGTGTTCTGAATTTTACTGAATTTCAGTACAATGTGACCTACACTACTGTTAATTTGTCAGTAAAAGACTTCACCAACAATAACGAGAGAAAGTGGAATTTTATACGATCATCTGTGAACGAGCTGTCAAAAATCAAAAAATAGAAATAACGCGTTTTTAAGAGATTGTCAGCAATAGTCTGGGTCTACTTTTTGTCAGTATGTGGAAATATTAAATGAATTGTTTTCTATTCATAAGGATATAAATACTTCTCATTCTTTAGTAATGTTGAGTAAAAGAAATGAGAAAAAATCATACAAATTATGTTGTTAACATTAATGTCGAAAAAATAACATCTAAAAAAAACAAAAAAAAAACAAAAAAACACACACAAAAAACTGCAATATGAAAATACACGGCGGTGTTAAGAAAGTCATGATTACGTCAATTTGTTTTTCTTAAGAAAAATGGAGAAAGGAGAGAGTACCGATATTTTTGTATTTATAGTATTTTCATACATTATTTAAGGTAATCCACAAATCATTTAATTGTAATCATGTTCCATCAGATGCTTATAAAGATTTCAGTGCAGATGCAAGCTTCCATTGACATGGAGTTATAGACTTTTTTACAAGAAGTCTAAAAAAAAGCCTTACATTTACTACAAAATTTCCCCAATCGTTTGATGAATCATGATCACAATTTAATAATGAATGAATTACCACAAGTCCTTGGTGTTGTTAAAACAACACAATATCTCACCAAATATTGGGTCTGTACACGCAGTACAAAAATTTGCCATTTACGTTGCAGCATTTTTGAGGCCCTGGACATTCTTCGTCATTATTGCATTCCATGTCACAATGCGTACTTAATTCCGATGTTTGGTCTGGCGTACTTGGACAGGATCCACGTTTCTGGGCTTAAGAGATAAAATATAATATGGATATATACAGCGGTTTCAATATAAACAATTTAACTATGTGTCTATTGGGAAAGACGTTTAATTAAAATGCGATATTGCTCACCTTATAATGCTTAGATAGTCCCGAAGAATATTTTTCTATCTTTTGCTAATAACATTTTTCGTGATGATAGCGAATATGCATATTTTATTGTGTACTAAATTTTAAAAGGGGGATAAAATGGATTAGGGAATGAACTATGTATTAAAAGGAGATGATAAGTAGTTTCCTTTCTTTTTTTTTGCAGTCAGAATTTCACTGATTGTATTTTTTATTGATAATGATTATATAAATGTGTTTTTGTAAGTTTATATCAAAGGTATCACATTACAGGCCTTTAAAATATTACATGGTATAAGATGTTACATATAAGTAAAGAAATGAACATGATTAGAGTCTTTGAACCAAATGGGATTTAGAAGTGCTTGGTATATACATATAATTCGTGATTGTTGTTGTGCTGACTGTTTCGCTAGATTAATTAAAATGAACACTAGAACTGAAATAATATAGATATTGTTGAGGTAGCACTCCAATGGTTAATGCAAAAAGCCAAATGTCCGAATGATAGTTGCTTTGTCACATGGCCCTGGAAACAGGATTCATATAACCTAGTAGGCAGTCGAGAAGACAGAAATTTACACACGAATAAATAGCTGAAGTGAGAGTATGATGCTATTACAAAAGAACCACTAAGGCTTTTGATTTTTGAGTAAGTGTCAGATGACGATGATGCTTATAATGGGATGACGCATTATAAATGTATTTCACACTATTGCGTTGTTCGCATAGTGTATAATCAGTCAACAAAGATGAAACTTTCTAGCCAAATAATGACTGCTTGTTTAGAGGGCCACTTATTTTAAAGAATTGGCGTGGTCTGTTACTGTATCCAGAATGGATAAGACAGCATTAGTAGCGGACATTAAGAACGCATTCTTACCGACTTTACTTCATTCACAAGAGAAAGGTGTGACGCAATTCAAATGGTTGAAGGACTGTGAACTTAAGAATCTTGTCAAAGTAATAAACAGGAGTTCCAATTTTGCAGAGTGCATTTTGGAATAATATCAAGTCCGGTTCTTCTAGGTGCTACAGTATACTATCATTTGAGAAAGAATGACAGAAAAACGAGTTCAAAAATTCGACGTTACATAATAATTATATATGTATAGACAGTGTTACAACAGGAACAAAAAATAGATGAAGTAACATTAGTGAAAACCTACAAAGAAGGATGAAAACAACAACAACAACAACAACACAAAATGTATTACATTTAATACATTCTTAATATTTTGTTCAAATTAGTTACCAAAGTAACCATGAAAATATATGTGTTTATAGACGAATACACTTCGTGATATTGGAGTTTAAATGCTCCCTCGTGTTTTAAGCTGTGGTTCATTGTGCTTGCTTTCGAATGTTATTGTTATTAAAAAGTAGAATAAAATGATAATTTATTATTGTGTGAAGTTTTCATATTGATATAACGTCAAATGTTGAGTTAGAAAAGTTGTCAATTGTATATCCCAATAAGTCAAAAATAATTACAAAAATGATGGAAATACTTAAAGTCAAAGTCAACTGATAAAATGATGAATATCACTATGTCATATCAAGTTGTATCTACACTGACGGAAAGTTCTAACCGATCGTTTTTAATTCATGAAATATCTCAAAACCTTGGGAATGGTAAGTATCAAATTTTATTTCATTTTCGGGTACGTGAAAGGTTTACAATATCTGCAAATTTTCATTGAAAGTGGTTGCGAATTACAATGGCAATAAACTATGATGTAAAGCCACCCTCAAAATTCAAAGTCAAAACAGATAATATAACAAATGATCGGTAAGAACGTTCCATCAGTGTTTATTAGGATCATACTATAATTATAGATATGACTAAACTTGCACACTATTATACGTAATAATGTTAACTTACCCTGACAAAATAGCATGAGTCCTGCCATCACGAAAATCAAGAACGTTTTAGCCATTACCTCTTCTTGGAAGATCCACAAGATGAACTAGCTTCTCGAAGGATGATCAGTTTCTTATTCAGCGGCAGCGACAACACGCGTTCTTTTATACGACTCGTACAACTGAAATTTTCCATCAGACGAATGAATAGATACATGATGGTCACCTTGACAACTACGTTCAATTTATGATTCATGTTTTGGTATATTAAGACTAGCGTAATCAACATGCGTTGGCCATACGACGATAGAATAAACATTACATTTTCAAGTTTAATAAATCGATATGATGCACAACAAATGTCATGGCATAATGTAATTGTTCAGTTCACCCTAAATCACCAGTTTGGACTCACCATTGTAAAAGACAGTTTTGTTCAAGGCTGAACCCTTTCCGCGTGTCGATGTTTTTACATTTTTAAATTTAATTGACACATTCCGGTTATTACTAGGTGCTTAATCAGTGGGAAAACAAAAAAAATCAGTGGTGATAATGTTGATATTTAATATCCGTTATATTTTGCACATAAAATTAGTATTTCATATTCATTGACTTATCAGCAACATTGGTCAATGCCTGTTTTAATAGATTTGATTTAAATTAGTGATCATAATCTACATATACGTTGTCCCAGTATATTGCAGATTAAAATTGTCAAATTATTTTTTTTCCTATTTATATACGCCCGTCGAAGGCGGGACGTTTTATGGATTCCTCTGCGGCGGGACGGCGGGGTCCAGTGATGTTGTCCGCTCTCTTACTCCAACAAACGTAAAATAATCTTAACCATACAATGTATATGGGCACGGTATCTCGGTTCTTTTCGATAACCAGCCACATTGCCTTAGACACCCCGGAGTTATGGCCCTTGAATTGATAAAAAATGGTCAAATTTACAGTGTCCGCTCTCTTACCTGAACGCTCATAAACTGATTCTTTGTAAACTTGCCCAAAGTGTATATGGGCACTCTTGTCTAACCAGCCACATTGTTCCAAACACTCAGGAGTTATGACTCTTTAACTGATAAAAATGGTCAAATCAACAGTGTCCGCTCTCTAACTTGAACGCTCGAAAACTGATCCTTAGTAATCTTGGCCAAAATGTATATGGACACTCTTGTCAAACCAGCAACATTGTTCCAGACACTCCAGAGTTATGGCCCTTTAATTGATGAAATATGCTAAATCACTTTTTTACTTAAACAAACATGAACTGATCTTGTCAAGACTTGGTCACAATTGGAATGTGCACAATATGGTAACTAGGTTTGGTAACCAGCCTAAATATCTTGACCACTCTAGAGTTATGGCCCTTTAATTGATGAAAAATTTAAAAATTAACAGTGTCTGCTCTTTATCACTGACAAACGCAAACCAATCTTTACCTTACTTTGTCACAATGTGTATTGGCTCAGTATCTCAATCGAGTTTGAAAACCAGTCAGAATATTCACTTTAGAGTTATGATAAAATAGCTGGACGGGCGTATATTGTGAAAACCAGCGCTCTTGTTCTTATATAAATTTTCGTTGTCTTAATAAAAAAAAAAATACAAAAAAAAAACACTGTCGTTCTAGATGAAATCTTTCTTTGGACTTGCATTACAGTGTCTTTAGCACAAACGTTGCTTAAGTCCAGGAAATTATGATACTTATACACTGTGGAGTCCAAAACTGATGATTATTCACACAGCCAATGTGACATTGAAATTTCCAGGAGAACACAGCCGGACATTGATGATGGTCCAGCAAAGTTCCCTAGTTTGACAGCTAATTTAATGAAAGGGTTACAAAGGGGCACTATCCGAAACGAGAGAAGGATAGAGGACATAAAATTTAATCCTCTCAAAATTCATCTGGCCTTTGATTATGTATAAAGTAGGTCTTCTACAGTGAGAAATATATAGCTCGTAGTAAACAGGTTCCTACGCTAAAAGAGAGTGGTTCAACAAATACCAGATGGGACGGACCGAGGACACTGCAATGACACTGAAGGAATTTTCCATAAGAGATGACTACAGGTGCTATTGTTCACATACTTTTTTCAAGCACCGTTCTTCTGGGTGAATTCCTCTCCTCTTGGACTTAAACAACTGCCAAAGAATGATGCTCGCTTGCTACTGGACATGCTCTTTAGCGAGTCCCCCTACCCCGGGTGGCTCTTGCTCCGAAAGAAAAACAACATTAGCTTATCCGCACCGCTCACCCACAGTTATAAGGTTTCTCTTGAGGTATGATTCTCCATGATGTGAGGGGGTTAGTAATTTTCACAACACAATGCATACATTTATTAGCAAATACACTTTATTCTAAAACAAAATTATAAATAAAACGCTAAAAAATATGTATTTTTACATATACAGTCGAACCCCAGTTACTCCACCACCTCTCATTCAAATACCCGGCGTCATTCGAAACACTTCGTTGGTCCCAATCACTCTCCTTCTTATTTCTATATAAAAATATCTGGGTTATTCAAATTTGTGCCATTCGAATACCTGGCCTCATCCGAAAAGATATTTCGGCCCGTGCCAATAAATTTGTAAGAGTTTCGCACCTCCTTATCCGAAGTGAAAACAAGCAATGGAAAGGCGCAAACGTCAATTAATTACCGAAATGGGTGGGAGACGGCCGCTTACAGTTTGCATAAGTTGTTAATTGATTGGATGTTTGTGCAGTTCAATCATAAAGATAATGGTGATGATTGATGATTTTTTAGGTATGCGAAACGTATTTCGGATACGCTTGGAAAGGAAGAATTAAACAAGTGTAACAAGCAGACCACGATTACATCCTTTTTTAAATGAACATTTCGAGATGATGTTGATATCACGTTGATACATGTAGTTTCTTGTGATTTAGTCAGACCTGATGAATGGATGCATGTATTTATTATGTATAATTTATAAAGAAATAGATGAATGGTGTTAATTAAATATCAAATATCCATTGCTGTTTTCAAGACGACGTTGATATTGGATACGTGTAGTCACATGTGATTAAGTTACACCTGATAAATGTATGCATGTATCTTTGTTATTGACGCATGCATTTATTATATATGCATCGATATCATTTATGCATAAAAGATGAAAGTTAATTATCTATAGTCGTTTTCATTAACGTTCCTAAATCAAAATAACATATTTTGATATAAAATACATTATATATTACGTTCACTGCATGAAAAATCATGGCTGGGATGGGCTTTTGTTCCAACGGTCGACGTGATTTGGTTTATTCGAATACATGCCTTACTCGTAATAAAACGCCGATCCCCAGGACTTCGAATAACCGGGATGCCATTTCCTAAACGCAGTTTCCTCTCAACATCTGAAAACATATATGTAAACTCCTAGTTGAATTCAAAACACTAGTTTGATTAACGTAACAAGCCTACTCTCCTGTTTTTTAAATATTTTATAAAATATATGGTTTGGGCGGAGGGACCACCTTTAACTTTTAATTTAAACATTTTGTGACTTAACTGATGTCTAACAGATATTTTTTTCAAACGTAAAGCTTTTTCACAGAAAGTAACGATTTTACTAAAAGCTTTCAGTGTAGCCGTTGTTTCGGTGAGCATACTGAAGAAAATATATTATCAACTTATTTTGATTTTGGAAACAAATGAATACAGTAATCAAGCAGGTATGATATTGAATGATGAAATTCGTACAGAAGATGTCATCAACATGATGGTAGCGAAATCATCAGTCTTGAAAGTGGAGGGTCGTTGGTAACTTGGTCCGATCCTTTATTCGACCTTGCCATACTAAAAGTCATTATAAGTGTACCGATGAAGAATCCTGAGATGACCTACAAGATTAATAAGTAATCAAATCACCCTTCTATGACACCATTACGTTTGTCTAATGTTGACAAAAACTGAAATTAAGATGCTGTGAGTTGTACCAAAATAACAAACAAATAAAAGTCTAAAACCGCTTCGAAGAGTAGATGTCATATTTTAAGCATTGTGGCATAAAAAAAGGTAAGATATAACTCACAGGTTTTCAAAACAACAATTTTATCATTCTTTTACTCGGGCCATTCTTTGTTCAGTTATAAAGTTATTTAGATGTCCAAAGTCAACGTGTCGAGCCAACGATCTATTTCTAAATGTGACTTGGACTATGGAGATCGGGACTCTAGTCTTTTGCGCGACATATTGTCTCATTCAACCATTAATCAAGAGATTAATTACAGCCTGAATAAACAAATCCAGCATCATGACACTTTACTTCAATTTCTGGTGCGCGAAAAGTAGTGTTATTGTGGTAAATCTAACTGCCAACTTTTTGAGAATCCTGCGAACTATGTTTTAGTTACAACCAGACAAGTTAATTCAGTACCATGACTTTTCACCTCTAAGTGGTGTGACCTTGACCTTGACGCTAGAGACATAACTGTTGTGCGTGAGTAACAGTTTGTTTTTCCGTTGAAAACCCAGCAATCCATGTCTAAGTTACAGCCAGAACAAGCAAGACTAAGGCCTTCAATCTTTAAAAGAGACTTTAACCGTAAGCCGGTTCGACATTATAGATACTGCAAAAACCGAATGATTTATTATTGTGTTGTCCTTTTCGGTAGTGTTGAAATAAAAAAAAAATTTATTTTGCGATTTTAGGATCGTCATTCAAGATTGCTGTACATTTATCATAATTTATAATCATACGCATAAAACCGAGATTGAAATTGCAGAAAACTTAATTAAATATATGATAGAATCTGACACCAACCGCTAAAGGAAAATTTTACATTACATTTGCATAACAATTAAATAGCCAAGGACACATTGTTATTTCCAATCTGAAACGCAGTTGTTGATCATAAACTATAAGGATCCCGATACATTGTCTTGATTAAAAAAAAATGTTCCTTCAAACAACTCAACCTCTTAACATTTAATAATGGTGAGAAAAAAAACACCTTCTGACGACTTGAAAATACAACAATACATTTTGGCTATGTGTCCGGTCTGAATTATAATAATGACAATAAAAAATAAACGTTTTCTTAGCTGTGAATAAAATAAACTATGCTATAAGCCATGATGGTTGTTACAATAACATGAATGATTTTTCGAAACCGACTTAAAATGTTTGTTATCCACCCTATTTTGGTGTGCATTAACAAAAGAAAAAACCGTTGTTAACGAAAAAGAAACGTGTTTAAACTTAAAAGAAATAATAATTAAAAAAGGTCTAAGTACGCGCTGTTTACGCCCACTCCCTCTTAGGACTTTGAAATAGCTCTGTTTCTGGCCTCAGACAAAACAAAAACAAAAAAACTGAACCGTAGGTTGGCGTTTTTTTTTTTTTTTTAAGATTTCATATAAAATGCAACATCCTACTTGTCAAATTAATTAATAAATATATCCTATGTGGTAAAAAGTTGTTTTTACTGTTTTTCTCACATTGTGGTCGTTTTTTTAAGCCAGCAGCAGGTAAGGCTGAGAGGACCGCTTTTTTTTTCGTATTGTAGTAATACAGGATCATTTTGTCATGAAATGCTGGCAAATAGTTACATTAACACTATTGTTACTGATTTTTATTAGTAAACATATGTTTGACAACAATGTCGATGTCCATACTGAATAAGGAAAAGAAATAAATGTCTTTTCCCATCCTTTCCATTGGAAACTTGTTTAAATGAACACAAGAAGACTAAACATCAACTAAACAACACCATTCTAGTATAAGATGGATTTTAAGACTGAAAGACAATATCATTGAGCTAAGTTAAGCGTATTCACATTGTTAAGCAGCATTATAAAAAAAATGTGTGGATGGCTAAATTAACGAGTCGGTCGGGTAACCAGAAACAAGACACGTTTAGGCCTTATGCTTGTACCAAGACAGGTGAGAAAACTATTGTACAATGTATATGGAATATGTCAATTTATCCTCTAAATAAGCTTCGGAGAAGACGAAATATTTATCATCGTTGACAAATTCGATAGATCGCAAGTATTCATTATCAATAGGAAAGGAAATGGGGGAAATTATATGATTTTAGGCATGAAGCTGCAGCTCTAGAAAATATCTGTACACGAATGATCACAAAGAATGGAACATACCTATAAATGTAATGGTTAATTTGATGCTGTGTGGTGATACTTTTTTCATCTTAGACCAAGTGCTCACGACATTATTTAAGAACAATAATTTGATTAACCAGAGTTTACATATACATGTCCTGCATTACATGGTAAATGAATTGTTTGTAGGTGATGATGATGATGATGAAGTCACACATAAACATCAGTTTGACGGTTCACTCTGCGATGAACATTGCGATGTACATAAAATATTTGTCGATTTAAAAAAGGCGTTTGATTCAGTCTATAGAAATGGGCTGTGGTATAAATTGTTTAAAAGCGGTATTGATGGTAAAATATTTATGATATTCAGATCTATGTATACTTATGTTCAGTCGTGTGTAAAAAAATGTAATTCTTATTCAGATTTCTTTGATATTTCAATAGGATTGTTTCAAGGACAAACAAATTCACCATTATTTTTTGCTTTGTTTCTAGAAGATCTAGAAATATTTCTACAGGATAGGTTGAATTGTGGTATATCATTATATTCATTATGTATTATTATTCTATTGTTTGCAGACGATATGGTGTTAATTGGTAATTCGGTGCAAGACTTACAAAATAGTCTAGATCGTTTACATACTTATTGTCAGCATTGGGGATTGGAAGTAAATGTTGAAAAAACCAAGGTCATGGTATTTCGCAAAAGGGGTCAAATAAGAATCGATGAAAAGTGGTCTTACAATAGGGATGAATTAGAAGTAGTCGATAATTTTAACTACCTAGGGGTTACTTTTAATTACACAGGCTCTTTCATACTTAATATCCAAAACTTAAAAGGTAAAGCACTTAAAGCTATGTATGTATTAATAAATAATGTCAAACGGCTAAAAATTAAACCAAGTCTTGCACTACAGTTATTTGATGCTTTTATAGTACCTATATTAAACTATGCTTGTCCAGTATGGGGTTTCACAAAGTCTAAGGACTTAGAACTACTGCATTTGAAATTTTGTAAATCGATATTAGGGGTTAAATTAAGCTCGTGCAATGCAGCAATATATGGTGAATTAGGGAGATACCCGCTATACATCAGTAGGTATGATATGATAAAAAGTATTGGTTTAAATTGATAAATACAGATAATATAATACTAAGAGCAATATATGAGGATGCGTTAGAAAGTTGTAACAAAGGGGTCAAAAACTGGGTATATTCTGTTAAATCTATGTTAGAAAATTATGGTTTTATGTATGTTTTTTATGATGGAAGTCAGTTATGATAAGTTTATCAAAGATTTTAAACAAAGGCTTGTTGATAGTTTTATACAAAAGTGGTTTGGAGAGTTTGAAAACTACCTGGACATTTTATTTGGAAAACACAGAGTAGGTTTGAGTAAGATAAGAATTAGTGCACATAATTTATTTATTGAAACCTTGAGATATGGTCGAGATAGAAAAGAGAGAGCTGACAGAAAGTGTATTTTGTGTAATAGAAACGATATAGAAGACGAGTATCATTTTATATTAATATGTGACAAATATAAAGATTTACGAAAGACATATATAAAAAAGTATCATTACAAATATCCAAGTATGACCAAGTTTGTTGAATTACTGAACTGTTCTAAAGGAAAACATTAAAAATCTTGCAAAATATATTACAAAAGCAACACTAATAAGAAACGAATTTTTGAATCTGTGATGTGAAAATATGTAATTCATTGTTTTGTTAATTATCGATTCTGTGTTGACTATGCAGAAATGATAATATTGGGAGATTAATAGGGAGACTGGTACAATGTAAAATTTAGCTATCCCATTATCAATATGTGTAAATAATGTATACTGTTATGTGAAATGGCAAGTTGTGTATGAAAGGGGGTGTTGTATGAAAGATAGATACTGTTATGAGTGGCTACTATGACAAGTTCTTTAACTTCTGTGTGTGCTGTGGTATTACATTGTGTATTATAATTACAACTAGTAGTCGTAGAAGCTATACGTTCATTATTATTTATGCATTTTATTGGTCAATTTCCTTCTTTTCTCTAAATTTCGTTTCGTTAGGGATATAAGAGGGAGAGAAATATAAGGCAATTCTTAATATACCTTATCCTACAATCTTTCTAGTGTATCTAGAAAGATATTAAGGGACAGGGACCTTTTGTATTTCGTAAACAAAAGCAGTATATTGTAGCTTTTTACTGACAACTTTACACATTGGGTGTATGCATTTATATATGTATAAGTTAGTACCATAGGCATATCGATGATGATAAAAGTTTTACATATACAAGATTAAAAATCATTAAAAATGTATGCATAATAGAGATAGCAGTGAGGATCCATTCTCCGTATTATCCTATCATTAATATTAAATATTAAATTATAAGCAAGGTATTAACAACTTACGAGAAACTAATGATGAAGGTAAAAGTGGTATGATGTAGTAGATGAGAGAGTGAGTCGGAGAGAGAGTGTTGTTTTGTTTCACGTGTGTAATTTGTGTAGTATATTTATTATGTATTGACGATGTACATGATTGTATAAGTCAAAGAATTAAATAAAGATATACATACATAAAATATAACCAAACAATGCGTCTGGCTTCATTATTTGTGTCACATCCCCACACATATTATTATAACATATCAGAAAAAAAAGATTTTTACTTAGACTTTGAATCTCAGAAGCTTATCTATGTATTATATTCGAAAGTGCTGCTTCTGTTCAAAATCTTAGAGATTACATTTCTTAACATAGGTACATCCGAATATTCTTATTTTAAATTTAAATACTAACTGTTGAGAAATTTTAATTAAAAATAAACGCGCATGCGTTCGCATTTGTGGTCTTCACTGAGTAAATAAAGCCATGACGTCATTACGGTTTGCCAGTCATTGTACTCGCGTTATGAGAAAGTAATAATCGATAATTAACAATGTTGGATGATGCTATTTAATTTTATGCAAAAGTAGCGATAACACACCTTTTATCAGGTGTTAACATTTGTTGAGTTAATGTTTGTAAGGCCCAAGAAAGCTGTATCATCACTATAATAATACATTTTTTTTACTACATTTCATATTTTCAGTAATGATATTTAGTTCATACATTTTAATAAGTTTGGTTGATATTTTTAGCTCACCTGAGCACAACGTGCTCATGGTGAGCTTTTGTGATCGCCTTTTGTCCGTCGTCCGTCGACCGTGCGTGCGTGCGTCCGTGCGTCCGTCGTCAACAATTTGCTTTAAACACCATCTCCTCATGAACCGCTGAAGGGATTTTGACCAAACTTCACAGGAATAATCCTTATGATGCCCTCTATCAAAGTTGTACAAATTATTCAGATTGGTTAAAAAAGTAGGTCACAGGAGCTAAAAATAGATTTTAAAAATGCAAAATTTGAAAATCTTCTTCTGCAAAACTGCAAGGCCTAGAGCTTAGATATTTGGTATGTAGCATCATCTTATGGGCCATTACCAAGATTGTACAAATCATAGCCCTACGGTGATAAATGCCCCCGCACCAGGGGTCACTTGTTTTACATAGAGTTATATAGGAAAATCTTTAAAAATCTTCTTCTATGAATCCATTAGGCCTAGAGCTTAGATATTTGGTATGTAGCATCATCTAATGGTTCATTACCAAGATTGTACAAATCATGACCCTATGGTGATAAATGCCCCCGCAATAGGGGTCACTTGTTTTACATAGAGTTATATAGGAAAATCTTTAAAAATCTTCTTCTATGAATCCATAAGGTCTAGAGCTTAGGTATTTCATATGTAGCATCATCTAATGGTTCATTACCAATTGTTCAAATCATAGCCAAACGGTGATAAATGCTCCCGCAAAAGGGGTCACTTGTTTTACATAGAGTTATATAGGAAAATCTTTAAAAATCTTCCTCTATTAATCCATAACGCCTAGAGATTAGATATTTGGTATGTAGCATCATCTAATTGTTCATTACCAAGATTGTTCAAATCATGACCCTATGGTGATAAATGCCCCCGCACCAGGGGTCACTTGTTTAACATAGAGTTATATAGGAAAATCTTTTAAAATCTTCTTCTATGAATCCATAAGGCCTAGAGATTAGATATTTGGCATGTAGCATCATCTTATGGTTCATTACCAAGATTGTACAAATCATGACCCTATGGTGATAAATGCCCCCGCACCAGGGGTCACTTGTTTTACATAGAGTTATATAGGAAAATCTTTTAAAAAAATCTTCTACTACAAATCCATAAGGCCTATAGCTTAGATTTTTGGTATGTAGCATCACCTAATGGTTCATTATCAAGATTTTCAAAATGGTGGCCCTTTGGAGATAAATGACCCCGCACTAAGTCTTCTCCTCTGAAACCATAAGGCCCAGTGCTTATATATTTGGTGTGTAGTATTGTCAGGGCTAAAATGTTTAAGATTGAGTTATATCAGAATTCTTGTCTGTTTAAAAACCTTGTAATCAGTTGTAGCAATGGTACTCAGGTGAGCGTTTCAGGGCCATCATGGCCCTCTTGTTTAAAATATATTTTCTTAAATAATTATAGTTTACAAGATATAATTTCTTTTATAACTTTATTATCTGGTACGTGTAATGACTTTTCAAAGTACGATGACTTGGAGCACTATATGTTTTCTTAATACGCTTTGTCTGTTTGCCAACGACAGAGGCGTGTTTGACATATCTGTCCATTATGTTATTTGTTCTAATATTTGTTGATTTTGAATTAACAACAACAACAACAACAGAACAATTTCAACCTTCGTCCTGTACAAGTCTTTATACATTTATATTTGAATTCATATGCCCTGTTTAATGTATACAGAATACTGGATAGTAGACAAAATATACTAGGGTTAAATAGTAGGTTTTTTTTTTTTTTTTTTTTTTGCCTATCGGAAACTGTATAATAAGGTAATCTATCCATCATTAAATGATAACCAGGGTCCTTCAAATGCTTAAAAATATATCAGTTGAGATACAAGCATCCAATGACATGAGTTATCTGCTCTATTGCTCAAAGACTGTAGGGCTTGTATTTACTATAAGATTCCTACGATCACTTGATGGCCCATGATCACAAATGTTTCTTTGTTGCCAATATTTTACCGATATGGTTTTGGATAAATATAACATTCGATAAGGAAAGTAAGGGGGATTGGAAGCATATGGAAAATAGTGTTGAGGAAAATGTGGGAGAAAATATATTTGAATAACAATTAAACGTTACTGATATCGATATACTTTGTAAAAATATCATATTTCTGACTGACAAACTACGTTACATAATAGTATAAAATAAAAAGACGGCTATAAAAAAAAAGTCTGCTAAACATTTAATATGGACTAATTAAAACAAGAGATTGGCTGGAAATCAGATTTCTTTGTGGTTTGATAAAGGGACGGTATATTTAGAGAATCAGCTTGATTAAAGCTTTGATGATTTTTGTCCACCATGTGAATATTCAACTCATATGCAACTTCAGCGATATTCTAGAACACTCATTAACATATCACATTAGAAATGTTTAAAACAATATATGACAGACAGATTGACAAGTTTCCGAATACATTACAAGTTTGCCTTGTACTTTCAATTGATCAAAGTATATTTAATATACGAAATGTTATATGTATCCGGTAAGCTTCACGTTTACGTATTTTCGTGATGGTAATTTCATTATTAAATACATTTTTAGCTCGACTATTCGAAGAATATGAGAGCTATTGTAGTCGCCCTGGCGTCGGCGTTGCAGCTTTTGGTTAAAGTTTTCCGTTCCAAGTTACTATCAACCTTATATCTCAATAACCATTTATGGTATTGACTTGAAAGTTTATAAATATGTTCAGGGGCATCAGACAACAAAGGTAGATAACTCTTGACTGAATTTAATATGAATTATGGCCCCTTTTTAACTTAGAAATTTTGGTTAAAGTTTTGCACGCAATAGAAAATTTGGTTAAATTTTTGCGTGCAAGCTACTATCTAGTTTGTATCTCAATAACCATGCAAGGTATTGACTTGAAAGTTTATGAATATGTTTAGGGGCATCAGATAACCAAGGTAGATAACTCATGATGGAATAGATTACAAATTATGGCCCCATTTTAACTTAGAATTTTTGGTTAAAGTTTTGCATGCAAGATACTCACATGCTTATTTTTCAGTATCCAGGCATGCAATTGATTTGAAACATCTTTAATATGTTAAGGGGAATCAGACAACCAAGGTAAATAACTCTTGATGGAATATATTACAAATTATTGCCCCTTTTTAACCTAGAAATTTTGGTTAAAGTTTTGCATGCAAGGTACTTTCATGCTAATATCTCAGCATCCAGGCATGGGATTGATTTGAAACATCTTTAATATGTTTAGGGATATCATACTTTCATGGTAGATAACTTTGATAGATTATGTTACAAATTATGACCCCTTTTTAACTTAGAAATTTTGGTTAAAGTTTTGCATGTAAGTAACTTTCATGCTAATATCTCAGTATCCAGGCATGGGATTGATTTGAAACATCTTTAATATGTTTAGGGGTATCATACTTTCATGGTAGATAACTGTTGATGGAATATGTTACAAATTATTGCCCTTTTTAACTTAGAAATTTTGGTTAAATTTTTGCATTCAAGCTACTATCCAGCTTATATCTCAGAAATTGCTTGTGGAATTGACTAGAAAGTTAAGGAGTGTCTTCAAGGGCATCAGAAAACTAAGGAGGGTAACATTTGGAGTGATGCAAATTATGGCCCTTTTCTAACTTGGATTTTTGGTTAAAGTCTTCCATGCACAGTGTTATTGTGCTTATGTCTCAGTAACTAGGCATGGGATTGATTTTAGACATCATAAAATATTAAGGGGTATCAGACTATCAAGGTATATCATTTTTTACTATTATTATGTACAGGGTATGTGAAGGGCAAGAATTGAAATAGATTTCATTTGATTTACCAACAAGCATTTTGAATAGTCGAGCGTGCTGTCCTCTGACAGCTCTTGTTAGTTGAGCATTCAAACATTACATCAACTTAGACATACAAAATGACACGGTATTCAGGTTTCACTTCTTCGTGTTGCTTCTGACTCCTTTTCTTAGTGGGGGCCTCCGTGGCCGAGAGGGTAAAGTCGCTGACTTTAACACTCACTCAGCCCCTCACCGCGCGGGTTCGAATCCCGACAGGGTCATTCGGATTTTCATGTGAGGAAGCATTCCAGCTGGCTTGCGGTAGGTCGGTGGTTCTACCCGGATGCCTCCGTGCATTCAGGGTCTTCCTCCACCTGTAATTAGCTGGACGTCGCCATATGACTGAAATACTGTCGAAGCGACTCGAATAGTCAAGTCAAGTCAAATTACTTTTTCACAACCGTCTACGTGTCAAGTAGTACTTGTTAGGCCATAAAACGCAAATGAGATAACTTATATTGTCTTATTTTATTAAAGTTTTTAAAGTTATTTCCCTTAAATGTTCAGACAGAAAATTTTACGTGTTTGTATATCATGCGTCGATGACCAGAAAGCTCTATCCGAAAAAAAAAAAAAAAAAGCAACCCCCTCCTCCGAATACAGCCTCTCATTTAGCACGAGAGCCATATTTGGCGAATAGAGCTAACGTGGATATGAAGACGTTTTCGAATATAGCTACCCGGGAATGTATATAAGAAATGAGGTGTTGTCTTTGAGGTTAAGGTCCCAATTTGAGATGAATCCCCGCTTTTATCGCACATTGGCGAGCAAGAATGACAGTTTTTTCAATATATGTAATTTCGTATTTACGGCATTCCGCAACCTGCGGAAAACGTATAGGGTTTGTTATGTTTATTACGGCTTTCCACAACCTGCGGAAAACGTATAGGGTTTGTTATGTTTATTCTTATTATTATTAGGACTTTCTGCCTACAGGCAGTCCTATTGAGTTTGTACTGTTTTTTTATTCATATTTTTTCTTCTTTTCTACGCCTTAATTTCTATATGTTGCAAGAGTCCAAGGACCATGAAAATTTAATGGCATATGCTTGACATGCTGAAATTGTTATTTCAATGATTTTCATATGCCTTTGACGTCATATGACGTCACACTTCACGTTGTCTACAAACGTCTGTATGCCGTCTACAGCCATTATTTCTGGACCGATTTCCATCAAAATTTCACAGAATGTGTATGTTAGGCTCTAGTTGTGCATCCCGTGTCTGTTTTACCAAATTCGAAAATGCAAATGTTTTATGGCGAATCCAAGATTCGAACCATTGACGTCAAATTTCAAATACCTATAAAATCGCTTCCAGATGAGTTATGGAGCTGATTTTTTGACAGAATATAAGTCTCCAAAAGTTATTTTCAATCTGTAAAGATGTACGTCATTTGACGTCATATGACGTCATAATGTGAAAAATAATTTATAATTTCTACATGTTAACTTCTATATGTTGCAAACGTCCGAGCACCTTGAAAATTTAATAGTTTATGCTTCACATTGAACATTATGCATTTCAATTTGACTATGACGTGTTTTGACGTCAAACTTGACGTCGTCTAAAAATGTTTGTACGCGGTATACAGCCGTTATTTCTGGACCGATTTTCATCAAAATTTCACAGAATGTGTATGTTACGCTCTAGTTGTGCCTACCGGTATCCGTTATTCAAAATTTGAAAAGGCAAAGGTTGTATGGCCAATCCAAGATTCGAATCATTGACGTCAATTTTCAAATACCTATAAAATCACTTCCAGACGAGTTAGAAACCTGATATTTAGAGAGATTATAAGTCGCCAAATGTGTTTAACAATCTGTGAAGATGGACGTCATAAAAGATGAAAGCAAAAACAATTCTGATATCTACACGTTAAGTTAGATATGTTTTAAAGTTTCAAGGACCACGGAAATTAATGGCGTATACTTCAAACCATGTGCTTTTGATTGCAATGTATTTCATTTTCATGTGACGTCATATAACGTCAGATTTGACGTCAGGACAAAAAAGTTTCACGCGATCTACAGCCTTTATTTTTTTGATCGATTTTCATCATTTTTCACACAATGTATATGCAACACTGTAGTTTTGTAAACCGTTGTCCAGTTTTCCAAATTCGAAAAGGTAATGGTTCTATGGCGAATCCAAGATTCGAACGATTCACGTTAAATTTCAAATACGTATAAAATAGTATCAAGATAAGTTCAAAAGCTGATATTTAGACTGAATATTAGTCTCGAAGACATCTTTTTATTCTGTGACGACGAATGTGAATTGACGTCATATGACGTCATACGGTAAAAATAATTTCTTATATCTACCCGTTAATTTCTCTATGTTGCTAAGGTCCCAGTGGCATGAAAAATTAAAAGCCTATATTTAAAATACTGAACATTTCATTTCATTGAATTTCTTATGCCTATGACGTAGTTTTTTTGTTTTTTTTGTTGTTTTTTTTTGGGGGGGGTTATGCCTATGACGTCATATGATGTCAACTTTGACGTTGTCTACAAAAGTTTGTTCGCGGTCTTCAGCCATTATTTCTGGACCGATATTCATTAAAATTTCACAGAATGTGTATGTTTCGCTTTAGAGTTGTGCCTACCGGTGTCCGTTTTTCCAAATTCGATAAGGCAAAGGTTTTATGGGTAATTCAAGATTAGAACCACTGAAGTCAAATTTCATTTCAGATACGTATAAAATAGGTTTTTTTTCCTTAGACTGACGCTTGTCCCATTGAAATTGACGAAGAAATGAAATTCTTACGGGTAATTTTCTATGTTCAAGAGGAGCCAAATGTTGACAGTTTTGTCTTATAATTGATGCCTTTAGTGACGTCACGGTCACGTGGTATTTCTACACTGTAAGTTGAAACATTTTAGGAAAATATCCTATTTTCACTATAAATTTATTTTAGACATTTACGGAAAATGTAATTGCCAATGGCCCATAACAATGAAAATTGTATGGCAAAAATTTCAGACCATATCTTTTCGAATGCAATGATTTTCAAATTCATATGACGTCATATGACGCCAGATATGTGACATCACCTAAAACGTTTGGACGCGTTCTGCAGATTTAACTTGTGAATGGATTTTCTTGTAATTTTCTCAATGGGTGTAAGTTACGCTTTAGTCGTGCGTCCTTACTTTCATTTTCAAATATTGAAAAGACCAAGGTTCTTTGGTGAAACCAAGTTTCAAAAATATGACCTCAAAATTAATTTAAATATCTTGGAGCCCCCAGATGAGATAGAGAGATGAAATTTGCTCATGTTGTAATTTCAAAGGTTTCTTATTTAGAATTTCATAGACCTGACGTCATTTAACGTCATGACGTTCTTATATGTTTTTCTTTCTCACGCAATAATTTCGATGTGTTTCGAATAGTCCAGAATGATGAAGATTTTATAACATGTATTTTAGTTGCTGAATTTTTAAATGCAATGAATTCATATTCATATGACGTCAGAATAGACGTCAGGTCAAAAAGTTTGTATGCGCTCTGCAGACATCATAAATGGATGAATTTTCCTAAAGTTTTCACAGAATGTATAGTATACACTCTTATTTCCTAATGTCTTCTCCGTATTCCGTATAAATGAATTTCAGTTTGATCAAATTTTAAACGGGTTGCAGTAAGTCCTATCGTTTGCCATGCAAACGAAATCTAGTTATTATTATTATTATTCCTTTTTTTCCAACCAAATCTAAGAGTTAATTTCAGCATGTTGTCAGTGTCTGTGCAACATGAAAATTAAATTAAACAAAAAAGTTCAAATTTTTAAAATCAATCATTTTTAATTTTCAATGACGTCAAATTACGTCAGATTTACGTTAGCTTCAAAAGTTTGTTCGCGCTCTAGACCCTTTTTTTTTTTGTTTTTCTTTATTTTCAAGAAGATGTATGTTATGTGTAGAGTCACATTTTCTTTCAAATTGCAAAATTTGAAAAATTAAAGAATTTTTGACAAAAACCCATTTTGAACTTTGGTCCTAAAACTATTATTTAATGTTTCAAAGGCCACTGAGAGTTAGAAGCTGAAAATTGGCAGCGTTTTTTGGCCCGAAATCTACCTTTTTTTTCGAAAAAATTTCCTTTTAATCACTGGTTAGAGTATTTTATGGACAAAATCAAATTTTTTAAAGATTTTCTCACTCTGGCTCATACAATTTGAGTCAAATTTTAAAAGAAATTAAAATTTTCAGGATAAAAAATTCTTTTTTTACATTCAATCATTTTCAATTTTATTGGCGTCATATGACGTCAATTTTAGTCGCTTCAAAGTTTTTCGCGCTCTAG
>CM037790.1:5796988-5846988 GCA_021229015.1 Solen grandis | reverse complement strand
TTGCCATCGAAACTTGAAATATAATTGTGATAAAATCTTTTTTTATAGAAGGAAACTCAATTAGTAAACGAACATTGTTAGTAAAAACTTCTTTATACAAGGCCTTCTTAGGAAACCCAAATCCCGATATCTTACGCCAGTGGCAGCATTTCTACAATAGTTTGAGTAAAATCCAGCGTAAGTCAAGTATGCCAGTGCATACGTGTTACTTCTTTTTTCTGTGGTCGTGTTTCAGAATTCATTTGGAGTTTCCGTGAAAATTAGGACACTTTTTAATAGAATAAGTAACCTGTATGATATCATGGCTAGACATAAACAAATCACATATCTGGGGAGCTGGCTGCATGGGGATGGTTTCACTACCCGATGAAGAATGTGTATTAAATTTTGTTATTTTATTCACTGGGTTTAACGTCCTGCCAACAGTATTTCAGTGTGCATGCAAAACTTTAACCAAAATATCCCAGGTAGAAAAAGGGCCATAATTTGTATTAAATTCAATTAAAGAGTTATCCCCCTTAGTTTTCTGATGCCCCTGAATACAATCATAAACTTTCAAGTCAATACCACAAACAATATCTGAGATATAAGCTGGATAGTAGCTTGCATGCAAAATTTGCAAAGTTTTACCAAATTTTCTACTGCATGCAAAACTTTAACCAAAATTTCTAAGTTAAAAATTTGTATCAAATTCAGCCAAAAGTTATCTACCTTGGTTGTCTGAAGCCCCTGAACATACACATAAACTTTCAAGTCAATTCCATGAATTGTTATTCAGATAATAGCTTGATAGTAACTTGCATGGTAACTTTAACAAAAAGCTGCCAACGCAAGGGGGGCAGCATTGAACATCGATTTGAACAAGATATATCAACGTAATAATTTAACGAGGAATTAACTTATGTTACTTAGCAAACCGTACATAGTGCGACGCGATTGATGCTATTTCCTACAGTTTGTTGTCTTTTTCTAACATAAAATAGCGTCGTGCAGTGGTAAAACGCCGGGTCACTGAACCAGAAGTCATTGGTTCGAATCCCGTTGGAGGCGAGATTTGTGTTGTCCGTATCTTTCACAGCGTCTGACAGCTAAAATTATGATGGGAGCAAAAAGAAACACACAAAAAAACCCGAAATATATTAAACGGGTGCATTTTTGCGCAAAAGCATGATAGAAAATATGAAAGTTACTTGAAAGGAGAGAGAAGGGAGTGAAAGACAAGAGGAAAGAAAGCCAGGAATTTACTGTCTATGCATGATCCCAATTGCAATATCATTCTGGCCGAGAAAGAAAAATGCAGTTCAGACGAACGGCTGAACCAAGGATTCTATAATACATGTACACACGTGTATATAGAAACCCTGGTTGAATAGAACCGAGTTAGATTTTACGCCATCAAAAAGCAACGCCCTGATGGCGGGACTGGTTGCACATGCGCATTTGTACCATCGTTCTATTTTGTGCATTTGGGATTGAAAA
This sequence comes from Solen grandis, assembly GCA_021229015.1. Lineage (NCBI taxonomy): Eukaryota > Metazoa > Mollusca > Bivalvia > Adapedonta > Solenidae > Solen > Solen grandis. The sequence goes on along the minus strand of CM037790.1, from coordinate 5,845,509 downwards.
TAGAAAAGTGTTCTATTGAAATAATTGAAATATATCGTGGATAAATTTGAATTTTCAGAGCTTCTGATTGGCCACATATTTGGGGCAACTATAATGGAATGTAGTCTGTCATGAGTAGTTAAGTGGTCCCCTGCTTGAACGTACTCAAGTCGATAATTGTACTGGTATTATGCACATCCGGAAAGCGCAATATCAGCGAAGGATGACTCAATACTAGGATGATATACTAGTGTATACTAGTACTTGTCGATGTGTGTGATATAGCAGTTAGACAAATGACTTTAAGTTCATTTTTTTCAAATTCGTATATTGTTCAGTATGAATTATTTATAATAAAGTCCGGCCGGTGGCGATCCCGTAGGCCGAGTGGATAGAGCGTCCGCCCCATAATCGGAAGGCCGTAGGTTCGATTCCTGACCGCGACACACCAAAGTCGTAATAAATGGTACTGGTATAGCTTCCTTTCTTGGCGCTCAGCATATAAAAGTAGTTCCGGGACTGGTTGGCCCGGTGTCAAGATAATGTAAATGGGTATCATGTCACTTGTCTACGGCGTGATATTTCAGTGAGGTAGCAAAAAAAAAAGCGAATATTTATCTTTGGCAGCACTTACTATACAATGAACATTTAAAGAAAAGTAAAACAGGTATAGTTGAGCATTATTGTGTTGATATTTGTAAGTCAGTATTTTTACCCGCTCGGCCACAGAGGTCCTGTACAATAAAGTTTATAGGTACGAATTTTGTAATATGGCATGTTCATGCCATAACTTTTCTTGTTATAAGTGGGTTACCGTTTGTCCCGCTTTTGTCACGTAGGACACAGCGGAACGACACTGTTCCAAATGGACTTATTTTTCACATTAACTTTGCAAAATGCGATAATATGGAGAAAAAAATCGAAACTGAAAATATATATACATCGTATATACAAGGTTGCTGATTTTTTAATGCGGCAGTTTCTCGGTCAAAGCAACGCACCGGATGCTTTTGAATACAGCCAGATAAAAGGCTTGGAAGTATAATAAATTACTAAGCTATTATACAATGCCGAATAAATGTTTAAACAATCTACATCAGTTTTACGTGATTTATCTGCCTAGTAGGTATTGAAAATGTTTTGTAACTATAACTGCAAAGAGACTAGCTGGAAACAAAGATATTTAATGTTTCTGAGATATCATTCGGGGATGAGTATCTTGAACCTTTCGTTAAAAAATATATAATTAAATAGGTAATGAATTTCATCAATGCAGATTACTTCGACATTTTAACAAATTTAGTTACTCAATAAAGATATTTCTCTTCACTAACTATATTGCCCAAATATCAGGGATAGCGGAAGTGAAGATATGGTCTAGATATCTCTATTTAATTGCACGATTTTGTCAATTAATTCAGTTTTCTAGCTACAACGCTATATTTTGAATTAAAAAAGTTATTTTAAATGTCATGTTTAGCAAAATTATTTTTGTCGCTATCTCTTCAGAGTTGTGGTAGCGAACTGGAACTTTGTAGGTTCGAACCCCGATAAATACAAGAGTCTCTCTTTATCTTCACAGGCACAAAGTAACGTTACTGGACCAGCTTTGGAGACAGTCTAGAAGGAATATTTATTAAGTATGTATAAGGTGTAGGGACTTGTTAAATAAAAAGAGATGGCATAGAAAACACGGATAACTGATATACGTGATTTTGGCTCGTCGTGCTGATTTTGAATATGTAGATATGTATATAATTAAATATATTTATGATATTTATATCATGACCACACAAGTTTACTCTCTCTCTCTCTCTCTCTCTCTCTCTGTCTGAAATATGAATATTCGTTATTGATATTATTCAACAAAATGTATGTTTATGCTTTGTAGGTTTAATTTACAAGACCCGTGTCAACGAAACATCAGAATTCATATTGTATCAGTTCGATTTTGATAAGCGGGGTAACTCTTACAGTACTGAGGGGTTCGAGTACCCCGGTTTATCTATTACTTACCTTTACCCATAGCAAATGCGATGGATTATTTAAAATAGGTATATATGCACACGAAATTAATGTATGTATTAATTTTCCATATCAATTATGTGTTTTGTATTTCAAATAGTTAATAAATTTCAGTTTTAGTCATGGATGAATGAAACTCTATTCTTACCACACCCATTGTTATATTGCAACCTGTTTAGTATATATATACAGCCCTGTCTCAATCACTGACTAGGAGTCTGAAAACTCTCCCTCAGAGTTCGCTTACAATGCTCGATGTTCTACCATTGTAGGGAAATTTCATCATGTCTGAAATTCATATTGTCAACATCACATGATACAAACATGTCTGCGATGTCATGCCATTAGATAAATGGCATGATATTGGTGAACTGTCTTATATATACAGAGCAATAAAGAAGAGAAACCGGCTGCAGTGGCTAAGTGGTAAGAGTCTTTCTCTTCCATATATTACCCTTGGGTTTGTCAAGAACATAGTAATTTGTGCTGTTCTATGAATTCTGGCCTGAGGAAAATCAAAATATGCAAAGGCATATATAAAGGCCTAAATATTTAAGTACTGGTAACCATTATTAGAAAGAGATTTGTGCGAACAGTCTGTTAGCTCAATCCCTTATAAACCAGGGATCTTGGGTTCAAATCCTGCTCTAGTACACTATATTAATATCATATCCAAGGAGAGTGATATCACATACTGTCGATCTGAGATTGGTAATGTCCACTGAGGTGTTACCTGGAACATGCATGGATTCAGCAATTTGTCTCAGTGTGTGTGTGTGTGTGTGTGTGTGGGGGGGGTTATAACAGCAATAATTACCATGTCCAATAGGGTCATGTTTCTTACTCTTTTATGTATAATAGCTAATTCTCAGGAGGGGTCTGTCTGCACCCCGAGTCCACCCCCCCCCCTCTGCCCTTTAGATGCGCATGTGAAAAAACCAGCATTCTATTTTCCATGCAATCATGTCGAATTGGATATTATTAATGTCCGCATTGTCCTGTGAATTCAGGGAGAAACTATAGCCTACTCATATAAGTAACTCTTTGTCATGGTACAAATAACTCATAATAGGAGAAAACTATGCATAAGTGGCTGGGTAGCTCTGTTGGTAAAGCATTCCTGATATCCAAAGGTCCTGGGTTCATGTCTTGGTCAGACTGCACATTTTTCTTAACTTGTGGCATATGAAGCCCAACATCACCAGGCTGCATGTGATCAGAGATCATATTCATCTTGTTCAGTTTGGCAGGGAGTATGACATGGTACCCAATAACTCATAACAGGGAAGAAATCATAACACAGTGTGTAAACGATCAGGTAGTTCAGTCAGTACAGGTAATTACCTTTTAAGGGTAAGGCCCCGTGTTCAGTTCCCAGGCAGAAGGTACATTTTTTTCTCACCATAACATTTATCTATGGTGGCTTTCTGTATGTGGTCCTCTAGCTTACCCGATCCCTTTGATCAAAGATCTCAGATTCAAATCCTGGTGTGGTCTGTTACATCTCATTTGAATCATTAGCAATAACTCACAACAGAAGAGAATCATGTCTATGAGGCCAGGAAGCTCATCTGATAGGGTCGCCTGGGAAAGGTCCCAGTAAAGTGTCTCAGTCAGGCTGCACTTTTTTCACCCTGTGACAAGTAGGTTTCATTCTTGACAAGCTCTATTAAACAATCAGCAAAAGAAATCTATAGATAAGAAATGGACTCAAAAGCATTAGAGTCATCTAAATCGGAATTTGGTAACACTTGTAGACTAAAATATGGAGAGTAAGATAAATAAATAAGTAGATGTAGATCTAGACAACTAAAGTACAAAAGCAACAATAACATTACTGTTTTGAATCAAACAATAACTGATGTATTTATGGATAAATTCCACAAATGCTCTTGCAGAGAGAGAGAGGGGGGGGGGGGAGAAAGAGAGAAACAAGACTGAATTTCAAGAGATAGAAAGAAAGGAAAAAAAGGTGCGAATATTTTCATAACAAAACAGAGAGAGAGACAGAGAGATGCATTAAGTAACGTCTTCCATAAATTCACAGACGCGGGTTTATGTTGTTGATGTTAAAATAATCGATATAAATCACTTACTAAATGATTTTTTTACTGTTGAAAAACATTTAATGAATAGACAAAAAAATCTAATATTTATTACACACATTTCTTTCCCAGCCATCAAAATGAGACAAATTTGAAGTTTAATTTAAATTGAGTATCGTTAACGTTTGAACATATTATTTCAATTGGAAAACGAGTTTTATAACTTATACTATTTCCTCATAACAGTTCTTGGGTTGAATCAGTACTTTGCGCCTGGAAAATCATGAAAACACGTTTACAGAAATAACATGAATTTACGGGCACTAAATTTATATTTTATTAATCAGTAAATATTTTATTTTCGAATAACATCAAAATTTTAATTTTAAGACCTAGCTTCAGTATTTTTACAAAGAGTCATGATCCAGAACATCGAAAATAAAAATATGACCGCACGTTATCGAACTCCGCAATTATCACATGGTACGAATTATGCACGGAATGTAAAATGTGTTAAATATTACATTAGGAAGCATTAAAAAATTATATTTTTTTTAATATTAAAAAAAAAGTACAAAAGGTAATTCTGAAACAATTACCGAAGTGTGAATACGTATAACGAAAGGAAGAATAATTGAATAATAATAAACTTACACTAAAGTATGTCTCAAAACACCTACTTAATTCAAAGTCAGGGCTGTATAAATACTCTGTAGGTTGCAATGTAACAATGGGTGTGGTAAGAATAGAGTTTCATTCACCCATGATTTAAACTGAAATTTATTAACTATTTGAAATACAAAACACATAACTGATATGGAAAATTAATACATACATTAATTTCGTGTGCATATATACCTATTTTAAATAATCCATCGCATTTGCTATTGGTAAAGGTGAGTAATAGATAAACCGGGATACTCGAACCCCTCAGTACTGTAAGCGTTACCCCGCTTATCAAAATATGAATTCTGATGTTTCGTTGAAACGGGTCTTTTAAATTAAACCTACAAAGCTTAAACATACATTTTATTGAATAATATCAATAACGAATATTGATATTTCAGAGAGCGAGAGAGAGAGTAAACTTGTGTGGTCATGATATAAATATCATAAATATATTTATCAGGCCCGGATCCAGAATTTTTCCACGGGGGGGGGGGGCAAAGTCTGATTATGATGTGAGTGTGTGTGGGGGGGGGGGGTCCGAGGGCATGCTCCCCCCGGAAGAAAGGGTTTTTAGTGTGACGAAGATGCATTCGGAAGGGTATCTGGGGATAAAAGTGAAGGGTTTTTTATGTTGTGATTTTTTGGAGGTTTTTTTTGTTGTTGTTTTTTAAACTTGAAGTCCTGGTGCCCGTTTCACTAAACTTCCTACGAACAAATTTGATCTTAGTCGTAAATCTTTTGTTCTACATGGTATCTACTAATGGCTTATTTTCACAATAAAACATGATAAAAAAGAGGACCCAATATATTACAATACACAAATTCAATACTTTTTGTGAAGAAAAATTTACAGGAAAAATACTATTTTATGTCTGAATTACGCTTACGAAGATTTTTATTCGTGCGAAGATAAGTGAAACGGGCCCCATGGATATAATGCCTAGGTCCAACTGGAGAAAAATCATCGGCCATGTGGAAATACACAAATTTTCTCCCGATGGCATCAGATGTTTCAGCCAAAAAGACTGACTATTTCCATGAGAAGCGTCGGGATTGGTCCGTTGAAACGTTCACTGTTGTTTCGGTTATGGTACAATGGCCTTGTATTATCGGGGATGGCTCCCGATGCTCGTGAAATTTTTCCGATGATCGTTGAAGGTGCCCCGGAGCTTCACCGAATTTGAAACATCATTGGCGGAATATCCCCGTAGATTAGGGGATGTATCGTTGTATCGAACCATCCTAGATGCCTCGGGGAAGATTATGGAGATTATGAGAATTTGGTGATGGACACTTTCGGGGGTTTATGAGGATGCCCCCAGCATTGTCCCATGGCCTTTTTGACCGTCTCAGTCTAAAGTTGACAAAAAAAGCAACAAATTTTAGAGTGCGTTTGCTGATTTTTTTGAGAATATTCTGAGATTCTATCACAAGATCTGGAATGTGTCACAGAAAGGTCGCCGAACCTTCGAGACATCACCGAAGCCTAGGGGGGTCCTCGGAGGAAAAAATAATTCGCGGAAGCTCCGTGAATGCTTCCTAGGAGCTTCCGGGAAGCTATGCGTATGTTTCCCCGGCCTGTTTTTCCCGATAAAACTTCGAGAAAATATAGGGAAAAATTTCAATGCAAGCAATGAAGTTCTCCCGAGCCTCCTGATGACTCCACATGGCTCGCAACGCTTTCGAAGCTTCCGCGGGACACAAGGGAACCTGTTCCCGACGACTCCCGAGGCTTGTCAATTTCCATCCGGAGTACATCCCCTTGGCAAAAAATGTCAAGTGGGACTGAGCCTTGAGCGGTATAATCTTATATTTTACCTTCGGAAAGCCATGTTTTTGAATAATACTGTGCAATAATATTTGAATACAGTTGTATTAAAAAAATGACGGTAGTAAAGGGGGGGGGGGGCAGACTGGCTTAAAAAAACAAAAAAATAACAAAAAACAGTGACTTGTGTACACTGTCAATTAGTGAATGTTTTGAATGGTCATCAGTTTTAGACTCAACATTGTAAAAGACAGTTTTGTTTAAATCTGAGGAAAAAAATCACTTTAAACATAGTTTGTCAAATATGTTGAAGGGAATACCGGTTATGTGCTGTATTAGGTTTGAATTTGGTAATCTTGACTGTCTAATTGTCGATCTGGTAGCAGCCTTCTCACACAGACTTCACAGATAAAAAATAAAATCAGGCGTACGTTTTAAGGTCGAGCGGTTGCAGAAGGTTTGGACCCCTTCTGCGTGTCGAGTTTTGGTACATTTTTTTCTTCTAAATGTTAAATCAGTGACAAAACAAACAATATTCAGTAATAAAAGATGGTAATATTTAATATAAAATCTTTAATATCCGTTTTATTTCGCACATAAATTGTGTTTTCTGTGCATTCGTATTTCGTATTCATCGACCTATCAGTAACATTGCTCAATGACTGATTACCAGATTACCTGAATTTGATTTGAATTAGTGATCATGCATTATCTACATACACATTGTTTCAAAATATGGATTGTCCCAAAATACGGCAGATTGAAATTTTCAAATTCTTTCCTTTCATATTCATAATTTTATAAATTTAAAATACACCAGGGTCTCTATATTAAGAGACCATGAATACACATACATGTAGATTATTATATTCGTAAATATTAAAAAGTTAACATGATGATATATCGGCCTACTGTTTGTATTTATTCCTTTCAGGAAAATATTTAGAGGAATTATTTTCATTAAAGTAATACCTAAAAAGTTATGTAATAATAGTAAAGCTGAAACAAAAGAAACACAGCCCATTCAATTTGCATGGCTAGCGATAGGCATGCATGTACTCTGCAGTTTGCTACAGCAAAAAAAAATAAAAAAAAAAAAAATAAAATAAAATAATAAATACAATAAAAATTCTTTTAAATAGTTTATAGTTGTAAATGATACAAACTTTTGGTAATTGCCTATTTTTCCCAACTGTAAGATCGCTCGGCAGACGACATGTAAATTTCTCTCAACCAGTGAACGTGTCCGCAGTACCGTAAACACATGCTTATCACACAGTCATGGACGACTGCCAATTCGGATTACCTACACATTAACAGCAGGGGGCCATAAAACAATAGGAGTCTGGCTGGTCGGGTGGTTATGCGGGTGGTTCAGTAAGGGGTGCTACGATCGGGATTTCCTCCGTGTTTTCTATGCCATCTCTTTTTATTTAACAAGTCCCTACACCTTATACATACTTAATAAATATTCCTTCTAGACTGTCTCCAAAGCTGGTCCAGTAACGTTACTTTGTGCATGTGAAGATAAAGAGAGACTCTTGTATTTATCGGGGTTCGAACCTACAAAGTTCCAGTTCGCTACCACAACTCTGAAGAGATAGCGACAAAAATAATTTTGCTAAACACGACCTTTAAAATAACTTTTTAAATTCAAAATATAGCGTTGTAGCTAGAAAACTGAATTAATTGACAAAATCGTGCAATTAAATAGAGATATCTAGACCATATCTTCACTTCCGCTATCCCTGATATTTGGGCAATATAGTTAGTGAGGAGAAATATCTTTATTGAGTAACTAAATTTGTTAAAATGTCGAAGTAATCTGCATTGATGAAATTCATTACCTATTTAATTATATATTTTTTTTAACCAAAGGTTCAAGATACTCATCCCCGAATGATATCTCAGAAACATTAAATATCTTTGTTTCCAGCTAGTCTCTTTGCAGTTATAGTTACAAAACATTTTCAATACCTACTAGGCAGATAAATCACATAAAACTGATGTAGATTGTTTAAACATTTATTCGGCATTGTATAAAAGCTTAGTAATTTATTATACTTCCAAGCCTTTTCTCTGGCTGTATTCAAAAGCATCCGGTGCGTTGCTTTGACCGAGAAACTGCCGCATTAAAAAATCAGCAACCTTGTATATACGATGTATATATATTTTCAGTTTCGATTTTTTTTCTCCATATTTTCGCATTTTGCAAAGTTAATGTGAAAAATAGGTCCATTTGGAACAGTGTCGTTCTGCTGTGTCCTACGTGACAAAAGCGGGACAAACGATAACCCACTTATAACAAGAAAAGTTATTGCATGAAAATGCAATATTACAAAATTCGTACCTATAAACTTTATTGTACAGGACCTCTGTGGCCGAGCGGGTAAAAATACTGACTTACAAATATCAACACAATAATGCTCAACTATACCTGTTTTACTTTTCTTTAAATGTTCATTGTATAGTAAGTGCTGCCAAAGATAAATATTCGCTTTTTTTTTTGCTACCTCACTGAAATATCACGCCGTAGACAAGTGACTTGATACCCATTTACATTATCCTGACATCGGGCCAACCAGTCCCGGAACTACTTTTATATGCTGAGCGCCAAGAAAGGAAGCTATACCAGTACCATTTATTACGACTTTGGTGTGCCGCGGTCAGGAATCGAACCTACGGCCTTCCGATTATGGGGCGGACGCTCTATCCACTCGGCCAACGGGATCGCCACCGGCCGGACTTTATTATAAATAAACAAGAAAACTTTTGACGCAAGCGTCAAAGAATCGGGCCGAAGGTCTATTGTTGTTGGCGTGATTTTCAGTCATTGAGTGGAAATGACGTAGTATCCATTTTGCTGCACTACTAGTATACTTGCTTCTTGCTTATCCAGCATATAAAACTGACCTAATAACAAAACTACAACAGGACAATATCGAAGATCTATATTTCTAGTAGGTAATTGGTAATACAAAATATTTAAATAATGATTTAGTTTAATCTTTTTTATAACCTGCATTCCCACAAATGTTGATATTATTGCTAGCAGGAAAAGTTTAAGCACGAAAACTGCAAGTTCGTGTATACCTGATTTTGTGTAAGTACAAAAAAAATACTCCGCAGATAAAACCTAAAACGTAAAACTAAATTTTAAATATCGGAAAACATTATGACTATTGATATGGTCTAAGAGAGACAACTCTTCTAAATACATCAAACTGTTGTCAACAGTTATATCCCTTGTTGTTTATTAAATATGTTGTTGAGCACGTGACTTGTTCTTAATTTGTAGCCAACTTATTTGATGATTATTAAGCCTCATTAGGTTAAGGTACATTATCAACATGGTGGCAGCGGTGACAACCTCTTCCGGTAACATATGCTATGCTGTATTTCTTTCAAAGAAGAATTAAAACTGACAAATCCTTGAGAAACTGATTGCGAGAGGTCGCGAAAACAGATTTCAATTGAAGAAAACTTCGTCCCCGATTTAACTTGTCCACAATGGCAGATTCGTTGAAGCCACCCGTAGTTCTTGATATTACAGATGGAAATGTAAGTGAAAATTTCAAAAGGTGGAAGAGACAAATGCAGATATACTTGACAGCTAGTGGTTCAACGGAGAAAGAGAAGGCAGTACAGACTAGCATTATTTTACACTGTGCGGGTCCACAAGTTATTGAAATCTATGATCAGTTTGTGTGGGCGAATGATGTGATAAAGATGATCCTGATAAAGTTCTGAAACAGATTGAGGATTACTGTAATCCCCGCAGAAATGAAGTTCTTGAAACACATAGGTTTTGGTGTGTGAAATATGATGACTTTCCATCCTTCGAACATTTTCTGACCGAAATCAGAAGAAGGGCAGACTCGTGCAAGTTTGCGGAAAAAGACCGTATGATCAGAGACAAAATAGTGCTTAGCACAAATGGTAAACTGCAAGAACTGCTATTTAGAGAGGAAGAGCTTAAACTCAATAAATGCCTTCAAATCTGTCGAGCTTTTGAACAATCTAACAGACATGTGCAGGAAATAAGGCAAGAAAAACAGCCAGAGCCAGTCAATAAAGTTGATCAAGTAAAATATCGGAAACCTGATACCCCTCGCAATAATCCACAGAAACCATAACCAAGATGCCAATTTTGTGGATACTCTCATGAAAGAAACAAGGAGAAATGCCCTGCATGGGGAAAGAAATGCAATGGATGTGGTGCAAAGAACCATTTTGTATCATGCTGCAAAAAGTACAAACGGTTGAAGAGAATGAACACTCTGAAGTGAATTCAGAAGAGTTTTGGCTTAACTATATAGACAGCACAATCAATTCAAAGGCCAAAGCCAAGATGGTGGTCAATGAGTGTGATGTAATTTTTCACATTGACACAGGAGCACAAGTCAATACTATTCAGCAGAGATTTGTGAGGAAATCTCAGAGAATTCAGAAGGTATCTTATCTCCGAATGTGGAATAAATCTACAGCAAATTCCTTGGGGGAGGCAACTTTGAAAGTGATTAACCCTGTAAACAATGAATCTTATGACGTGAAATTTGTCATTGTACCAAATGGGTTAGATTGTTTGCTAGGACTCAAAGCTGTTCAAGAGTTGAACATGGTTACACTCAACACAAACAATTTCATTGGTAGTGTTAAACAAGATCTTGGAGATCTCGGCGAGGTGAAACTAAGACTTCTGGATGATGCAAAACCCAGAGCATTGCCTGCTCGCAATATACCACTGGCGGTGAGAACTGAAGTCAAAGAGCAAATAGATTTATTGACAGAACGTGGTATTTTGGTACCAGTCACAGAACCGACTGAATGGGTCAGCCAGATGGCTATTACGAGAAAAAGTAATGGCTCTTGGAGGATTTGTTTAGATCCTCAGCCACTGAACAAAGTGTTGGTAAGAGAACGATATAGGCTACCTATTTTCGATGACATATTTCCCGAATTGCATAACGCAAAAGTGTTCACGAAGCTTGATGTGCAGGAAGCATACTGGCATGTCAGACTAGATAAAGAATCCAACTTACTTACAACTATGATTACACCCTTCGGCAGATACAGGTGGGCTCGACTACCTTTTGGACTGAATGTTTCAAGTGAAATTTTTCAGCGAAGACTGAATGAAGCTCTCAGTGGCCTTGAGGGCACATTTACGATAGCAATTGACATTATTATAGCTGGGTGTGGTGAAGATGAAAAATCGGCTCAGAAAGACAATGATGAAAAGCTTCAAAAGCTGTACAAACGATGTGAAGATAGACACATTGTTTTGAATGAAAAAAAAGAGACATGGGTCCTGAAATCACTTTTCATGGACATAGAATCACATCAGATGGAATCAAGCCAGAGGACAGTAAAATCAAGGCTATTCTTGAAATGAATGCGCCTAAAGATGTCAGTGAAATAAGGAGATTTTGTGGCTTGGTACAGTACATGTCAAAGTTTGTGCCAAATTTATCTGAGACTCTTGAACCATTGAGACATTTGACCAGAAAAGACACGCCATGGAACTGGACTCATGAATGCACTGAATCTTTTGAAAAAGTGAAACAGCTGTTGACAAAAGCAGATACACTAGCAGTCTATAACCCAGATAAGGACTTGGTACTGAAAGTTGACAGCAGTAAAGATGGCCTTGGTGCCGTTCTACTTCAAGAAGGACGTCCACTTGAGTTTGCGTCTAGATCATTGAAACCAGCTGAAAGAAATTGGGCACAGATAGAGAAAGAGGCACTCGCAGTATTGTATAGGCTTGAAAGATTTGATTAGCACACCTATGGCCGCCCAGTGATTGTGGAAAATGACCACAAGCCGTTGGAAACCATCCTAAAGAAACCGCTTAGTAAAGCCCCGAAACGTCTTCAAGACATATTGATGAAACTATACAGATATGACATTGAGTTTCAGTTTGTGAAAGGTTCTGATTTGATCATAGCAGATACATTAAGTCGCGCTTTTAACATGGCTGATCAGAGCGAGCTGACCAGAACAAGGGTTCTTCAGATGAATGCCTTAGAAATTTTTCCTGATGCAAGAATTGAAGAGATAAGGGCTGAAACCTCAAATGATGACACATTAATGTCACTAATAGAAGTTATTAACAATGGGTGGCCACAGCACAGGAATGATTTGAATGCAGAGTTAAGGCCATATTTCTCACTGAGAGACACATTAAGCCATCAGGATGGAGTAATTTTGAAAGGTGAGGCTGTATTGATTCCCAGATCACTCCGAGCAAGTATGAAAAAGCGATTACACAGCGCGCATATGGGCTATGATAGCATGTTGAGAAGGGCTCGAGGAGTACTATTCTGGATTGGAATGGCAAAAGAAATCAAACAGTTAGCTGAGAACTGTGAACAGTGCATGGAAATGAAGCCAAAAAACCAAAAAGAACCGCTGAAACAACATGACGATGGCAGTTTTCCATGGGAAAAGATCGGTCTTGATCTATTTGAAATTCAAGGTCGACACTACCTGCTAGCCATAGACTATTATTCCAATTTCATTGAAGTTGATTTACTCACCACATTAACATCTCAGGAGGTGATAGGAAAACTGAGGAAACAATTTGCCCGTTTTGGCATCCCCAACAGAATTATCAGTGATGGGGGACCACAATTTAGTTCACAAGAATTTAAGTGTTTTGTGAATAACTGGGGGATACACCACCACATAACATCACCTCATCATCCTAAGTCTAATGGGAAATCAGAAGCAGGAGTGAAAATAATCAAAACCATGATTATAAAGTGTCAGAAAGACAAAACTGACCAGCATGAAGCTTTGTTAGAGCTGAGAAATACTCCAAGGCAGGACACTGGCCAAAGTCCTGCTGAACTGATGTTTGGGAGGAAAACACGATCATTGTTACCTATCATGCCAAAGAAATCACCTTAAAATCTGAAAAGAGAAGTTCGAAAAAAATGTGTTAAGAAGAGTTATGACCGTAGTGCGCGAAATAGGCCAATGCTGAAAGCCCAAGAGTCTGTGTATTTTCGACACAAACTGGACAAACCCTGGAGAAAAGGGATCATCAGTCATGCAAATGATAGAAATTGCATTGTTACCTCTACAGATGGTGTTCGCTATAACAGAAACAGTGTGCACATCAGACCAACAAGAATACCAGTACATACTCGGGATCAGTCACCAGAAAATACATTGGAGAGGCAGCACCTAAGTGAACCTACAAAAACACATATAATGGAACCGGAAATGGGGCCTGCAGAACCAGAGCCAAGATGTTTAGGTTCCGAAAATACAGCTGCCTGCACAAGACCAAGGCGGGAAGTGAAACCTCCTTCTTATTTGACCTTCTTATTTGAATGATTATGTGAGATTTTAAAATAAGTTCAGTGAGGGGCACAATAATCCCCAGTGATAACACATGAATCCATTGAGTGTTTCAGTGATTAGGTATTCGGGGCACAATAAACCCCCATGTAAACACAGTCATAACAAAATTCATGTGTTCAGGCTGCAACAATAGATGTCACTGAAGTTACTAGTGTCAGTGTGAATAACTTAAGTTTCTTTAACTGTTAAAAATTGATGAAAGTCCTGCCATAAATGATTTTAGGAGGAGAAGGGAGGAATGACTGATAATGGAAAATGTTGATTTTGAACTATTTGTTATAGAAGATCTCCTTTATTGAAGTACTATATTTCCAGGCTGAGATTGGTTGATGTCTGTGAAAAGAACCACTTAACACTTTCGGTTAACTGTCAATTTAGCACCTAAATGCTTGCGTGTTAAACTTTGTATAATTTTGTGTGTTGTTTAGCCTATACCTTTAAGGTAATGAACATTGATTATTGTTAGTGCTATGTTTGAGCTCTAGTCAAGACCTCTAGTCAAGCCTTTTACATCATATTCAATTCTTTTAAGATATTATGTTGAAATACTTGTTTATCCATTTACTTGTTCATGACTTGAAACATTTTGCTGGATATTTTTAAAATCAGTTTGTTTGGTTAGAAAAGAAAGGATGTTTATATGGTCTAAGAGAGACAACTCTTCTAAATACATCAAACTGTTGTCAACAGTTATATCCCTTGTTGTTTATTAAATATGTTGTTGAGCACGTGACTTGTTCTTAATTTGTAGCCAACTTATTTGATGATTATTAAGCCTCATTAGGTTAAGGTACGTTATCAACAATGACAGCTTCCATAATCATTATCAAAGACAATTTCAAGAAAAATGCGAGAGACACATCATATATATTTCTTTTCCTTTATAAAATAACATCATTTAAAGAAAGGCACGGAGAAACGCACAACACAGTTCTCAGCAATTAAAAATCGTATCAGGAACCGTGCAAGCTCTTGCCGGCAGTATCTGCCATTAAGGACTTAAGATAAAGCGTGTTTTCACGACGAAATCACTTACTATTTGATTATGTTCATACAAATTTCAACATTTTTGTAGTATTTTTAGTTGTTTAGTTTATGTTTTATAAAGTAAATTTATGATAAACATTTGACGGAATCCTTCGTATTTCGTTTTTGTGTAAAAAATAAATAAAATACAGCAGGCGTGCGCGTTTTGAAAATCCTAAAGTATATAGCCTATGCCCATTTTATCCGATAACCTAAAAGCTTTAGTCTAGGCGAAAACAATATACCATTTTCCATCGAAACAGATGTAAATAATAAATACTCCATATGGTCCACAGATAAGAGCATGACCGAAAACTTAAGCACTCAAAATAATCTTTTTTAATCACATGGTATCTGTGAAAAGAAATATTAAAGAACAATAATGCATATCATTCGCCGTAGTAGATAATATCATGTCATTTTCATTATGATAAAAGCATCCAGCGTAACGTCGCGTTGACTGAGCCGGGTTCAAAATATGCTACTACATGACGTCAAATCATTCGAAATAAATGACGTCAAATCGATAAAAATGACGTCGAATTATTGAGGCTTTCTAAAGGGAGTTTCAGGCACGCAAAAGAAAGAAAAATATGAACGGTATAAGAATAAAATAATGCATGCAATACTTTTAATTTGTCATATGCTATGTATGCATGACCTGTAAAAGGAGTGGACTCACATGGGCATTTAGCCTGTTGTTCAATCCTATGTATTCTTGAATAAAATATGTATTAAATTAGATACCTATTGGTTTTCGTACTGGCTTCGTACTTCGTGGAAGTGATTTCAGCATAATTACAATATGACTAAATCGAAGGTCTACATTCCTAGCAGGTAACTTATACAAAAAGTTTAAATAATAACGTGATGTAATCTGTATTACAACCCATGTTCCCATAGTCAAAAGTTGTTATTATCGTTAGTAGAAGAAGTGTAAGTACGAAAAGTACGTGTATACTTGATTTTGCGTTGTGCCGCAATATAAACCGCTACGAACGTGACCACTCCGCAGATAAAATTAACATAAATAAAAAAATATCTACAGAATGGTTATATCTGTTCATCATCATTGATTTTTTTAAATTCAAAAACGTATATTTTTTACATTTTTCTAACCTTTGTACAAAATTAAAAGTAATGACAGGCACGAAGAAACTCATTGTACAGCTTAGCCTGGCAAAACCGTATCAGTAACCGGACCGGCTCCTGCCGGCCCGGAATAATTCATACTGAACAATATACGAATTTGAAAAAAATGAATTTAAAGTCATTTGTCTAACTGCTATATCACACACATCGACAAGTACTAGTATACACTAGTATATCATCCTAGTATTGAGTCATCCTTCGCTGATATTGCGCTTTCCGGATGTGCATAATACCAGTACAATTATCGACTTGAGTACGTTCAAGCAGGGGACCACTTAACTACTCATGACAGACTGCATTCCATTATAGTTGCCCCAAATATGTGGCCAATCAGAAGCTCTGAAAATTCAAATTTATCCACGATTTAATTATAATTATTTCAATAGAACACTTTTCTATTTTCAATCTCAAATGCACAAAATAGAACGATGGTACAAATGCGCATGTGCAACCAGTCCCGCCATCAGGGCGTTGCTTTTTGATGACGTAAAATCTAACTCGGTTCTATTCAACCAGGGTTTTTATATACACGTGTGTACATGTATTATAGAATCCTTGGTTCAGCCGTTCGTCTGAATTGTATTTTTCTTTCTCGGCCAGAATGATATTGCAATTGGGATCATGCATAGACAGTAAATTCCTGGCTTTCTTTCCTCTTGTCTTTCACTCCCCTCTCTCTCCTTTCAAGTAACTTTCATATTTTCTATCATGCTTTTGCGCAAAAATGCACCCGTTTAATATATTTCGTTTTTTTTGTGTTTTTTTTGCTCCCATCATAATTACCACTGCACGACGCTATTTTATGTTAGAAAAAGACAACAAACTGTAGGAAATAGCATCAATCGCGTCGCACTATGTACGGTTTGCTAAGTAACATAAGTTAATTCCTCGCTAAATTATTACGTTGAAATATCTTGTTCAAATCGATGTTCAATGCTGCCATCTTTCGTCACCTGTTGGTGTCCAAGCACAGAGTGGATAAACGAAATCACTGTACCATGGTTTGCAAGCCTAAACAAAATTAATAAATACCCTGTCCTGCGACATTATTTTAACTTGTACCTCTCTTGCGGAAACAGGAAGTAGACCCGTTTATTCACTGTGAAGCAGTAAATGATAGTTATGGCATTGTGAAACTTACATTCAATATTGATCCATTATATCGAAAAGGGGAGACGTTTTTCACCTATCGCTTAAATTTTAACTCACAGTTGTTGATTTAACATGAAACCACCTTAATTGTCTGCACAGAATGTAATCGTCCATTTCGGTGTCTAGCAGCTTATTTTCTCGCCTGCTGCCCAGTCGAGAAACATTTGATCGACAGAGAATAGCGTAATATGAATACTGTGTCCCGTCTTCAGTGTATTGAATTTTAGTATAGCTGGGAAACTTGTAAGTAGCATAGAATATACTAAGACATTTCTCTAGACAATATACTCTAGCCTGTACATAGACGTTTATAAATGTTTCCCACTATCAATTGTAATAGCGGCCTTTAATGTGAATCGTGTGAATTTTCGCACAATAATTTATGAGTTTTGTGTATACAATAAAATAACTAAGAATGAGTATTAAAAACAACAACATGTAAGATAAACAATAAACTGATTGTCTGAATCATTATTTGCATACAAATTGGTAAATTTAGGTAGTTCCAGGATCTTAATTACTTTTTTAAGTAATCGAAATGATAAATAGAGTATCAAGGACATAATGACAAACAACAGAAAATGACTAGACATGTATAAAACCACACACACACACACACACACACACACACACACACACACAGGCAAAGGTCAATCTCATCTGTGCATTGTTAGGTAACCATGTACATGTTCGGACATGACGTCATATCATCAGGTTATTATTACGTAGATTGTCCGCATTTTTTTCAGTTCCGCTTATTACTGTTGGTGCTGATGGCGAAGGTGTTTTCCCTTTCATTTGCGGCTCCTCCTCAGATGCTTTGTATAGTTTTGCTAAAGAGCGTTTGAAACTTGTTACGAAATAAGAAGCTGTAACTAAATAAGAAAACTTAGATTTCCGTTGAACGGGGTTCGGGGTTTCTTCAGAGTTAACATGAACTTTTATATCTCCAATTTCGTTCTCAGGGTCTGTAATTGGTAAGTCTTCAACTGTTGATGTTTTCAAATTTTCTTTTTTTTTCTCCTTGTTGTCGACTTTTGAAGAGTCGCTCACAGAGTTTAGTTGAGAACAATTTTCATTAGGGGTGCAACATTTCCATAGGAAGAAGAAAATATGAGCAGCCACAATACATCCTGCGATGACCTTGTTTACCACATGGTACTTCGTGTGATAACATATGTAATAATCTGAACAGAATCCATGACCTCCGGATAGTGTTGCCCCGGCAAAACAGTAAATCGCAGTCATCCAATGGACCATTGTATAAAACGGCTGAAACAAGAATATATTATGATGCTGAGACTTTTCAAACAAGAGGAATAACGTTAGTAACGTTACGTTCCTATAACCTTAGAACATCCCCTCTACATAGTAACTAAATGACATGCAATAAAATTATCCAAAATTATCTGTACTACAAATAATTTCGAACTGACATAATATATTGACTTGACTATTTGAGTTTATCGTCGCATCGACAGGACAGTATTTGTCATATAGCGACGTCAAGCTAATTACAGGTGGAGGAAGACCCCGAATGCACGGAGGCATCTGTGTAGAAACACCGACCTACCGCAAGCCAGCTGGAAGGCTTCCTCACATGAAAATCCGAATGACCCTGCCGGGACTCGAACCCACGCGGTGAGGGGCTCATAATATATTTCAGGTAGTGGATGGTTATTCACTTTAAAGCAGTTATATATATTATACATTAATCTCATGGCTGTCTAACATAACTGTTTAATCAAATTTTATCCCTTGAAGAATGAGACCCCTTATGGTTTGAATAAATTCCTAATATTCTTTATATAGAAGTTTTTAAACAAATTTTACAACAATTAGAGAGAAAGCGGCATGACTTAATGAAAACCTCCTCGTTTACACTGTTTGTGATGTTGACACATACAACTGTTTCATATCAAATTTAAATTTTAAATACACGCATGGCTATTTTATTGAGTTGCTGAAGAAAAAAAAAATTATAAATATTATTTTGGAAACAACCAATTCTAATGATGTGTTTTATAAAAAAAAAAAATTAAAATAAAAATTAATTTTCACTGAGATAACCCGGTGACTCCATCCAGTGTTATAAAAATTTATGTTCAAATGTCACAGATTTGAAGAAATGCATAACATTCATTTATGTTAATGCTATAATCATATAATTTATATTTTAGCTCGACTATTCGAAGAATATGAGAGCTATTGCAATCACCCTTGCGTTGGCAGCTTTTTGTTAAAGTTAGCATGCAAGTTACTATCAAGCTATTATCTGAATAACAATTCATGGAATTGACTTGAAAGTTTATGTGTATGTTCAGGGGTTTCAGACAACCAAGGTAGATAACTTTTGGCTGAATTTGATACAAATTTTTAACTTAGAAATGTTGGTTAAAGTTTTGCATGCAATAGAAAATTTGGTAAAAGTTTGCAAATTTTGCATGCAAGCTACTATCAGGTTTATATCTCAGATATTGTTTGTGGTATTGACTTGAAAGTTTATCATTGTATTCAGGGGCATCAGAAAATAACTCTTTAAATGAATTTAATACAAATTATGGCCTTTTTTCTAACTGGGATATTTTGGTTAAAATTTTGCATGCACACTGAAATACTGTTTGCAGGACGTTAAACCCAGTAAATAAAATAACAAAATTTAATACACATTCTTCACCGGGTAGTGAAACCATCCCCATGCAGCCAGCTCCCCAGAAATGTGATTTGTTTGTGTCTAGCCATGATATCATACAGGTTACTATTTCTATTAAAAATGGCCCAATTTTCATGGAAATTCCAAAAGAATTCTGATACACGACCACAGAAATAAGAAGTAACACGTATGCATTTGCATACTTGAATGACTTTGGATTTTACTCCAACTATTGTGGAAATGCTGCCACTGGCGTAAGATATCGGGATTTGGGCCTTGTATAAAGAAGTTTTTTTCTAACAATGTTCGTTAACTAATTGAGTTACCTTCTATAAATAAAGATTTTATCACAATTATAATTCAAGTTTCGATGGCAATATTTTTGTTCCTTCCCATGGGAAGTAGCCATCCGGCTACTTGCCGGAAACAAGATTAGCACCTGATGAGATGTTTGCCCGCTCAGTATTATATTTGCTTCATGATTCTTGCGATGAGACGGGATCCAGTCTGAAGTCACGTGATATCAAAGTCCGCCATTTATCCGCCATTTTAGCTTTTTTGATGACGTGCTGGTTTTCTATTTAAGAAGGCTACAGCAAATCAGTGGCGAATATTGGGTGTCAGTCTAGCAGGTGCGCATAGGTTTAAATTACGGCCCAATAAAGAAAACACGTTGCCATGCTAAATTGAAATTAACCCTAAAATGTCCTTGAATTTCTTGCTTCATTTTATGTGCTACCATGACTTAAAGAGATAAATGAACTTCATAAAGTTTTGACTTGGAGAAATGTGCAACCATAATAAACCAATACAGTTTGTCCTCTTCGTACTCTGAGCTTATACCTTCCATATGCAAATGCTGAAAAGCAGCTTTCACATCATACTTCATAGTTTAGAAATGCCATAAAAGGAACTTTTGGTAGGCTAAAATTTGTACTGTACTCTTGTGATACATTTTGGTGTTATGATGTATTTATATACAAAAGGTTAATTTTTTTTATTTTTTTTTTTGTCCGAATATGTAGCTTTATTTTTATTTGATCAATATAATTACATTTTAATATAGCATTCGTTGAATAGATCTTGTACTTCTGAATAAGTCAATCATGCTTCGTCCGCTCCGAGGCTGTGCCTTAGATCATATTAAACAATTAGCTTACTTACTTCTCTATGGTGTTGCATAACTATCACTTGACCATGCGGAGGAATATACATGTAGTTTGTTTTAATGCAAATGTGGCTCGTAGATAATGTTGGGTAGTAACTATACAGGTTTCAATCATTTTATGATGTTACAATAATCCATGTAGAAAGCTTGAAGTCCGATACAAATCAATGTAACAATCACATCAAGCTTTCGACTTCGGATACCTCTTGGGGATATTTGTTACACTATAAAATGACCGAAACCTGTATATCTACTTTCCGAAATCAACTACGAGCCACCCAATGATACTGTTGCAGCCAGCCTTTTTGCATAATTACTTCAATCTATATTCAGAGACTGTACCGTCACATTCTGATTGCAAATCAAAGGGCTGATAGTGCTGAGAGAACAGGAATTTCGCATTTCTTTTGTGTAACAAAGTAAATTTAATAAATGGGAAGCAACTTTTCAAGCGATGCGAATAAATCCAGTATTATTAACCCACTTCAACATTGCGTTAACAAGGTCATTACAAGAAAAGAAGAACATACTATTTGTTTCAATGGACTGCCAGCAATTAGCACATCGCCTCTCTTACTCTCCCTATTTCTCTTGCCTACAGTTTATAGGATTTATATCAATATGCATATTTAAAACAAAAGGAAGCAAATCTAAAACAAACATATTTCATTATTTTATTTTAGTTTGGTGTCTGGCAAAATTAAAAAATACCAAGCAGATCTGCAGCTCATCAAACCCTCTCTCACTTGAGACACACACAACTTCAGTGCATTCAGCACTTTGATATTTTTAAGTGTCGGTAATGTCAGGGTCTCTTCATATTATATGTATATATAGAGGCCCTGGCAATATTCACCTATTTGAGTGAGTCAGTGTGTTGTCTATCCAGTCCAGACTAGTCGCTGTGGGATTTTTCCACGTTCCGAAAAAAAAAAAAAAAAAAAAAAAAAAATAATATCTGGAATTTGTTGTAAAGTTTGTTTTAGATATAGGCCCAGAAGCGCACTGGAGTCTGCACTTCATCAGTGTCTTTTGTACCAAAGGATGAAAAATGTTTCAACAATTAGAGAAAGAGATTGAAAATATGTTATTTCCACGGTATTTCTAGTGTAACTAGACACACATATCAACTTTCAAATAGGATTTCGGAGAAAACGAATCATTTTCCAAAGTCTTTTGACAGCCCTCGAATACATAATATTCAATATAACTCACATACGCATGCGTCCAACTGCTGCACACACATTTAGTATATCTTGTCAGACAAATCAAATTTCACATCGTTTGAAATTAAATAACTCGCTTCGGTTATACCTGCAATTCATATCCAATTGATTCACTAAGACAGAAGATACCTGTTCTGTTTATCTATGTATCTGTTTATCTATGCATCTGAGGCAAAAATTAAAGAGTTGCATCACAATAGTAAAAATGGTATGTAAACAATGCCTTGAAAGTAACCAGTCTTTGATCATGAATACATACCACAACATACAACAAGAAATCATTTCATAAAACAAAGCAAATTCACCAATTTGTCCAGCACAGTTTGCTTCACTATACATCTGAAACTGCAGGAACCAAAACATTTCTAAATGGAATAGCCATAGCACAAACTCAATGAATATTCTACAGAAGTGCCTGACAAAAAAGAGAACCAAGTTGCATAAAACTATAAACTACAGTATAAGTATGCATAATTATAAAAGATTCACTTTTCAGTCATTACTTTGCCATATATAAACTATCAACTTACACCAGAAAAACAGGTGAAAGAATTCATGTTGCAATTTCTTTGAATCTGTTTTCAAGGAGGATTTATAAACAGGGTCACAGTACAATTCACTGCACATTCCTAGATAATACCAGGGGTCTTGTGTTTGACTCCCATGGCTGCTGAACATTTTTTCCCAAAAACATTTAGCACCAAACATATTGCTATTGGCCGACTATGACATAGGCCTGTGTTATGTTGCTTTAAAGTAATTATGTAACTCTTGGAATTCAGAGTTTCTAATGCACCTATCAATATTTTGCCCCAGAGTTTGTGGGGAGGGCGCATACATGGGACTTTTGACAGAAGAATATTCTCAACAGGCCGGAATCCAGTGCAAACTGCAAAGCATATCCATTTGACAAATTTCTATTGCTCTTTGGTGATGAAAGAAAAAAAGTCAAGTTCCCCTGTCAGGTTAGCCTATACCCCTCCTGGGGCAAAATATTGAAAGACAGACCTTAAAAATATTAAACATTTGCAAGCAGTCTGGACAGGTATTAATTAACAGTATTATATCATTCCATATAACTTGCAAAAGCACTTTTTAATATTTTTTTTTCAAAGATCTGCTGTTTGTTGGAACTTTTTCTAGTGCACAAGGTCTTTATGAGCACAAAACATTTAGATTTCCCCTTAGAGTGCTTGGGTTGCACATGCACAATACTCTCTGAATTTACAAATCCATCAATCAGTCTATAAAAGTTCTTTTTAACAAATACAGTGTATGTGAAGTCAAAAGTTAATATGTCATTAAATAATTAATCTCAATCAGGGAAATTTCATCATGTCTGAAATTCATATTGTCAACATCACATGATACAAACATGTCTGTGATGTCATGCCATTAGATAAGTGGCATGATATTGGTGAACTGTCTTATATATACAGAGCAATAAAAAAGAGAAACCGGCTGCAGTGGCTAAGTGGTAAGAGTATTTCTCTTCCATATATCACCCTTGAGTTTGTCAAGAACATAGTAATTTGTGCTGTTCTATGAATTCTGGCCTGAGGAAAATCAAAATATGCAAAGGCATATATAAAGGCCTAAATATTTAAGTACTGGTAACCATTATTAAAAAGAGATTTGTGCGAACAGTCTGTTAGCTCAACCCCGTATAAACCAGGGATCTTGGGTTCAAATCCTGCTCTAGTACACTATATAAATATCATATCCCAGGAGAGTGATAGCACATACTGTCGATGTGAGATTGGTAATGTCCACTGAGGTGTTACCTGGAACATGCACGGATTCAGCAATTTGTCTCATTGTGTGTGTGTGTGTGTGTGTGGGGGGTTATAACAGCAATAATTACCATGTCTAATAGGGTCATGTCTCTTATTCTTTTATGTATAATAGCTAATTCTCAGGAGGGGTCTGTCTGGACCCCCACTCCCCCCCCCTCTGCCCTTTAGATGCGCATGTGAAAAAACTAGCATTCTATTTTCCATGCAATTATGTCGAATTGGATATATTTAATGTCCGCAATGTCCTGTGAATTCAGGGAGAAACTATAGCCTACTCAAATAAGTAACTCTTTGTCATGGTACAAATAACTCATAATAGGAGAAAACTGTGCATAAGTGGCTGGGTAGCTCTGTTGGTAAAGCATTCCTGATATCCAAAGGTCCTGGGTTTATGTCTTGGTCAGACTGCACATTTTTCTTAACTTGTGACATATGAAGCCCAACATCACCGGGCTGCATGTGATCAGAGATCATATTCATCTTGTTCAGTTTGGCAGGGAGTATGACGTGGTACCCAATAACTCACAACAGGGAAGAAATCATAACACAGTGTGTAAACGATCAGGTAGTTCAGTCAGTACAGGTAATTACCTTTTAAGGGTAAGGCCCCGTGTTCAGTTCCCAGGCAGAAGGTACATTTTTTTCTCACCATAACATTTATCTATGGTGGCTTTCTGTATGTGGTCCTGTAGCTTACCCGATCCCTTTGATCAAAGATCTCAGATTCAAATCCTGGTGTGGTCTGTTACATCTCATTTGAATCATTAGCAATAACTCACAACAGAAGAGAATCATATCTATGAGGCCAGGAAGCTCATCTGATAGGGTCGCCTGGGAAAGGTCCCAGTAAAGTGTCTCAGTCAGGCTGCACATTTTTCTCAACCTATGACATTTGGAACACAATTTGAGCAATTGGCTTAATTAAGTGCTGTGAGGTTCTCTGGATCCATTTGGAAATTCAAGGACAAATTCCAGTTTGGTGGGGAAGTACGTCACGGTACCAGTAACTCACAATAGATGAGAATCATGTGTAAGCTGCCACCACTGGTAGCTCAGTTGGTAAGTGAAGGTTCCGTGTTTGAGTCTCAGTTAGGCTGCACTTTTTTCACCCTGTGACAAGTAGGTTTCATTCTTGACAAGCTCTAGTAAACAATCAGCAAAAGAAATCTATAGATAAGAAATGGACTCAAAAGCATTAGAGTCATCTAAATCGGAATTTGGTAACACTTGTAGACTAAAATATGGAGAGTAAGATAAATAAATAAGTAGATGTAGATCTAGACAACTAAAGTACAAAAGAAACAATAACATTACTGTTTTGAATCAAACAATAACTGATGTATTTATGGATAAATTCCACAAATGCTCTTGCAGAGAGAGAGGGGGGGGGAGAAAGAAAAAAAATGAATTTAAGAGATAGAAAGAAAGGAAAAAAAGGTGCGAATATTTTCATAACAAAACAGAGAGAGAGACAGAGAGATGCATTAAGTAACGTCTTCCATAAATTCACAGACGCGGGTTTATGTTGTTGATGTTAAATAATCGATATAAATCACTTACTAAATGATTTTTTTACTGTTGAAAAACATTTAATGAATAGACAAAAAAATCTAATATTTATTACACACATTTCTTTCCCAGCCATCAAAATGAGACAAATTTGAAGTTTAATTTAAATTGAGTATCGTTAACGTTTGAACATATTATTTCAATTGGAAAACGAGTTTTATAACTTATACTATTTCCTCTCAACAGTTCTTGGGTTGAATCAGTACTTTGCGCCTGGAAAATCATGAAAACACGTTTACAGAAATAACATGAATTTACGGGCACTAAATTTATATTTTATTAATCAGTAAATATTTTATTTTCGAATAACATCAAAATTTTAATTTTAAGACCTAGCTTCAGTATTTTTACAAAGAGTCATGATCCAGAACATCGAAAATAAAAATATGACCGCACGTTATCGAACTCCGCAATTATCACATGGTACGAATTATGCACGGAATGTAAAATTTGTTAAATATTACATTAGGAAGCATTAAACAATTATATTTTTTTTTAATATTAATAAAAAGTACAAAAGGTAATTCTGAAACAATTACCGAAGTGTGAATACGTATAACGAAAGGAAGAATAATTGAGGATTAATAAGCTTACTCTAAGGTATGTCTCAAAACACCTACTTCATTCAAAGTCAGGGTTGTATAAATACTCTGTAGGTTGCAATGTAACAATGGGTGTGGTAAGAATAGAGTTTCATTCACCCATGATTTAAACTGAAATTTATTAACTATTTGAAATACAAAACACATAACTGATATGGAAAATTAATACATACATTAATTTCGTGTGCATATATACCTATTTTAAATAATCCATCGCATTTGCTATTGGTAAAGGTGAGTAATAGATTAACCGGGATACTCGAACCCCTCAGTACTGTAAGAGTTACCCCGCTTATCAAAATATGAATTCTGATGTTTCGTTGACACGGGTCTTGTAAATTAAACCTACAAAGCTTAAACATACATTTTGTTGAATAATATCAATAACGAATATTGATATTTCAGAGAGCGAGAGGGAGTAAACTTGTGTGGTCATGATATAAATATCATAAATATATTTATCAGGCCCGGATCCAGAATTTTTCCACGGAGGGGGGGGGGGGGGGGGGGGGGGGGCAAAGTCTGATTATGATGTGAGTGTGGGGAGTGGGGGTGGGGGGGGGTCCCCGGGGGCATGCTCCCTCTGGAAGAAAGGGTTTTTAGTGTGACGAAGATGCATTCGGAATGGTATCTGGGGATAAAAGTTAAGGTTTTTTTTGTTTTGATTTTTTTGAGTTTTTTTTTGTTGTTTTTTTTTTTAACTTGAAGACCTGGTGCCCGTTTCACTAAACTTCCTACGAACAAATTTGATCTTAGTCGTAAATCTTTTGTTCTACATGGTATCTACTAATGGCTTATTTTCACAATAAAACATGATAAAAAAGAGGACCCAATATATTACAATACACAAATTCAATACTTTTTGTGAAAAAAATTTACAGGAAAAATACTATTTTATGTCTGTGAATTTACGCTTACGAAGATTTTTATTCGTGCGAAGATAAGTGAAATGGGCCCCATGGATATAATGCCTAGGTCCAACTGGAGAAAAATCATCGGCCATGTGGAAATACAAAAATTTTCTCCCGATGGCATCAGATGTTTCAGCCAAAAAGACGGACTATTTCCATGAGAAGCGTCGGGAATGGTCCGTTGAAACGTTCACTGTTGTTTCGGTTATGGTACAATGGCCTTGTATTATCGGGGATGGCTCCCGATGCACGTGAAATTTTTCCGATGATCGTGGAAGGTGCCCCGGAGCTTCACCGAATTTGAAACATCATTGGCGGAATATCCCCGTAGATTAGGGGATGTATCGTTGTATCGAACCATCCTAGATGCCTCGGGGAAGATTATGGAGATTATGAGAATTTGGTGATGGACACTTTCGGGGGTTTATGAGGATGCCCCCAGCATTGTCCCATGGCCTTTTTGACCGTCTCAGTATAAAGTTGACAAAAAAAGCAACAAATTTTAGAGTGCGTTTGCTGATTTTTTTTGAGAATATTCTGAGATTCTATCACAAGATCTGGAATGTGTCACAGAAAGGTCGCCGAACCTTCGAGACATCACCGCAGCCTAGGGGGGTCCTCGGAGGAAAAAATAATTCGCGGAAGCTCCGTGAATGCTTCCTAGGAGCTTCCGGGAAGCTATGCGTATGTTTCCTCGGCCTGTTTTTCCCGATAAAACTTCGAGAAAATATAGGGAAAAATTTCAATGCAAGCAATGAAGTTCTCCCGAGCCTCCTGATGACTCCACATGGCTCGCAACGCTTTCGAAGCTTCCGCGGGACACAAGGGAACCTGTTCCCGACGACTCCCGAGGCTTGTCAATTTCCATCGGGTGTACATCCCCTTGGCAAAAAATGTCAAGTGGGACTGAGCCTTGAGCGGTATAATCTTATATTTTACCTTCGGAAAGCCATGTTTTTGAATAATACTGTGCAATAATATTTGAATACAGTTGTATTAAAAAAATGACGGTAGTAAAGGGGGGGGGGGGGGGGGGCAGACTGGCTTAAAAAAAAAACAAAAAAAAAAACAGTGACTTGTGTACACTGTCAATTAGTGAATGTTTTGAATGGTCATCAGTTTTAGACTCAACATTGTAAAAGACAGTTTTGTTTATATCTGAGGAAAAAAATCACTTTAAACATAGTTTGTCAAATATGTTGAAGGGAATACCGGTTATGTGCTGTATTAGGTTTGAATTTGGTAATTTTGACTGTCTAATTGTCGATCTGGTAGCAGCCTTCTCACACAGACTTTCCAGATAAAAAAAAATCAGGCGTACGTTTTAAGGTCGAGCGGTTGCAGAAGGTTTGGACCCCTTCTGCGTGTCGATTTTTGGTACATTTTTTTCTTCTAAATGTTAAATCAGTGACAAAACAAACAATACTCAGTAATAAAAGATGGTAATATTTAATATAAAATCTTTAATATCCGTTTTATTTCGCACATAAATTGTGTTTTCTGTGCATTCGTATTTCGTATTCATCGACCTATCAGTAACATTATATGATTACATTACATTGTTTCAAAATATGGATTGTCCCAAAATACGGCAGATTGAAATTTTCAAATTCTTTCCTTTCATATTCATAATTTATAAATTTAAAATACACCAGGGTCTCTATATTAAGAGACCATGAATACACATACATGTAGATTATTATATTCGTAAATATTAAAAAGTTAACATGATGATATATCGGCCTACTGTTTGTATTTATTTCTTTCAGGAAAATATTTAGAGGAATTATTTTCATAAAAATAATACCTAAAAATTTATGTAAAAATAGTAAAGCTGAAACAAAAGAAACACAGCCCATTTAATTTGCATGGCTAGCGATAGGCATGCATATACTCTGCAGTTTGCTACAGCAAATAAACAACAAGAGCGCCACGATGGCCCTTAATCGCTCACCTGAGAAACATTGCTTTCAAAGGTTTATAATATGAACATACTTAAAGTGGGACCAATTTTGACACAGGGCCATGATTAAAAACAAACTTTGGTAATGATCCACTAGACAATGCTGCATGCACAATGCCATATGGTTTCTACAAGGTTTTCCCTTTAAGCTTACTGATCTAACCTTGAAATTAATGGAGCGTGTTCTAGACACCTTCATTCGCAGGATGGTGAACATCGACTCTATGCAGTTTGGCTTTGTGCCTGGCCAGGGCACCACAGATGCTATCTTCATCTTGAGACAGCTGCAAGAGAAACACTTTGCTGCTAAAAAGCCACTGTATCTTGCCTTTGTGGATCTGGAGAAAGCCTTCGATCGTGTTCCTAGGAAAGTTCTTTGGTGGGCTTTGAGAAGTCTTGGCGTAGAAGAATGGGCTGTTCGCATCATCCAGGCGATGTACTCCAATGTCAGAAGCCGCGTGCGTGTCAATGGACAGTTCAGTGATGAATTTGGTGTGGAAGTCGGTGTACATCAGGGTTCTGTTCTCAGTCCTCTACTCTTTATCATAGTGACTGATGCACTTCGCTCCATGCGTCTTAGATGGTATGGTCATGTGATGCGTTCTTCAGCCTGCATCAACACAATTACCAGCATGAGGATCCCATGCCCTGGGAAAACGTGGGCGTCCAAGAAAAACATGGTCAGAGTGTGTAAAGGCTGATCTAAAAGCCTGCAACCACTTGGACTCTGATCCTCTGAACAGGGTTTCATGGAGATCGAATGTCAGGCGATCCAGCCGCCTGCTGGCTACCCCAGTAAGTGGGATTCCCGCAGCAGATGAAAAATAAAATCAGGATTTGATTGATTGATTGATGATGAATATATTGTGTCTAGGTAAGGTTAAATAGTTGGTAATTCTGGCAAGAAAATTATTTCTTGAACTACATTCAAAGGCCTTTTTAATAGGATATGTAGGGAAGCATACAAACAAATGGGCAGAACAAAGTTACAGAACTATATTTTGCTTAACAATTAAACAAGTTTTAATCACGCTATCTGGCAATGACAGAAATATTAGCATGGCTTCAAAAACAAAGACATATCCTGAAACACAAATCATGATTCAATAAAAAGTCCTTTTTGGAAATATTCAAATAAGGGTTTTTTCAAATTTTCGAAATAATCATTTTGAAAAAGAACATTTCAACAAAATACTATCCAAGCAATAAAACCTCACAATGTAATGCACAAGAAAAAAAAAAGAAAATAAAGAATACTAAACAACAAAATTGGTCATAAATTCAATAGAATGATCCTTACTCCAGGGGAGGAATGTGGTAAAATTAAGATATTTTTCAATATAACAATGTTTTGTTGCTCTTTAAATACCAAACTATGGTTGTAAAGAATGCTGATCTGTTTATCAAACTCCTCTGGAGTTAGAATAACATTGCTAAATATAAAATGATATGTACAAGTAAGAGTAACCCTGCAGCAATGTTTCTTGTCCTTAACTCTCACAGTAATGGTATGTTTTTTGTTTTTATGAAATCAAACAGTGGATTTGTGATTTTAAAAAGAAAGTTCTTTTCACTATTCCACCAATTAAGGATTTCTTTTTTTAAGGTGTCAAAGTTGGTACCCTCAAGGCAAAGTATTAACAAGAGCTGTAAGACAACATGATTGACTTTTGAAATGCATGTTAGCATTGAAGTACTTGATGGTAAAATGAAATAATGTCTTATTTTAATATTTAAGTTTGAAACGGTTACTGAAATATAAGCATGAAGAACACTGCAAGAAAAACTTTAAACTTTAAACAAAACTAATAATAATTTTTTTTTTAAAGAGCCATAAATCTGTTGAGATAAAAGTAATCCTAATTGCCTATTTGGGATGAATTAATAGTGGTGAGGGGCAGAGTGATTTGTAGTCCACGATCTTAACAGCTTGACCAAAGCGGCCCCTAATAATTAGCCATTACATAAGTCAGAACAGTCATGACAGTCTGTTACCACTGAACATGTTAATGAAAATTCCAATGAATGCTATGCCTGTTTATTGAGATAAAAGCATAGCAAAACCTTTCACAAAAAATACCTAGTTTAGAAGGCCATACTTTGAAATGAATTCCATCAAATGTTGTCTAACCTGTCTAAAGGACATGACATTACATGTTGTGATAGGCTCAAGTCCTACAAACATTTTACTATGTGTCAATGGTTTCTTACTTAATGAGAAAAATTACACCAAAATGGTATGACAAAAGTTGCAGGCTATACAATTTAACAGCATCACTTTTTTTCTTTTTTTTTTATGTATAAATTATCTGACAGAGATACATTGGCAAGGTTTCCTCTTACAAAGATAAAAAAGGCATCCTAATAAAGACATTAACATTTATTCAAAACCTGATCATCAAAATAAAATAGTATGAAAACAAGATTATGTCAGAACGACACTGAACGACCCCGCCCGCAAATGATTCAAATGTACAAGGCACTTATTTTAAGCTGGGATGTGTTGTATATGTTATGATGAATAAGTGCAAAGTATTGTACAGATCTGATTAATGGTTCCTGAGAAATCAGCTTAACGCAAATGTAAGCCTCGGCTGTAACCAAACAACAGAGTGCCATGGACAGACAAATATAACTCAATTTTTTTTGGACAGAACTGCCCTTTTTTGGCTGGGATGTGTAGTCCATGTTATGATAAATAAGTGTGCAAAGTATCCTAAAGATCTGAATAACAGTTCTTAAGAAACTAGCTTAAACGCAAAGGTAAACAAACAATAGAGTGCCACAGACCGATGAATTCAAAGATTATTTGATGGAACTGTTAAATTTTTTCTAAGATGTATGGTGAAAAAGTGTGCAAAGTATCATAAAGATTCGATTAATGGTTCCTGAGAAAACAGCTTAAACACAAAGGTAAACCTTGGGTGTGACGGATGGACAGACAGACTGAAAAACAAAGTTGGTGGGGTATATCAAAACTCAAAATGTTTTGTACAAGGAAAAGGAGAGAAAAGTAAAAAATTTTCAAATCTTAAGCTTGAGGATGATTGTAGCAGACTATGTCATCAAAACAATGCTCAAATATTCTGTTGTTTATTACTTTAAAGTCAATAATTGTAGGTGCTTACAAAGATGTATGCATTATAGTTAACTGGATGCATTTCCTTGTTACATTTTGCACATTAAGTTGCATTAAACAAATATTTCCAAAGCAGAAACAGAACAGATTTCACAATAAATTGAAATAAGGGTCATCTTACTGTTAGGTTGAAGGAGGTGTAAGACTTAAGTGAAGTTTCAATGAATGAATATGATGTATCCAAAGTCAAAAAAAGGATCTGTAATTCGAATTTAATGCAATTAAAAGTCATCTAATTTGGTTACTTCAGTCAGAAGACACAAGTGAAGGTTAATCCAGTACATACATGAAACGAGGTGCAGTTTTATGAGTATTTACTTCAAAATCTTTTTTTCTAGGTTTTAAAGTGGACATTTTTTGTATAAAATGTAAAGCATGACACATCTTAGTCATTTCAGTGTGTTGCAGGGTTGGGAATAAACATGTAAAGGTTTAACCCAATACACACAATGGTTTCTGAGGTAGTTTTTTTATAAGTTGCTTGCAAAACTTAAGCCAACAAAGTTGCCTCGGTCTTAAGAGAAATATTACTGTAGTATTTGTATTTTTCACAATGGCCTAATTTTCGCAATCTTTAAGCAGGTGTTCTATAATATAAGACTGCATGATTTAAAGTCTGTTTATAGCAAATATGTCCAAAGGATTTTGCAGAAAGCGATCAAATGATGGAAACAGATTACAACCTTTCTTAATTGATGCTACCTCAAATCAATTAAAGTTTTATTTACCAAAGGGATTTTTAGTTGACGTTTGATTTGCATATTCCAAATCAAAACCTGTCTAGGATCTTTTTGACTTTTAGCTTTACCAGTGATTAAAAGGGTTATAAATTTTATGTTTGATTGATGTTCACACTGTTTTTCACCTACAAATTTTCTGACACTGGTTTTTAGGTGATAATACTTAAATACGATTTCTTTGAGGGGCATCTTCAGACAATTTCGAGTTTTTGTTTTACAATATTCCATGTAAAACAACCTGTTTAAAACAAACAGGCCTGCAATATAGTAAATTCTATCATTGGAAGTGCTGCATTTAACAGCAATAAGGCAGTCTGTCCACAGAAATTACAGAGATGGCATTTTCTTAGAGTACCTATCCCTGTATATCCTACCATGTATTGTTAATCTAACTATGACATCGCATATTATTGTGAACGTCTCAGGTTATAAATTAGTACACAATAAGCACAGCCATATTTGGAGCTGACATGAAACTTTTTTTTTTTAAATGCACAATCAAGCATCACACAAAATGGTTTTCAGAGAACATCGCACAATATTTAGCCCTTAGGAAAATTACTAATACAGTGCAAAGCCGCTATCTCATGGACTGCTATATGAAATTGACCAGTTTCACACAGTTGATCTATGGACCCCAAAAATATTGCGCATTTTGCATAGGCTTACCAACAAACTAATCTATCTCTTTCCATATGCTAATAAAAGAATTTTACATGAAGTATTTAAGATGCTAGTGCAGTGACAGGCAAAAACGATAACAATTAAACACCCCAGGTGGGAAGCTATTGTGTTGTTTTTTGGGTTTTTTGGGGTTTTTTTTTTTAGGGGGGGGGGGGGTGTTAACGCAATTGCATGACAATTATTAATGTGCTGCAACATTACAGGTTTGTCAGTATGAAAAGCCAACCAACATATTCATATATAATTGGTATAAATTTCAAATTCTAAGCAGATCCGCGATTAAGTACACAAATACTATTTAAAATCCATGTCATAACCCTAAACAATGTCTTAATTCTCAAAGAGAGAAAGAAATAGCATGCATTATCTCATTGTGAATTAAACAGCCTTAGAAAATAAGTCAATCCATTTCACCGGATGTAAACAATAAATGATAATTAGATCAGCATCATCTGGTAATTTGTTTCATTTAAAACTGTAACAGGGTTTGTCATATCACAAACTGTAATACGAACACCTCAGCTTTTATTTTATTAGCCACAAATTGTAATGGAATGCCAATTTTCACATCAACATTGTTAATATTAACAATGGACGTAGCATAAATTATTATAATAAGATATGCTGAAGAGTAACTAACCATTTCACAATACTATACTGTACACACTACTCCTTGGCAAATTTAATGTACAATTTCTTTTTTTTTTGTACAAGAGATGATTATGTAATTATTTAAAAAAACTCATATTAATAAAATATCTCCTAATGCTCTAATAAGTTATTCAAGAATATAAAACCTTCACAGGCAAATCGCATTCTCAAACCTACTACGCGGACTAATAGAATTCAGTAGTTTTGCTAAGACCCCAACAACAGCGAGACAGCAGCGTTGCACTGTATAACGGTAGCTCTCATTATTTTTCAATACTGTATTTGAGATAAAGCTTACAATGCTTGCAATCCCCCTATCAAACAATGGTCACTTAGAATACATTTTCATAAAAATTTAACTTTTCCAACAAATTACAATTTGTCGAGGAGGTAAAAGGAAGTTATTGAGTGAATAGCGGTCATGTTATTGAGAATTTATGTGCATTTTGAAATGTGAATGATTTCTGATGCAGACACAGTTATCTCAAATTTGTTAAGCATCAAGTAGTCCTCCAAGGCATCTACATCTTCCAACAGGGATTCTTTGTTGTCTGCTGTTAAGAAGCTTTTCAATGCTTCAGGCTTCATTTTCAGTTTTTGTTCTTCATCATTAATGGTTACATGTCCTGTTACAGTGAGAACTGTGATTAAATCCTGGCTGCGTTGCTTGTATTTACAACCTTCACACCTAATGATTTTGTCATCTGTACTGCCAATCTGTTTGAAACAGATTTTACATGACATATGCTTGCTGACCAAGATGGAGCTTAAAAATGTTGACATCTTTGTTTCATCGAGGAGCTCCTGAACATCTTCTTTGACATCTGTAAATGGGCTGATTGGAGTGACAGTTGTTGCTGATGTTGTGTTCAACTGTAGCCGATTACTGAAATCCTTTACCTGCAGTGATGTTATTTTGAAGAACTCTCCTGATTTTATCTGGCTTTTTATTTGATCTTGCCAAATAACAAGTTTCATGGACTGAGTTTTGTCTGCTATGATGCCTATTGCTATATTCTTTGGTCCAAACTTTGTTGTGACAGGTCTTTGTTCTTCAAGGTATCCAAGAAATTTAATGTTGACTGACACCTGAAATAATACAGGAATAATTGGATTAGTAAGTAAGTCTAATATGTTTCATTTTAACCACTTTTAATGCAGCATTATGCAATAGTTTTTCATGCGGAGCCAGATGACAGTGGTTTTGTATGCAGTTTTGCTTAAAGCATTAATAAATGCATGCTCGTCAGATATTGGCAGTAATATATCAACAAAATATGTCACGCCATCAAGATAAATATGGACTGCAATTTAAAGTTAAAACAGTATTCAAGTTTTGCTCCAAACAAAAATCACTGATGCAAAGAAGTCCTTAATCATGCGATATAAACATCACAAATAAACATACTGCACACTGACTTGTGGTATGGGTGAGTGTGTTGATAAGAATTGTATACATGTATGTTGCTAACTAAATGAAGGCTATATTTCTGAGATCAATAAATGTCAAAGATATGCTCATCCTGAGTTCATCATATTCTGGTCAGTGTTTATGGAGGCTAAGTATGGATAGGAATCTGTGTGCACATTTTTACAATAAATATTGACAAAATTTCAGATTATCACTACAAACTGTCTCCTTTATTCACAAGTATGACATTCTCACACTATTGGTATCTATTGTTATTCTCCAACTATTTACACAAATTTAATGCAATATTTGATTTCATGTGAGAGTGTGATGTAATTTACAGAGAAATCCTTGACAGTGAACAAAATTGATGGATCCTTGTTTCTCAACCTTTTTTTTTTCATTGAAAAGTTTGCAAAAAAAAGATAAAAATATTCATATGATTTAAGAGATACAGTTTTTCTACCATTTTCACTAAAGCTCCTTTTCATGATTATTTAAACCACCCTAACATGGACACTTTGACTGTTTCTTGTTCTTTATTGGATCACCTTACATTTTACAAATCAATCTGTACTGTGATGAAGCACACAGAAATGCAATGCAACTGTTGTTAATAGTTTTTGTCTCTATATATGTGCAACATACTCATTTTCAGTTCATTGTTGAGAACTCAAGACACCATTTTGGAAATATTAAAATCTGACTGTTGATGGATATTGGCAGTTATTTTTTTAGTTTGTTTGTATTCACCTTGAAAATGTTTTACATTATTATTAAAGAGAAAATTTTGGAGCATGTTATAAAAGTAAGAAATTGTTTTGATCATTTTTTTTTTCTGAAACTGCTTATGCTGATGAGAACCAAATACTCCAGGATATTAATTTTCAATTGTTTGAGATGTTTTAGTTTTTTAAAGTAGGGTTTTCCAAGCGTCAAGAAAAGGTGGAAAGATATAGTCAAAGCTGTATTGTGTTTTAGTGCGATACAATCAACTCATCTTGCAATACATATTCCAACATCATACTTAAAACTATGTTAATACTTATTAAAAATATGCTTTGAGAAATGGTTCCCTGTGTTTGTTACACTCGTTTTGAGCCCTTCTGAGCTCATTTTCTATGTCCAGATCTCAAGCTTCCATTTAGGAAATATATTTTTTAACTTTTTGATTTTGAGTTTTCAATGTTAGAATCTACAGTTTATATCACTTTGAAATGAAGTATACAACATTGATGCATTTCATAGATATAATGATCATATTGAATTAAACTGCTGATGTAATGCTCCATAGTGACTAAATTCATGTCTTAGAACTAATTGTTTAATTAATGACGGTTTCCTCCACTAGTGTGGGCATCCATGGAGCCATTGATGGGACTTGTTCGCTGCTCTAATACTCGGGAATATTGTGTTTGGGTTTAACCAACAACTGACAATATTTCAGTTATTTAAATACGATGTCTACTTGAGACTGATATTGTGCTGCCGCTCTGCAATATCACACTGTAGACATGTGGCATGATACCATACCAAGTCACATTACCCTGAAACCAGGTCAACCAGACAATCGACAAACTTCATATACTGAACGCCAATAAAGGAAGCTATATCAGTGCCATTTTTTTTTATTTTGGTATGTAGCGGCCAGGGATCGAAAACACAACCTCCCGCACCCAAGTCAGATACTCTAACCAATCGGCCTCTGGAGACAGTCGGAAATGTTAAATGTAGTTTTCTAACTCTAACGCAGTGGGTTACTAAGCTGAGCCAAACCACTGATACATTGTTTGCCTCAAAGGGAAAGAACTGTCGTCTCGTGTATCTAGGCGGAAAATGACGGAGGGTCACAGAAAAACGCGCCACCTATGCAATAATGTGTTGGCATGTAAAATTCTAACTTTCATGTCAAATTCTATCCCTTTTTTCGTGTTCTTATTCACTTCATTATAAAAACATTAAGTTGTTTTTTTTACTAGATCCAACATGTAAAATTATGGAAGATGACTGTGAGTAGTTCACATCACTTTAAAAATCAAATCGAGGTACAGGTGAGGCCAAGCTATGAAAATTGAACCTTAACCGCAGTGTGTGTTTATTTGTTTATA
The DNA here is from genome assembly GCA_021229015.1 of Solen grandis. NCBI lineage: Eukaryota > Metazoa > Mollusca > Bivalvia > Adapedonta > Solenidae > Solen > Solen grandis. Next base: position 5,807,698 of record CM037790.1, on the reverse strand, counting down.
ATAATAAAAGTTAAAAGATACCATAAATGCAGTTGAAATAAGTAATAAGAAAGTAACGATGTTAGGATGTGATCAAGAAAGTTGAAAATTTAAATTAGAAAGTAACAATGTCATCAAGCATGATGCATTTTTGTCATGATATGTCTTCCATAGTAGGGGAACATAAAGAAGATATTTGGACAGTCATAAGACAAAAAAAAAATACTTTACCAGTTGGATTCCATCTTTCACAGCATTCAAGTCAATAGGGTTATTCATTGTAGTGTTCGGGATGAAAGTCTTATAGTCTTTTGAGAATTCCAGCCTTTTGGGACTCTTTATTAATTGAACTTCTTTGTTAATTTTGATCTCCATATCATTCCTTCCTGGAGTTATTCATCTGGAGACTGGTTTGCAATTTTGAATGGCTCATATTTGTCCTTAGAGAAGCAAATCAGTCTTCTGGATGTTGTTTTTGATGTTTGGAAAAGTGCTGTGAAGTACCTGTAAAATAAAAGCAAATTTGCTTAACTGATACCAAATTATGCAAATTATAATGAGAAATCAAGACAAAAAAAAATGTGGGGATACCACTTGGCCAATAAGAAAATATGTTGCCAACCTTGCATGCTGGTAATCCAGTGATTTTTTTTTTGATTTTTTCCCACTACCCATACCCTTGTAAAAGGGAAAAATAAGTGCAACAAACCATCAAAAGAGAAGATTTTAAAATGGTAATAATTTTCTAGTTTTACTCATTCTACTTTCTTTTACCAGGGGATTTTAGATTGGAATAGCCTACCAAAAGGTTTGAAAACAATTAAACACAAGCTTAAGTTTAAAAAAGAAATAAAGCATCATTTTATTAACAGTATGGAAATGAATGAGGCATCGAATTTTGTCCAGTTTTAGTTTTAGATTATGCAGTTTTGAATTATGAAAATAGCGATTATTATATTCATATTTTTATACATGCTTAAAGTCATTTAATTTCTCATGTTTTATCATTTAATTTCTCATGTTTTATTTTGTAATCCTAGGTAATAACAAAAATTCCTGCGTTTGCCAAAATCCCGACCATAGACATATATTTATTGATAATGTATTATCGACCCCATTGGAATTAAGTTGTAAAACTTTATGGGCTATCCAGTGTCATTAAAGATATATGTATGTGTGTAATGACAGATAGAATTTGGTAAACAAAATGTCAAAGTATTAACATTTAGTGCAATAGTAAATGCTGTGATATACCTTTAAATCAATCAATGTGTTAATAAAGTTATAATTCAGTCCAAACTTTTAATAGAATATATTCAACTTCAAAAGATTGTGCTATGTTTTTTAATGTCTATATAATCTTGTAATATATTGTGTTTAAATTTTTTAAATGTATGTCTAACTATTTTATAGTTGTGTGTTTTCAGTATTTATGTTTGTACACTCTGTCATGTATTATGCATGTATTTTTATTCACAAATAAACAAATCAAAATCAAAATACCTAAGTAACTGTTGCTCATTGTTATTATCATAAATTGAATGAAAAATATCAACAAAAAAATCACAGACTGACAAGTAAATTCTGTGATTGAAAAAAAAAGTTTTCAGGAGAAAATTTAGTGTCAATTAGGGGAAAAATGGACATTTTTGCTGATGGGAAACTGCCCATATTCAGCAGTAAAATCAGCCAAAAAAAATCACTATTATCACTGGTATTTCTTAGCAAAATTTAAGATAATAGACTGTCTTGGATCTCCATGGCTATCCAACAACTAAAAAAAATGATAAATTTTAATGTAGATCCTATCTATTTTTTTTATAATTCACTGTCAGATTTTTGATAGCATATTTTTTTTCTTATCAAGATTAACTTCACCGCATTGAGATGTCTCCTGAACGACAAAGCATCAAAACATATAAATTAGCCCTTAAGTAGATATTTTGAAAGGGTATGACTATTATTATTTGATATGCAAACCTTAATTTATCCTGGTGATAGGGGTATTCGACGGTAGAAGGAAAATGCCAATGACATCTTTAACAAACCAAAGCAATTTATGTAAATACTGGATATTTGAACACTAAAACCCTTTAAAAGAAAATAGGAATAATTCTAAAGACCTTGGCCAATCGGCGGTTGCTAATTATAAATAAACATGGCAGTTGTCAATTCTTACCTCACTCTGAAAACTTATATGAATCCGACGGTTTTAATTGGTTTTTCATTTTGGCGGGATGTAACGTAGAAGTTTTATTAAAATCGTATGTAAAAAAAGTAAAATGACAAATGGCGATCTTTTTTTTTTTTCAAGTGATACAATTTGAAGCCACAATAAAAGAAAAAAAGGCTAATGTTAAATTTGCATTAGATAAAATTTACAGATTTGTCGCGATGATGCATTTTTCTTATATGCCTGTCGTATTTCCTTTTTCCCGCAATATATTAATTAAATGGATCTTCTCGGTTTATGACATTAACATAAACTTGGAAATCTCTCGAAAATTTACATGTCAAAACATCGTCGAATATTAGAACACCAGTTCTAGGAATGCGACATTTAACAGTAACCGCTAAATTTGGGAGATGTCAATTGATCGAGAGGGAAGAAACACATTACCTTGTCTTCTGGCTTTGAGACAGTTTCACAGGACTAAGATCTGTCACGTAGCCGTCAAGGTTTTCCGTCTGGATTTGAGAATTGTTGGCCATGGTGGACAAAAACGCAATTAATTCCCGCTCTTTTAACCGGTGTAACGGTAAATTTCACGGTTGCGTAATTCCATACGTGTATAGTTATTAAAGGTCACATACAACGGTTTTAAAAATCGAGTGCCAGTGGCCTGGGCTTTTCATTATTGACATTTAAAATGAAATCATGGGGTATCAATGGAAAACTTAACAATGCTGATTAAAGGGTTATGGTAATCACTATTTTTCCCCTTTGAAACTTTGAAAGGAGTGGTACCTTTTTAACCTGGAATATTTGCTGTCAATGACAGTGCCATACACTCCGTAATATTACGTATAGGTGATGCATGTGGAATGTTAGGGGAAATCAAAAGGAATCCACCATAATGAACGGATAAAACTGGATTGTAAATAACAAGCACAATTCAAATATGGTTATAACATTTATTAAGTAATGTTTTAATAAGTGTCTCTCATTATCACCCCTTGTAATATTATCAGTATTAAGGAATTCTTGATAATGTCTCCCTTTTTAACTCTTTAATTTTTAACACAATAAGGTAGTTGCAAAAAAAAAAATAATAATAATAAAAAAATAAATATGAAGGAATGAATTTTTGTATTTAATTTTTATTTTGCTGCAGCATTTTGAAACAAAATAAAATCCACTTTTCTTAAAAAAAAAGTTTCATTCTACTGAACACTAAAATGCACATGATTAGTCAAATAATATTACAAAGGTGCTACTAAGTGGTGTACTTTATAATGCTAGTTCAACATGGTATACTGCAACATTCTTTTTAACAAAACCAAGCACTATATTATTAGCACAACAGGTTCCTGCATCTCCTCTCTTCTATTTTTTTTTATTTATTAGCAATTAATTTATATTTCTAATTGCATGTTATGTATTGCCATGTTAAATGATATAAGTTCAATATATGATTGGGGAGGGTTGTAACTAAGTTTAAGAACTTGTAACCCGACCCATTTGCTTTGTATTTGTTCAATTACGCTTATTACAATTGTAAGTATGATATCATTGCAATAAAATATGTTAAATCAAAGCACAACAGGTTTAATTTGCCAGTTGGCCATAATCAAATAAGTGACAAGTTGCATGAATAATATCCACAATGGGAATCTGAAATGCCACTGATATGAAAATGTTGCTTTATTATGTAAGGCCATCAAATGGTATATAACCATATACTGCAGCATTTTTATGAACAAAGCCCAGCACTATATTTTTAGCACAACAGGATTCATTCTGCTGCTCTCATTTCGAGTTGGCCTGAATAACACATGTGGCAATCTACTTGTGGTATGTAAAGGATCTACTGACATAGCTGCATCTTATGAAAGACAAATAAATCGATGCAGTATTTTATGAACAAACCTTACATTCAAAAGGTTTAATTTTGCCGCAATATGCAGTATTAAATCTTGGGCATAAAATCATAGTCTTTCCTTCTTACTTGTGCAACTACCAAAAGTTTAGGTTTCATACAAATGAGTTATTTTAATTTCAGTTAATTACATATTTATAACTTAAATATATGCAAATCTTTGATAAAAATTCTGTTAAGATAGAAGGAACACTTTTACATTTCTTCATATTCTTTGAAGGAAGAAACCTTTTAGTGAAAAACAATAGCAAATAATCATTGTTTGTGCTAGAAGTACCTCAAGACCTTTAAATAGTGTACAGTATAATTAATAAATTTTTTTTACAAATGCGAATTAATATGATGGGAATTTCTAAATGAAGGTAATCATAAAGTTATCTTAACTTTGAGACATAAATATGATAAATTATCACATTAAACAAATATATTTGTATATGCTTGAAAAGAAAAGGGAATTTGTCCTTCAATATGTTTCAGTATAATTAACTCTAAAAAAACCCTGCTTTTTCAGACTGAAATTTTGCACAAAAATCTCAACATCTAAAATAAATCTTTTATGCAATAAATATGCAAAGGTATGATCCAATTACATGTAAGAAAATCAATATGTCATCAGACCTCTCTAATATCACTTTTGAAGTAACATATTACAGATATCTCTCAAAACAATAGAATAATCACATATGATCATTATATTAAAGCACAATTCAGCTTGGCAATAATTAATTCTAACAGATTACACATTAAAATATAAGGACTGTGGGTATCATTACATTTAAATGTTTTACTACTGGTATTAAGTGGAGGTTGGTGAGATTGTATGCAGATAACATAAACTAGGTATATTCACTATTCTGTATTCAAAACCATACTATAAACAGAATCTTACTCATTTGAAACCACTTACTGGTCACAGTGTTCAGTTGATACTAATTAATGTTTGTTTTCATGTTCTTACACAGAGTAAATGATATGCATATATTACTCTATACATATGTATTACTGAATTATTCCCCTAAAACCTTATAAATATTACCATGCAAAATCAAAAGTGAATAGTATTTCATAAATCAAATTTTACATTTAAAAATAAAGTTGTGACATTCATCCATACATATGAAATTAAGCAAAAGGTTGATGGGAGAAACAAAAATAAAATAAAGTTGCTTGACTGTCACTTTAAGTAATTGATAGTGATACCCACTACCCTGTTTATAAGTGATTACGATGTGGATGCATTGTTTTTATAAGACAACACAAAAGTCAGTAGCATTTTTTTATGACCTTGAAATTAATTTTGAGCTAAAATAAAATATTTGGACACATAAATCCAATTTATTAAAGCAAATATTTATCTTATGGGAAGTTATTTTTAAATTCAATTCAATATTTTATTGCATAAAACATTACATTACAATGTTTATAGCAAAAATGAAGTGATTTTGTTACATTCATCACAAAGAACATGGATAAACATTTTTTAAGTTTTCAGAAGAGTGTTTAAAATAACATAATTTGAATATAGGAAAATTCATTCACAAAATCATAGATTTTTTTTACAATTTTCGTTATCAAAAATATCACACAAAAAGATGGATCATGAACACAGAATATGCAGTAAAAGTAGTTTGGTCCGTAGGTCATATATTTGTTCTTGCTAGATCAGCAAAGTATAAATATTTACTTAACATATTTATTGTTTTTTTAGTGAAGTACTAGACATAAGATTGTAAACTTTTGTAAAGTTGGCCAGGTATAATAATACTTTTTAAATGTACTTTTTTCTAAGATGTGAAAAACTAGTACATATCAGTAAAAAATGATATTTGTAAATCATCAAAATCTATGAAAAGTTAAGCTTAGAGAAGGAAATTGGCACAATTTTATTTGTATTTAACCTCTAAGAATGCCCTTGACTTTTTAGCAAGTCATCCAATTCTTGTGCAAAATACTAAAGGTAAACACATGATCAAAATAGCATAACCACCACTAGGCAGTGTCCTTAACATATAATTTAAGAAGCATGACTTGTCATCATCAATTATTTACCTTTGACCGCAAAGCACATTTCTAGCTAGCAATATGATTAACCTTTGGGTTAATTACCGGTATGACCCGGACATTTAAGCAACTATCTGAATATTGCATATGACTTAGGCAAAAATATGTGCCAAATCATTTTAAAATCTACTGGTTTTACAGATTTATTTAGACCAGACAAAAAAATCATAAAATCCAGCCTTTGGCCTGCAAATATTAATTTGATTTAGTTACTAAATGTTATTAGGGATACATTTGAGTGCCAAATAATAAAGTACTGAACCTTTATTAAATAAGGACCAAGAGAAAATTTAGACAGCACAAGCGATAGATAGATGGGACAAAGTGATTCTTATATGTCCCACACTACCAGGGGTAGTGAGGTATAATAATACAATTTCTGTAAAAGGTAGATCTATCTTTATCTCATATACAGACAGGAAGTAAAAGATGTGAACATGACAGCTCTAGAGTAAATTTCAATGAATGAAACTATATTTCTTTGTGAAAAGTATACCTTGTTTATAAAATATCAGTGTAAACTAGAACTGCCACTGTCATGGCATGAATACCCCCGCATAACACTTTGTCAGAATCAACAGTGGTCATTTTGAGCTGAAGGATAACCTCCCTGCAGGGGTATTGATCATGACCAACATCTTTGCCAAATATGAAGACTGTGGGTCAAAGGATTCTTAAGTTATTGGGCGGACAAGCTTTTTCAAATCAAGGCCCCTGTGACCTTGACCTTTGACCTGTTGACCTCAAAATCAATAGGGGTCGCCTACTAATCATGACTAACCTCCATGCCAAATATAAAGACTGTGGATCAAAGGATTCTTAAGTTAATGGGCGGACAAGCCCCTGTGACCTTGACCTTTGACCTGTTGACCTCAAAATCAATAAGGGGTCTTCTACTTGCCATGACCAATCTCCAGACTAAATATGAAGACTGTGGGTCAAAGGCATCTTAAGTTATTGGTCAGACAAGGAGAAACCGACGGACGGCCAGACGGACAAGCTGATTCCAGTTTTCCTCCCATAACTTTGTTGTGCGGGGGTATAATAATAAATTGACTTCTTGCCATGTTAACCCTTTACCTCATAGATACTAATTTTGACGCCCTCAATAGGTACCAAATAAAGACTGATCTGCAGAAAACACCACTTGAACCTTACCAAATTTAATTGCAAAATCCTCACTACCAGATCACTGAGGAGCAGAGAACAGCATAAAACCTGATCAGCCTGCGAGTTACTCGCAGGCTGATCTGGTTTTATGCTGTTTGCATAGGTCTTTTTGTGGTATCCTCTATGAGGGAAAGGGTTAAAAAGATCTGAAAACAAAATGTGTAGCCAGTGACATTAGGATGACAATGATAATTGAATAAATGAAAAATTATACATTGATGATGAAATTGTTCAAAAATATGGAATAATGTCAGCACAAAAAGCCTTATGTGATCAAGGTCAAGTAAGAACTCCAAATTTGCTAAATTAAATGAAGCCAAGTATCACCTCCTTATGCAGCAATGTTTATTTACCTCTATAGAGTAATGTTCTGCCGTTCTCACTGAAGTGCCAGTTCCTGAAGTGTTCAATGTGTACATCAACAAAATGACATATTCTTCATTCCTACATGTATGTGTGGTTGAGTCCAGACATCTAGATGACCAGTTCATCACAATGACCATTGCATTTTTATGTACCATCAAGATCCATTTCAGTCTCGCATTGTGTGGTTTAACAGTATTTGGTTGCAGAATGTTATCAAGTGCATGGAAGGCAAACTAACAGGCAGGCCAGCAATATTTTCATCTCACTTAATGTTTTCTGTTGACTGTCACTAGTATCCTCCTTGGACCATGTTTTACACAACTGACATCAACTCTCCTCTGGGATGAGTGTAACAGTTTGTCTGATTACAGCATGATTATTATGTGGAAAAAACAACTAAACAAATGTTGTTTTGTCAACTTTGTGGTCAGTTCATTAGAAACAGCTTAAAATTAGATGTCATGTACAAATTAAGCTGTTATTCTCAGTTGAGTTCTCACAGTACTAAAAGAAATGCATATTGAAAATGAGACATGTTTTAGAATAACTTTGAGATGATTTTAAGAGGTACCTATTTTCTGGTAATTTTGTTTTTCAAGGATCTCTTATCCATTTGACCAGACTGTACCAGGCCTAGAGATGACAAACCGTCTTTTCCAAGCCATGGAAATTCTGGGCACTGACACTGTCATTTGCTTTAGCATTGAATCATGCCAACAGTAGCATATGCTAGATGTTCACATGATTTAGAGTAAAAACATTATACAACATTGTGACACTCCTGCCTATCGCGTTATCACATGCCATTGAACATTTTGTTTTCAGTATAATATTGTACAAAATACGTTATAAAAACCTGATAAGAATTAAGAAGTGGTGGCCACCCAAATCACGCAAAACCACCTATCCTATCATTAGTGATCTTCTTGTGCAAAGTACACTACACTTTGTACAAAAAGATATCTTAAATTTAAGGAATGAAATCAGTTGGGTGTCTTGTCTAGGCACTGTGATCATGTATAATAGGTATTCCAAAGAAAATGATTTTATGATCTGACCAGTATGTTTCTCCAAGACCAGACATTCCATCACAATTGGCAAACACCAAATCTATAACTGTACCATAATCTGTGGTCATATTGTTTATCATCTGTTTACAAGAAAGTGTCTTTTCCATCCACTGACAGAGACTGTTGGGTTGCTGTACATCAATGTTAAAATCACCAAGTATAATGGTGTCTATAGATTTATCTAATGATTGGATCAAATGTTTTTCAAATGTTGTTTTTAAATATGAAAATGTGCAAGAAGGTGATTTGTAAAGTGCAACAATTTGTTTCTGCGATGAGCCTAGTTTGATATTTATAAAAGTAAACTCAATATAACTGTCACAGTAGTTATGACATTTTCCAACAGGAATGTCATTCTTTACATACACTACTAAGCCATGATGAGGTCTTGTAAGTGAATTATCAGCTGACTGGTCATTTCGTATGAGTTTGAATCCCTCCATTATGTAATCATCATCAATATCTCTGGCACATAACCTGGTTTCTGCTAATGCGACAATATGTGAAGATATGAAATTCTGTTCACCTCTAACATCATCAATATGCAAATGTAATGATCTACAATTATTGAAAGCCACTTTGAAATATACACTAGAATCATATGAAGCAAGTGATTCATCACACAATTCAAGCAAAGCTGTATCATGTAATCTTTCCATTTCCTGTACAACTTGGGTGTCAACTGACAATGCTTGTTCATTAAAGTTTAAAATCTGAAGCTTTTCTTGGGATCTCACTCTGCTAAGTGCAACATAATGGAGATGAGGTACTTTTCGAACTTTACGCTGAGACAAGTCAATAACAACTCTGTCTAGAGTGCTTCCCTGGGCTCTGTGAACAGAACGTCCAGCAGATGGCTGAAGTGGGAACTGAATTCTTTGGAATGTCTTCCTGTTGTATGAATATGACCTTTCAATATCAAAAATTGGAGTCCAGCCATGATTAATACCATTGTGATAAAATCCTTTATTCTTAAATCTTAATTTTGTATCATTCCCAGATTTTGGATCATCCAGCTGAACCCAAATAATACTTTGGCGATTTGTTTCTTTCTGTTTGAATTCAATTAACTTAACAACACAGGATGCTCCATTTGCAAGTCCATCCTCCGTATCTATGTTGACAGTTAAATCATAAATCATACCAACAACAATAGTTAAGGAGCAGTGCAAGTTTGAAGTTTTATTTGGATCAGTAGGAAGTCGAGAAATCACTTGATCTTGTTTTTCCTTTGATAGTTTAGGTGCAACAACAGTATCATGGCATAAAATAACAACTTTTTCTGCATTCATATCATTGATTATGGAATCATTGAAGGCATGCATGAAGTAATTTTCAGCAAATAAATGGGGTGCATTTATATTGTATTTTTCAGAAGAAGAGTTAATTTCACACTGTTTCAATTTGTACATGTCATCACTGGTGAGTTTGTTGGTTCTTAGTCTGTTTAAAAGTTCTGCAAATTCCAGGTCATCTTTCTGCCTCATGATTTCTGTGAGTTCAAACATTTTAAAATATTCCTTCCACAAATTCCTGGACAATGCTGTTGCCTCATGTTTCATATCATTAAATATCCAGTCTCCACTAACAGGCTTTAACTGATACAGATCACCAACAGCAATCACACTGACACCTCCAAAAGGTACTCTTGTTCCTTTCAATTCCTGAAGTCTTTGATCTATGAAATTTAACATTGTATTGCTGACCATAGAAATTTCATCAATAATGACAACTGACAGGTTCCGGTACTTTGATCTAAATGTATTTAAGATATCACATGTCAAGGTCTGATCTGATTGCTTATATTTCTGTTTGAAAGCAGATGCAATAGTTGACCCATTGATGTTGAAAGCTGCTTTTCCTGTAAAAGCACAAAGAAGTATCCTTGTATCATCAGGAGTTTGACCCTCTCTAAAGTTTAAGAATCTAAACAAAGTCTGAAATAATGCACGAATAACTACACT
>CM037790.1:5746888-5796888 GCA_021229015.1 Solen grandis | reverse complement strand
TTGACTGATAGAGCTACATTTTAGGCCCATGAAGTATCAGAACATCACACGTATTTGCCATTTTTACACTCTAACACCGTCATTTCTTAAGCAGTGCAGGCAATGGAGGCAATGTTGTGAGCAACTTCAGGGCCATCTTGGCCCTATTGTTGTTCATTTTTGTTGCAAATATAAATAAAACAAGGTAAGGACTTGAAACATAACATTATGTAGCGGGTTATATCTGTGGGTGTAATATGCAGTATTGCCATGAAAAAGGATAAGTTTTTTCTACAGATTATTTTTCTACCATTTCTGAACCAAGAAAGAATTTTTTTTTCTGTGCTTGCTGACAATTTCTTTTTACTCAAGGGAGATCACTCTGTGTTACATCTCATATATTCTACTATATACCATACAGTGCATAAACATAATTTAACAATAGTTAGTAAATGTTCAATTATTTGGATTTATTCTTACAGACAGACGGCCCAAATATCAGTAATGTACAATTTCATACTGTCTGTTTATCAGTGATCTATTCACCTAGCAAGCCATTAGTAAACATGTGCACAGTAGTAATCACACCATCCGTCCATCTGTCTATTCAAGTTTCATTTCCACTTCATAACTCTGATGACATTCCTTGATGGATTTTGAAATTACTGGGCAGAAATGTTCACCATCATGAGACAATGTGTCGCACGCAAACCCCAGGCCTGTAGCTTCAAGGTCAAGGTCACACTAAGAGTTCAAAGGTCAAAAATGGGATGTATTTTTTGTTTCCGCTCCATAACTCTGACATTCCTTGATGGATATTGAAATTACTTGGCAGAAAAGTTCACCATCATGAGACGATGTGTCACGCGCAATCCCCAGGCCTGTGGCTCCAAGGTCAAGGTCACACTAAGAGTTCAAAGGTAAAAAATTGGGTATATTTTTCATGTCCGCTCCATAACTCTGACATTCTTTGATGGATTTTGAAATTACTGGGCAGAAATGGGTACTACTAGGTAGAGCACGAACAAACTTTTGGAGCAAATGTCAAATTTGACGTCATAGGAATATAAAAATAATAGATTCTAAAATTTCATCGCATCCGATAGGAGCTATTAGATTTTCGTGATTCTAGACCGTCGGGAACCTATTGAAATAGCAACCTCTTTTGGAAGAAAAGAATAATAATAATAATAACTAGACTTTGTTTGTCCCACAAACGATAAGGGCTTTCTGCGCTGCAACTCAGTATATGCCTGATCAGCTGAAAAGAATTTGTTCATAAACAATGTGGACATCCCAAATTTACGTTTCTCTGTGGTATAATACCTTCATTTCCATATTGAGAAAACAAAAGTTGCTAAAATAAACTTGATCCATGTAGAACTCTGGTTGCCATGGCAATGGAAGGAAAAAACTTAAGAAATCTTTAAAATTTATCTTCAAAACTATTGGCCAGATTTCAAATGTGTTAGTACAAATGTTCCTTTGGTAACCCTCTACAAAGATTGCTAAAATTATTCCGATCCATAAAAAAACATGGCCACAAGCAGGGAGGCTCATTTGCACCTCCAAAACCACAAGGCCTGGAGCTTAGATATTTGGTGTGTGGCATTGTCTAGTGGACCACTACCAAGTTTGTTCAAATAATGACCCTGGGGTCAAAATTGGCCCCGGCCCAGGGGTATCTTGATTTTACATAGACTCATATAGAAAAAACTAGAAAATCTTCTTGTCAGAAACCACAAGGCCTAGAATTTAGATATAGAGTGTGTACATGTAACATTCCTGCTCCGCCCCAGGGGTCACTTGATTTTACATAGATATAAACTAGAAAAATCTTCTTTTCAGAAATCACAAGGCCTGGAGTTTAAATATTTAGTGCGTAACATAGCTTAGTAGACCTCTACCAAGTTTGTTCAAATCATGGCCCTGGGTTCACATTTTGCCTTGCCCTAGGGGTCACTTGTGCATGGTTTATGTATTGAGTATGACTCTTATGGAGTCAATGAAGGCACTGTTTCTCAGGTGAGCAATTCAGGGCCATCTTGGCCCTCTCGTTTTATTATTATTATTATTTTTTTTTTTTGGGGGGGGGGGGGGGAATTTTCACCTACAGTTGAGGAAAAATATATAGTTTTACGGATGGGAATGCGGCCAAATTCCGGCCCCATATTGGCCTTTGCACAGAAGAAGAATTTTGATGTTTTTTATTAATTAAAGGGGGTTAAAAAAAAATTTTTTTTATAGAGTATATAGGGAAATTAGCCACCCCCTAGGGGCCTTTTTCAAGGGATCAACTTTATTTTACCAATTATGGTAGACATTCATGAGGTGACTATTTGTGCCAAAGGAAAATAAATTCTGACCATTTGTTTCAGAGGAGATGATTTTCAAAGTTTTCAATTTTTTTTCTATTTTTGCCATGGCAACCAGAGTTCTTCATGGATCAACTGTATTTGAGCAATTTTTGTAGAGGCCCACCCAAGGATCATACATGCCAAGTTTTATCAAATTCTGTCCAGCGGTTTCAGAGGAGATGATTTTCAAAGTTTTCAATTATTTTTTCTATTTGTTGCCATGGCAACCAGAGTTCTTCATGGATCAACTTTATTTGAGCAATTTTTGTAGAGGCCCACCCAAGGATCATACATGCCAAGTTTTATCAAATTCTGTCCAGCGGTTTCAGAGGAGATGATTTTCAAAGTTTTCAATATTTTTCTTTTTTGCCATGGCAACCAGAGTTCTTCATGGATCACTTTATTTGAGCAATTTTTGTAGAGGCCCACCCAAGGATCATACATGCCAAGTTTTATCAAATTCTGTCCAGCGGTTTCAGAGGAGGAGATGAATTTCAAAGTTTTCAATTAGTTTTTCTATTTGTTGCCATAGCAACCAGAGTTCTTCATGGATCAACTTTTTTTTTTTCCCAGTTTTATTAAATTCTGTCCAGCGGTTTCAGAGGAGATGATTTTCAAAGTATTCAATTAGTTTTTAGCTCACCTGAGCACAAAGTGCTCAAGGTGAGCTTTTGTGATCGCCCTTCGTCCGGCGTCCGTCGTCGTGCGTCGTCCGTCGTCAACAATTTGCTTTAAACGACATCCTCTCTGAAACCGCTGGACAGAATTTAATGAAACTTGGCAGGAATGTTCCTTGGGTGAGCTCTACAAAAGTTGCTAAAATAAAGTTGATCCATGAAGAACTCTGGTTGCCATGGCTACAAAAAGAAAAATAATTTGAAAACTTTAAAAATCATCTCCTTCAAAACTACTGGCCAGATTTCAAAATAATTTGGTACAGATGTTCCTTGGGTCAACCTCTACCAAAGTTGCTAAAATTATTCCGATCCGTAAAAAAACATGGCCGCCAGGGGCGGGGCTTATTTGCCTTATATGTATATAGAGAAACCTTTAAACAACATCTCCTCTGAAACCACTTGACAGAATTTGATTAAACTTGGCAGGGATGATCCTTGGGTCAACCTTCACAAAAGTTGCTAAAATAAACTTGATCCATGTAGAACTCTGGTTGCCATGGCAACAAAAAGAGAAAAAAATAAAAAAACTTTAAAAATCATCTTCTTCAAAACTACTGGCCAGATTTTAAAATAAATTGGTACAGATGTTCCTTGGGCCAACCTCTACCAAAGTTGCTAAAAAGATTTCCGATCCGTAAAAAAACATGGCCGCCAGGGGCGGGGCTTATTTGCCTTATATGTATATAGAGAAACCTTTAAACAACATCTCCTCTGAAACCACTGGGCAGAATTTGATTAAACTTGGCAGGGATGATCCTTGGGTCAACCTTCACAAAAGTTGCTAAAATAAACTTGATCCATGTAGAACTCTGGTTGCCATGGCAACAAAAAGAAAAAAAAAATGAAAACTTTAAAAATCATCTTCTTCAAAACTACTGGCCAGATTTTAAAATAAATTGGTACAGATGTTCCTTGGGTCAACCTCTACCAAAGTTGCTAAAAAGATTTCCGATCCGTAAAAAAACATGGCCGCCAGGGGGGGGTCTTAAACCACTGGACAGAATTTGATTAAACTTGGCAGGGATGATCCTTGGGTCAACCTTCACAAAAGTTGCTAAAATAAACTTGATCCATGTAGAACTCTGGTTGCCATGGCAACAAAAAGAAAAAAAAATGAAAACTTTAAAAATCATCTTCAAAACTACTGGCCAGATTTTAAAATAAATTGGTACAGATATTCCTTGGGTCATCCTCTACCAAAGTTGCTAAAATTTTTCCGATCTGTAAAAAAACATGGCCGCCAGGGGCGGTTTTTTTATATGTAAACCTCCAAACCGGGAATTTGATTAAATTTGGCAGGGATGATCCTTGGGTCAACCTCTACCAAAGTTGCTAAAAAATTTCCGATCCGTAAAAAAACATGGCCACCAGGGGCGGGGCTTATTTGCCTTATATGTATATTTGGAAAACTTTAATCAACATTTCCTCTGAAACCACTGGACAGAATTTGATTAAATTTGGCAGGAATGATCCTTCGGTCAACCTTCACAAAAGTTTCTAAAATAAACTTGATCCATATAGAACTCTGGTTGCCATGGCAACAAAAAGAAAAAAATATGAAAACTTTAAAAATCATCTTCTTCAAAACTACTGGCCAGATTTTAAAATAAATTGGTACAGATGTTCCTTGGGTCAACCTATTTATCTCAGGTGAGCGATTTAGGGCCATCATGGGCCTCTTGTTTCTATTTGTTGCCATGGCAACCAGAGTTCTTCATGGATCAACTTTATTTGAGCAATTTTTGTAGAGGCCCACCCAAGGATCATACATGCCAAGTTTTATCAAATTCTGTCCAGCGGTTTCGAGTCCAGCGGTTTCGAGGAGATGATTTTCAAAGTTTTCAATTATTTTTTCTATTTGTTGTCATGGCAACCAGAGTTCTTCATGGATCAACTTTATTTGAGCAATTTTTGTAGAGGCCCACCCAAGGATCATACATGCCAAGTTTTATCAAATTCTGTCCAGCGGTTTCAGAGGAGATGTCTTTTAAAGCAAATTGTTGACGACGGACGACAGACGACGGCGGGCGAAGGGTGATCCTTAATAGCTCACCCTGAGCCCTTCGTGCTCTGGTGAGCTAAAAATTAAGCATTCCTTAAGGTTAAGGTCACCCATACATTGTGGCAGGGGCATTTGTTAAACCAAAAGCCATCCTGTTGCACTCATAGAATCCCAAATTCCCAACTGTGAATGCAGTTTTGCTCTTGTCCTCTTCCGTCCTCTTCCTTAATTTCAACTTGCCAATAGCCACTTCTTAAATCTAACTTGGAAAAATATTTGGCCCCATATAATCTATCCAATGTATCATCAATTCTTGGCAAGGTATAGGCATCCTTAACTGTCTTGGTATAGGCATCCTTAACTGCACAAGAATTCAGTTTCCTAAAATCTATGCAGACTCGATGGCTGCCATCCTTCTTTCTTACTAAAACGACGTTAAACGAATAAGGACTTTTCGAAGGTCTTAATTGCATCTGCATTTATCATTTCTTTTAAATGTTGCCCGACTTCTCAATCATGCCTGTTAACTTTATTTCATGTTTAAGAAGATCTGTATTTCCCAAATCGAATCTCTAGAAAAGATATGAGACCACTTGCTCAGGATTTGTCTAATCTTAATATTTTGGTCATGTGATAAATTTTCATCATTTATTTTGATCCCCAATTCTTCCATAGATGCAGGAGATGGTTTTTTTGAAGATTCATCCTCTTTTGGATTCCAATTTTCCAGAACTTTTACTTCATGTAAAGAACATAACAATGCCTTTTGGGAAATATTGATAACTTCGGCTGATAAATTGCATACCCTGACAGGTCCACGGATATATGACCCAGCTTGAACTGAAACTACACGTGGACATATTGTAAGACCACCTGACAAAGAAGAATTGATGTGTTCTGTGACAGCAGTTCTGGTACTGACTACACATCTTACAAAACCATGTATTACTTTCACCTCACTAGGATGAATAGGTATTAATTGACTTGTAGTTTTCACTGGAATAGTTTTCACTGGAAGACTATTACAAATAAGACCATCAAAAGCTACTTGCCACTCTTCTGGTACCATATCTGTTGCACCAGATGCCTTACACAATCTAATCAAATTAGTGCCAAATATGATTGGAACATCTGTATTGTATTTAGTTGTAGGGACAACCAACAATGGTATGTAAAATGACTCTGATTTTAAAAATGGTACTGAAACTTCAACTTCAATATAACCTTTGTATGGTAAATGAGAACCATTTGCACCCTCAACAGCTAAATCAAATTCAGCAATGTCATGCAAAATTGGTTTAGGATTCAATGAATTATAAAAATTCTCTGAAACCGAACTGATCATAGAACCAGTATCAATCAATCCTTTAGTTTGAACTCCTGAAACAAAAATCAGACTAGTATTTGATTCACCAACCATTCTAGATAATAATATGGAAGATCTGTTCTCAGATTTTGGGCCATCAATAGAAGAAATTACCGGTTTAAAGGTACATTAGCCGGAGCACTTTCAAACCTACCATTATAACAAACCTACCATTAAACCTTGATTGTAACCCTGTGAATTTGAATAACCACGCCAATTGTTTCTATAAGGCCTTCGGTTACCCCTGTAACTATTGCATCTGGTATTATAAGTACCTCTATAACCTTGATTTGCCTGTGTAACTTTTGCTGTAACTTGTGATTCTAATTTTGATTCTAAATTCTATTTGTAACTTTTTGTAAGTTCTTGTAACTGACGTAAAATTTGTGCATTAGCATCTGCGGCATGTGCTGCGGTTTGCTGTGACACAACTTTTTGTTTGCTCAGTTGACTTTTAGTCTGAGAAAGATAATTCAACTCTTGCTACTCTACTTTTCTTATTTCTCAAAGTAGGGTTTGAAAATTCTTAATACTGTCATACAAATGTCGAGTTGTACGTTTCAAATCCCTATCTCGAAGGCCTGTCCAAAATTTATTACGGAGCATGGAATCTTTTGCTGCTAACTATATAACCTTTTTGAACGGCAAGTGTCAATGTTTCCTCTAGTCTGCAACTGTAAGTTACAACACATTCTAAATCTTTTTGGCAATCATTATGAAATGACTGCATTAGGTCTTCACCAGTAATTACATTACCGTAAAATTTTTCAAACTTGTCGAGTATATTCTGGGCTGTTACATGCTCACCTAAATTGATTAACATTGACCGAGCTTCCCCTCTTAATGAATTTCTGATAGCCTGCAAAAGTATACTCTCTGGGTCTTTTAACAAACACCTGACTTAAAAATTCCAAACATCAAAATTGACTTCACCTTTGTTTACAATTCCTCCACTAAAAATGGGTATTTTTGGTACAAAAGTTTGACCTACATAAGAAACATTTGGACCTTCTGAAATATCATGATGATGACCAAAGCTGTCAAACATTTCTTGTTTAGATGCTTCAGGTTTTGGTTTTTTTGGTTTACAATCCTGAAACCGCACCTTTGGTGTAACATGTGGATCCGATTTTGAAAATTCAAGACTACCTAAATCTGTATGTCTTTTAGGAGTACTTGTTGAACTGTACTGCAAAAATTGGTTGTATTCCTCTATGTCAATCACTCTGTAAGCTAGACCAGAGTTTATATCAGCTATTGTATGTGCTAGAGATGTACTAAGACCAATTCCATGTTCTGATTGAGCAAAAGCTCCTTGTAGCCCCATATTTTCAGTCATTTTGCTGAACTGCCTTGCACTGAGATGCACAATATTAATTACACAGAACTGCATAAGATACTTAGAAATGGTAACAGTGACTGGGTCGATCCCTACCAATTGTACCATCTCCAATACTGCAACAGCTATGAGCAATACACTGAGCTAATCTATCAAAGACCTCTGTGCAAAACGCTTTGCCCAATATTTTGCTAAGGTTTTACCAGGATGAATTCCATCAATTCCATCCTTATAAAGTTTGAAATTGATCTTAGTTTTAGTAAAGCCCTTGCTTCTTTTATAAATCAGCTCTAAATCTTATTGAGGTAACACAGTTGGTAGAATTAATATCCCTGAAATAATCATTAATAAGAGCTATTCTGTGAGAAGGATTGTATCCTGTTCCTTGTAAACAGCAATACCAGATGGTTTACCTCCCTTAGATAAGTTCCAAGTTTGGCCACATACTAAAAAATGTTCACCAAGTTTCAATAGAATATGGAGGAACTTCCAGCCAAATGACTTTAACATTAGGGGAAAATGACAAAAACTTTCTGTACTTCCTACATAAAATGCAAAGTAGTCAAAGCAATCCCCATCTGATGAATGTCTCAACTTAATGAATCTAGAAAAAGCCTCTTTTGTGGTTAAGTCACAAGTTCCCAGCCAGATATATAATTTAATGCTTTTGTAGCAATTCGCCTTGCTTTTTAAATTTCTGTAAAGCCAGTACAATTGTTCAGCTAGCGTAGCACCACCTCTGAATACAAATTCAAAATTAATACGTATTTAATTTTTTTTTTTACTTTATAAGATTCTTCTGAAGAATTAATTTTTATTCTCTAAGTCAGTAATTGGTCTTTCCAAATACTTTTGTAACTTATTTTCAGACATGTACTTGTTCTAATAACCTTTTTGTAAATGAATTGTTATACTTTTATCATTAAATATGTGCATAAATAACAAAGAAAATATGTTGTTTCACTATTTTCCCTCCAAAATGTACAACACAATAAACAATAGACAATAAGCTAGACAATGACACAAACACTTCTCACTCAACACACAATCACACATAAACTGGTAGTTTGGGCACTTCTACTACATGAGAATAGAAAGAAAAGAATGAAAGGAAATTACAAAAACAAGCATGATTTTGCCAATTATGCTAATGCAAACAAATTTATACAGATTGTCAATTTCTGAACCCTGGTGCCGTTTCTCAATTGGTAGTGTTGAATACTATCAAAGTTACCGGTAATTATAACTATAAACACCTTAAACAAGTGTGCCATGGACTTGAAAATCCCACTGGAGGCGAATCTATCACTGATGATTTCCCCACAGCCGATAAAGTTATTTAGAAAGGTAACCAGCACTGCACACGTTCTTCTAAATTCACGTTGGGCGCCATTTGTCACAGGTAGAAGGGGGTTCAAAAAGACGAGTAGAAGGAATCTGGATAATATTTATTCATCTAGGGAAGAGCGTCTGAAACAGTCCAGAATAAATGCATATATTTATAATGCTATGCATTTATTTACAACTTTGCTCTTCTTAAACAAATTAAATTATAGACATACACGATTATTATGATATCCAAATATCATATTATCTAAATAAGTGAACATACACCTATTACAGAAACAAGATATAGAAGATAAGATATTGAGAAGAATATTATGAGAAGAATATTATAATAAAATATCTTTACCCCCGATTCAGCAAAGCCACATACATATTCCCCCGTAGATGAACCACAGGTATTCGATCAGGTAATCGATGCTGTCCCAATTGAATCAAGACCTCTAAAGCCGTACCCAAACCACCCAGTGTTCAGTATACTTGATCTTTACCACGCATACAACCTATCACACGACAAAACACATATACACAATTGACCATTGGTCAATTTAAACGAGATGATTATAACAATTGTGAGGTGTGAGATATGTTCCGCATTATAAACTACGGGAATAACCCGTAACCTGAACAATTCTCAACGAGTGCGTGAACATATCTCACCCGTGAAATACGCTCACAACAACCATCTGCGACATATGTCATACAATTGAACTAAAAAGGCTGGCCTCTACAAATTTGACTCTAAAGAAACTTGTACTTACATTTTAATATCAATGGACAGGTTCCAAAACACACTGTTATATTGGGAACCTCTGACCAGCTAAGATGATAAAGATGTTGCAAGAAAATCGGCCTAAAGTACTGACTGGATTTAGCACAGATGTTCCTTGTCACGATCTACCAAGATTGTACAAACTCTTTTGATTAGTTGAAAAACATGGCCGCCAGGGGGCGGAGCCTGTTTTTCTTATAAATATATATACATCGTAAAACCCTCAAATCTTGACCAAAAGCACTGGCTGGATTTCAAAATTATTTGGCACAGATGTTCCTTTGGTCACTCTCTATCAAGATTGTTCAAATTACATTGAAAAGCATGATCGCCGGGGGTTAAACCGATTTTCCTTATATGTATATAGTAATTTTCAAATTCTTCTTGTCAAATTCTTCTTGTCTAAAAGTACTCACTCGATTTATGGCTGGCTGAGGGCAGAGCCAATTTTCCACAATATCAAAAGACATTTGCTGTATCCTCCCACTAATACCTGAGTCTCAGATAAGCGATCCCAGGGCCATCATGGCCCCTTGTTTTATTAGCTCACCTGAACACATCATGCTCATGGTGAGCTATTGTGATCGCCTTTTGTTCGGCCTGCGTGCATTCGTCCGGCATCAACAATTTTCTTTAAACAACATCCTTTAAACAACATCTAAATTGATGAAACTCGCCTGTGATGTTCCTTGCATGATGTTCAAATGGGTCCGGTCCGATGCCAAGATGGTCCATAAAGACACTCACCTGTGATAAACAGCCTTCACTGCCTGTACAAATTACTAAATTATAGAATAAAAAATCCATGAGAATTCAATTCCACAAATGAAACGGTACCTGCGGCCAAAATTTGAAGTCAAAATTGACGGAGATTATGGCTATAAACAGTGAAACTTCAAAATGATTGCTTAAGAAATGAAGATGATAGAGTGCAATATTAAGTGAATCTGGCAAATTTAAACATTAAAAGGGGAATAACTCCTGAACTAATTGGCCGATCGCAGCTATAATCGAACTTGGCTGATAGGTAATAGCTATAAACATTTTCATAAAGGCTGAAGATGATTGCTTAAGAAAGGAAGATGCTAGAGTGCAAACAAAGTGAAATGTAGCAATTTTTAATATTAAAAGAAGCATAACTACTGACCTAATAGGCTGAAATCAGCCATAATCGAACTTGGTTACGAGAGTATAGTTAAGAGAGTATAGTAAAACATTGTCATAAATTTTGAAGATGAGTGCAAACAAATTAAATTGTAAACGACGGACATTCATCGATTCTAATAGCTCATCCTGAAATCATTTCCGAAACCACAAAGCCTAGAGCTTAGATTATTTGGTGTGTGGCTTTGTCTAGTGGACCTTTACCAAGTTAATTGAAATCATCAGCCTGGGGTCGAAATTGGCCCCGCCCCACGGGTCACTTGATTTTACATAGACTTCTATAGGAAAAACTAGAATTATCATCTTGTTAGAACCACACGGCCTGGAGTTTAGATATTTGATGTGTAACATGGCCAAGTAGACCTCAACCAATTTTGTTCAAATCATGGCCCTTGGGTCAAAATTAGCCCCGCCCCTGGGGCACTTGATTTCACTTTATCTAGGAAATACTTTTGAAGTAAAACTAGACAAATCTTCTTGCCAGGAACCACAAGTTCTAGATATTTGGAGGGTAGCATGGCCTAGTAAGCTTCTACAAAGTTTGTTCAAATCATGGCCCTGGGGTCAAATTTGGGCCCGCCCTAGGGTCACTTGATTTTACAGACTTATATGGGAAAAACAAAAGGGCCATCAAGTAAAATGCTAAATAAAAAATATTTTGATGATGATGAAGCTTTCAAAATGGTTATATCAATACATGTTTTATCAATACTTAACAATAAATATTATTATTATTATTGTTGTTATTTAAGTTTTTCATAACCATTGTGGCAAAGCTAAGAAATGTTAAATAATTCTAAAATCATGTGAAATCTATTACAATTCTGATTCAAACTGTCTCCTGCATGTGATATCATTAATATTCAACGTTTTAAAGACATGCGCTTCGGATTTACCAACTTTTGTCAGATGGTTTTAATATCAAACGTTTTAAGATTATTTATTGTCAGTAGTATAGGGTGGCACTATGGTACCAAGGTACCATAAATTTTTTTTTTTATGGTACCGTGGTACCATAATTTTTTTTTATTTTTTTTTTTGGTACTTATGGTACCAAATCTATAGTACCGAATGGTACTCTATATGAAAACAGAATCTATAGTACCGAATGGTACTCTATATGAAAACAGATTTATGTAAAATTGTAAAATTGTAAAAATGACAATTGTAAAATGTCCTTTCGAGACATTTGGGTTGGCCCTGAAAAGGGCCGTTTTATGAATTGTGGTCCATACCACACGTTGTACAGTCCCATCACATATTGTGGTCTATACCACACGTTTGACAGTCCCATCCCATGACATATCTCTTCATCCATCCTGCAAGGAGATGCAAATGAGAACGGGTTAGATCCTTGTCACCTATGAAGTTCAGGCTGTCTCCCGATCCCTGTAGTAGGGTAGATGGTACATCTTCAAAGGTAACTGACAGGTAATTAGGGAGATCTCCCCTTTTTATAAGAGTGAGATATAGATCATGCACATCAACTTGGTCGTGATAGCTGTCTGGGTCGCTCTCTTGTTCCTCATAGCTGGGACTGTCGAGGAACAATTTTAGCAAGTCTGGGGTGGACCTACGTGTGTACGGTCTCATGTTTCAATCATGAATAATAAAGTATAGAGTATGTGCACTGTTTTATAGTACCGGATTGACCTACTTTCTTGTGTTGTCGCACACCAAGAACGTTATTTTTTTTCATCCAATAAATCAAGTTCGACCTTGACCTGAGTTAGATAGCATTGTTTTCGGCCTTGACATTTTGGGGTGGATTGACCTACTAACCTACTTTTTTCTTGACTATAAATTGTGTAATGCTGTGTATGTATTCATTCTTCACCATGAATTTCCTTCGTAAGTTATTCCGACGTGCAAGGAAGGCGTTACGAAAGGAGAAGAAAGTAGAAGTCAAGGAAGAGGGTATAAAGGAAGAGGGTGTCAACTTGTACCCGAGTTTACCCCCTTTGCCATTGTACCCGGATTTGTCAGGGTTTTACCTGGCATATCCAGAAGCCAGCAGGCATTACTGGCGGTATTTGTATTTGAGTGAGTGCTAGACACTTCTCAATAAATAACGGTCCTTTTCAGGACCATTACAATGATGTAGAAAGGATAACTAATACAATTGTCATATGATTTTTTTTTATTGTGTTTAACAACAAACATGTGTCAGTAACAATGAATTAAACGTGCGTCATACAGCAAATAATGAACATAACACAACTTTGTTTTTTTCAAGTCTAGTGTTCAAATGTCATTTTTCGCTTCTTAGCTGGTCGGTTACACTCTGTATTGCTTGTTGATGGGTGAGCCTCAGGACACACGATGCATGTGTTGACGCTTCTCTTGCGTTTATTGGGTTTTACGGTAGGTTTCTCCAACTCAGAGACAGTCTCTAGTAGCTCAACATCACTGTCCGTCTGTGGCACTGTCTCAACTACGTCCATTTTCTGCATTTCACTGTCCACCTGTGCGTTTACTGTAGGTACAGTACTATTCATCCCTTTCTTAGGACAAGCGGATGCAAAGTGGCCTAGTTCGTGACAACTGTAGCACACTGTAGATTTTGGGCAATTAGAAACAAAATGTCCCGGTTCATGACAACGGTAGCACACCCGTACTGTTTGAGGTGTTGAAGCTTTCTTCGTACATGCCGATGCATAATGCCCCTTTTCCTGACAGCGGTAGCATGTCACTTGTCTTTCTGTTTCTAGTCTGATCAGCTTGTCACTGATAGCTTGTAGTTGTCCTTTCACCCAGAACTCAAATGTATTGCAGGTCATTCTGAACAGAGCAGTCTGAATCAGGTTTGAGAGTGATGAAGTGGACGGGTCACACCGCACTTTATAGGCCTGAGATCAGGTGGGCGGAGCTTAGATGTATAAAAAAGCTTTGTTCACTTACTTATAATCACAACGATGTCGAGTAGTGAAGAAAGCAGCGATGATGAGCCACCTGCAAAAAAGACCAAGAGTGATATACGGGAATATTATTCCATACAGCCACGGTCACAGAGAACTTCAAGAAAGTTTAAAACGAATGGCCACGTGTACGATGTTACATTTGAAAGATATAAAAAACCGTTTGAATTTACACATCAACTTTTCAATGACATGGTGAAACAGTTATACAGAGAAGCACGGGTCAATGACAACGATCAAATTCGTATCTCCATAAATCATCCTGACCTAGCATTTGGTATCCACATTCCATTCGGGAATGCAACACACATTTCAGGAGATACGCTGTTGAACGAAATAGAGAAAGTATCACAAAGCAACCACAAGTTTGAGATTCATGACGGGCATCTCCAGTTAGAAATGACACATGTCATTATGCCCGAGGGAGGTGGAAGAACAAAAAGAACGTTTGGATCGCACCTAAGCATTGAGAACATGTCCAAAGTCAAACGAAGTATGATAAAGATAGACAATGTTCACGACAGTATGTGTTTGGCACGATCAATTGTGGTAGGGATATGTAAACTCAATAAAACGGACGATACAACCTGGAAGAAGCGATGGAATTTGATGAGACAATCTGCAAAATTTCTTCAAAGCCAAGAAGCCAAGACATTGTTAGATAGTGTGGGCATTAGTCCAAATCAGCCTTGTGGTATAGAAGAATACAAGAAGATTCAAGCCCACCTTTATCCAGACTATGTGATCAAAGTGTGGCCACAATTTGAGAAAATGGACGTGTTGTTCAATCACCCACCTCTGACAGACAAAAGCAAAGTGATTCACATTTATCATCATGATAAACATTATGATTGCATTACATCAATCACTGGTTTCCTGGGATGCAGCTACTTCTGTGAACACTGTAACTACGGTTATAACAACAGAGAAGCTCACTGGTGTAAGAATATTTGTCTGTGTTACGCCTTGACACTATGCCCAAAAGAAGGATTCTTTCCATGTGGTAGAACATTTCATAGTCAGAAATGTTTTGATCAGCACAAAGCGAAACCAGGAAAATCTACAAAAAACATCTGTGAAAGTGTATGGCAATGCAAGACCTGTGGTCAAATGGTTGTGGGTACAAAGAAGAACCATCTCTGTCCTGGCACTAAAAAATGCAAGTATTGCAAGAAAGTTGTGGATGCAGAACATCAGTGTTATATCCCCACGTACAAAGAACCAGAGAACATGAAGTCACCGACTGTACCTTTCATCTTCTTTGACTTTGAGTGTCGATTTGATTCGGGTGAACATATACCAAACTTTTGTGTTGCTCAACGTGCTTGTGGAGACTGTATGTGTCAATCCATGAAAAACCCGTGTCAGAAATGCGAAGCTGTGGATGAGCCTAGAGAAAAAATATTTCGTGGTAACAACACTTTGTCAGAATTTTGTACATGGCTGTTTCAACCCAGTCACAAAGGTACCACAGTGATTGCTCACAACTCACAAGGATACGATGCACAGTTTATTTTGAGGCACTTACTGACACATGATACAGCCAAACCAAAATTGATCATGAATGGAAGCAAAATTCTAATGATGAAAGCCCATCAAGTGAGATTCATCGACTCTCTGAGTTTTCTCAACATGCCTTTGTCCGATTTCCCCGACACGTTTGGATTGACTGAGATGGCAAAAGGATGGTTTCCATTTTATGCCAACACGGATGAATACCAAGACTACATTGGAGACTATCTCCCCGTACATTTTTACAGACCCGACAGCATGAAACCTGACAAGAGAGAAGCGTTTCTGAAATGGTACAATGCAAAAGTGGCACAAAAGGCTGTGTTTCACTTTCAGTTAGAAATGCAAAAGTACTGCAAATCAGATGTGGACATCTTGAGACGAGGTTGTGGAGAGTTTAGGAAAGAACTGTTGGTCAGTGACCAAATTGATCCGTTCCTGGAAGCGACCACTCTAGCTCATGTGTGTAACAAAGCTTGGCGTAAAAATTCAATGCCTCCAAAGACCTTGGCTGTAATCTCTGATGCCGGGTATCCAAACAAAACTCCATACTCAATCAAAGGGATTCGTTGGATAGAAACAACTGCTTCCATTGAGAATAAGCACATTCGCCATGCATTAAATGGAGGTGAAGTACAAATTGGACCCTATTACGTTGACGGATTCCACAAAGAGACGAACACCGTATACGAATTCATGGGGTGCTGGACACACGGATGTGCAAAATGTTACCCAAGGAGAGACAGTGTGAACGGTTACACACTTCAAACTATGGAGCAGTTATACAATGCCACAACTTTTCGGTTGAAAGACTTGTCTCAATAAGGTTACAACACAGTTGTAATGTGGGAATGTGACTTTGATCAGAAATGCAAGATTGAACCAGAATACAGAGATACTGTGAACCGTTTCTTTCCCTTCCAAGAACCTATTTTACCTTGGGATGCTTTGTTTGGTGGACGAACCAATGCCATTCAATTATACCATGAAGTGGATACAACCACCAAGGAAGAAATTAAGTATGCTGACATTTGCTCACTGTATCCATTCGTGAACAAGTACAAAACATACCCCGTGGGACATCCCAACATCTTAAGTCAAGAGATGATTGATATAAACAACATTGGAATGTACAAGGGACTCATCAAATGTCGTGTATTGCCACCCCAAGACCTGTGGCTACCAGTCCTACCTATTCACTGTAACAAGAAAATGATCTTTACACTGTGCCGTACCTGTGCTGAGGAAGAGTGTGAAAAATGCAATCACACTCTGTACAAACGCATGTTGACAGGTACCTGGACCCATGTGGAAATAGCCAAAGCTCTTGAGGTAGGATACCAATTGGTAGACGTCTTCCACATCTGGCACTGGGACGCATGGAGTAAAGATGTGTATAAACAGTATATTAACAAATACTTGAAATTGAAACAAGAAGCAAGTGGTTACCCTAATTGGGTAAAAACAGAAAATGATGAAGCCCGCTTTAAACAGAATTACTTTCAGATAGAGGGTATCTGGCTCGACAACGTGAAAAAGAACAAAGGAAAAAGAGCGTTTGCCAAAACCATGTTGAACTGTTTGTGGGGTAAGAATGCACAAAACAATGTTCAAACCAAAACCGAGTATGTGACTAAGGTGAACCGGTTGTATGACCTACTCTCCGACTGTCATGTCACTGTGCAGTTTGCCGAGATTTTCGATCATGACAACTTCATGTTGGTGAATTACTCGGATGAAACAGACGCAACACAGCCCCATTCATCTTCAAATCCAGTGGTAGCTGCCTTCGTTACGTCCTATGCTCGACTTGAACTTTACACCCAGTTGGAAAAACTTGGAGATCGGGTACTGTATTTTGACACAGACAGTTGTATGTACATCTATGACCCTGACCAGTACAACATTCCAATTGAAGAGAGCCAGTTGGGAAAGTGGACAGATGAAGTACCACATGGACGCATTGTCAAATTCGTGGCATTAGGGCCAAAAACTATGGGTATGAATATATCGATGAAAAAGGAAATCGACATCAGAAATGCAAAGTAAAAGGCATCACTTTGGATTACAATGCTAGTCAAAAAGTCAATTTTAAGACTATGGTCAACTGTGTACAAGATCGCAAACATTACAAGACAGTCATCGAATATGAATCCCGAATCAAGAGACATAGAAATCGCAAAGTGATCAGTGAGACACAGACCAAGACGTTCCGCTCAGTGTATACAAAACGCGTGGTCGTGGACAAATATAAGACAGTGCCGTACGGTTACCGACCGTCATAACCAGTTGGCTTGTGGTCGTGTGCATAGCCTGAACGGTGGTGGAAACATACGGAGATTCACGATGAACACTCTACCAGTAGAAATACAACAGATGATCTACAGACATCTCGTTGAAGCTAATAAGAAACCTGCTGCATTTTTGCAACGAGTTATTTTTTACTTGGGCACAGCGCGTTGGAAACAGAATAATTCACCAGACGATGAAGGATTCCTCTTGTTTAAACCAAGTTTATGATATGTTTAGTGATGTACGAGGGCGTAATCTTCCAATCAGCTATAAAAGTGTGGTCTTTCAACGGATTTTTGCCATTTACAACCTGCTACGTAACATGATCTCTGACGTGTGGTACATATACATTGAGACCCTAAACATTGATACAGTGGAGAAACTGAACCGTTTTGATGAGCGTATGTATCTCAGATTTGCGATTAACCACCGGAACGACACACCAGAGGATATACGTGCCATTTTACTGACTCCAGAACCTATCACTTGTGAACAAGTGTTTAACATTTTTGGTAAACAGTGCAGCGCAATATTCAAACAAACGAGGCCAAATCCTAGTGAACAGTTCTTTCAAGATCCCGATTTCAACAACTTAGAAAGGTTTGAGTTGGGAGACGAATCCCTCTGGGACACCTACAAAATAAGATACTACACAGAGTACTTGCAAGACGAATGAGAAGTCAAAACATGGGAAATACTTCACTACAGGAAAAAAACATAACTCCAATTCGGAATCCATGGCGTAGAGCTGTGCTGTTGGCTGTGCGTGTACTTGGAATTCAATCAGAACAGGCTTTTAAGACAATCCGAGGAACTGTTTGACGAAGTGTGCATGGCTTTAAATGCTATGGGATATACCATGATATTGCCGGAATGGATGATGTATAAAGAAAGACTGATTCATGATGTGTGTCATAGTTTACATTTTTGACTGATGTTTGTTCAAGTGTTTATTTGCTATGATGTATAAAATAAAATGTTGTCATGTCAATGCTGTTATTATTTCTTGGACCATCATGGAAAGTAGTTTACTTTTTCAACATCCTAGTAACATTTTCATCTCAGGGCCAAGTGGTTCAGGAAAAACTCAATTTGTAAAAAAACTTATTGAGTACAAAACCGATTTATTTCATGTGGTACCACAACGCATCGTCTGGTGTTACAAAGAATGGCAAAGTGCCTACGCACAGTTACAAGAACGTGAAGCTATCAAATTCATTCAGGGTATCCCTGAGGATGATGAAGAGATAGTAGACGATACAACCTTACCACACCTCGTCATATTTGATGATATGTATGTTAGGAGAAAAAGATGAGGAGAAAATTAAATTATGGTTCACGCGAAAGGGACACCATAGAAATGCCACTGTCATTTACATCACACAAAACATGTTCCAACAATCCAAGGCTAGTCGTACCATCAGCTTGAATGCACACTACATGGTATTATTTCAAAACACAAGAGATAAAGGCCAGATCAAAACACTTGCGAACCAAATACAACTACCCCATTTGGTGATGGCGTATCAAGATGCAACCTCTACACCTCATGGATATCTTATCATTGACTTTCATCCAAGAACACCCGACCAGAATCGTTTAAGAACAGATGTGTTCCATCGGTGGGTAACAGGTGAAGATCGAGGACCGACCGTCTACACTACAGTATAAAATGATAGGAACATGACACCCGATCATCATTAAGGATACACCTACCATGGAAAACACACCACATACAGTGATCAAAGCTCTAGAATCGTTGAGTCGGGAAAAGAACCCAACGAAACGACAAGAGCTGGTAGAATCAGGATTAACAGAGATGGTAAAATAGTTCACCTTAGCTGCACGACTCATCTTAGAGAAAAAGTAACCGTGGCAAAACAGACGATGAATTTTATGGAACGCAACAAAGACATTTTAAGACAGTTAGCTGATCAACATGTGGATCTGGCCACAAAACGACAACTTATTTTAAAACCTGGTGGTGGAGGTTTCCTTGGGGGCACCATCATTCGTACACTGCTTCGATGGAACGGACAGCCAACCAAACGCAAGTCACCAGTAAGGAAACAAACAAGGAAGAAGCAGACATTGCCTCATGATCGATTTGTCACTGTAAGAAGAAAACGCTCTGTATCAACTGGAACACCAAAAGTGTCCCCCATACTGATTCGACGTGATGTTACATCAGGGACATCATCCAAAGCATCACCACTTGTGGCCCCATTCTCTCCACTGACCTCATCTACTCCCCGTTCTAATAGAAGTTCGATGAGGTCTGGGTTGGCTACACCACAAGGATCAATGACGGTTTCACCAAACCCTACAGTTCGACGACAATTGTTTGACCTTTCCAATTCTTCAAGTGGGCGTTCCTCATCATCATCATCATCAAGATTTTCACCAATCCCAAGTCTCCATTCCCCATTACCTACTGCCATTACTGCGATGAGAAATTCAGGACCACTGAGTAGTGCTGGCAATATCGCTTTACAAGCCCTTCAACAGTGGTATAAATAAAAGAGACCAAACATTTCATCATCATTTGTCATCATGAAGCGCAAACAACCACTCGTTCGTAAACATGGCAAAATGTTGCTTGCTTTGACAGAAGCCTCGCCCAAATTTCGAAAGAAGATTATTCAAGAAGCACCAAAAGAATTGGTAGATTGTATTGCTGAATGTTGTCACAACATTTTAAAAGGCAATGTACCACTGTCAGAGCTCAGAAGCGTCGATTGCATTCTAAGAGACAACAGCTCCGACAGTTAGCGACCAAGAAAGTATCAGTTCGAAAAAAGAAAATCATTCTCAATCAGAAAGGTGGTTTTCTACCCTGCTGGCACTTGCACCACTCTTAGCCAAAACAATTATACCTCTTGCTGGTGAAATCATTCGGAAAATATGGATGGCCTGTGTTCCAGTTCGGTTGTTGGAAGAGATGAATCGTTGGAAGAAGGAACAACGACCTCGGTTACCCCCATCCCCTCAAGTGAGTCAGACTTCATCATTACAGAAAGAAATGAATCAAGTTCTTGACGACAATCAATTGTCTGAGTCAGAAAAAGCACAACAATTTGGAGAAGTATTACATCGCTTTCAAGTGTCACATAAAAAAGCACTCAAACCCTTCAGACCACACATGGCTGAGAAAACAACAAGTACAGTGACTGAAAAGAAAGAGGAAAAACCGATGACCTTGAAAGATCAAATTCTAGACAGTGTTCCTACGACCATGCGGCGAAAGGCTACTCTTTTGTTAAACATGCTGAAAGACCATCCTCACTTAAGTTGGGATGAACATGGCCTGTTAGAATATGATGGAAAACCCGTTGAAGGTTCAAATATTATTGATCTGGTCAATGATGTACTTCGACAACGGAAAGGGTCAAATCCACGAGGATGGGAACAATTTTCTAGAGGACTGAAAGAGGTCAACATCCCACAAGAAGTTGTGGGCAATAAACGTCGATGGAATTTCATACAAACACCAGATGATGATGAAGAAGAAGAGGAGGAGGATGAATTTTATGATAGTTTTGCCCACGTACCTACATCAAAGAAACGAAGACCTATTAAAAAGGAAGAACCCGAGGAGATATTAGCCCATTCGTCATGGGACGCCTACTAAAGAAGGAAAAAACAGTTGAAATCTATCACTTTAGAGGGTGTACGAGACTGGTTGAGAAGTCAAAGAACCTACACGTTGCATAAAACAATACGACGAAAATTTCGACGTCGACAGACTGTGGTAGGAGGTATCGATCATCAATGGCAAGCTGATCTCGCAGATATGCAACGTATGTACAAAGAGAATTCACCATATCGCTACTTACTATGTGTCATTGATGTGTTTTCAAAATATGCTTGGGTAATACCCATCATTGACAAAACTGGAAAGACGCTCATCCAAGCCTTTCAGTCTATTCTAAAAGAAGGCCGAAAACCACTCTCTTTGCAAACAGACAAAGGCCGAGAATTTTTGAACAAAGACTTTCAGAAGTTTCTAGACAAGCATGACATTCATTTCTTCACGTCTGAAAACCCAGAAACTAAAGCGAGTATTGTTGAACGTTTTCAACGTACGCTTAAATCAAGAATGTGGAAATATTTTACTCATCACAAGACCCGTCATTATGTGGATGTACTGCAACTATTGGTACATGGCTACAATCATCGTTTTCATCGAAGCATCGGACGTACCCCTGCATCTGTGTCTAGAGAAAATGAGCATGAAGTCACCAAGACATTGTATGGCAACCATCAAAAGAAAAAAAAGAAATCAAACTGATTTGAAAGTGGGTGATATAGTGCGCATCAATAAAACCAAGCAAACAATTTTCCAAAGGCTATCTACCCAACTGGACAGTGGAATTGTTCAAAGTGGTTCGCATCAACAGAACACATCCATTGACCGTAAAACTGGAAGACTTGGCTGGAGAAACTATCGCCGGATCCTTCTACAGGGATGAAATTCAACATATAAAAGATGATGAGCTATACGAATTGGAATCAGTTCTTGATCGGCGTACAAGGCGTGTAGCGGTAAAACTTTTCAAGAAGTGAAAGTCAAGTGGCTTGGATATCCTAAAAAGTTTAACAGTTGGATTCCAAAATCACATTTAGTATAAAGTTAAAACGTCGTGAACACCATGTCTCAGTCCGATACCAGCAGTGTTCAGGTAGACAACAGTATACAGACAGGAAAAAGTGAGGTACCAAACAACAGAATCACTTTCTTGACACAGATTGTGATCATCTTTATCATTGTCATCGTGTCATTAGTGAACCTGTGTCTCAACAGTCCAGATCGTGAACTTTGGTTGCTGCGATGAGTACTTCTATCGGATACATTCTTCCAAACCCAAGTTTAAAATTTAAGAAACCATGAACTCTTTCTACATCACTCTCATCAGTGATAGTTCGATGGCATTGTACCCAAACAACACACAATGCTGTTTTAGAACCAAGCTGACAAAAACCATTGAGTCGCAAACAAAATTGGAAGTGGCTCTCGTGAAATGATCGTTCCCACACAAGTCAGAACATTGAAGAGGAGGAAGGAAAATTCTACATCGTGACTAAAGATCCAGAACTGGCTTCACCTTTTCACAAGTGAAAAACGGGTGTGAATTAGAAGGCAAAAAATGGGCAATATCCCTTTGTTTCCTGCAGGCATCTATGCGTCACCACAAACATCTCACTGACGAATTGGACAAAGCTATTAAACAAGCCACTAAAACAATTTTAACTCAAAGAAACCTCACATTTGGACTTGATTTTTTCCGGCTTGTCAAAACGTGTCAAGTTTACCGGTAATACTGGATCAAAGATCGGCTTGGAACTTCATCCAATCCTCCTTACGAAACTTGGAGGAGAGGGAATACTGAGGTGTTTCCGGACAGAGACAACAACAGATTCAAGTACGGTGTGGACCTCTTCCGAAGATGAACCACTTGTTTGTATATACCGATTTGGCAGAACACACTTTGATAGGGATGTCGAAGCACCCATTTTACGCGTTGTGCCATTTGCCACAAAAACAAAAGCAGGGGCTAATCCACACATGCACTTTGAATTTCTAAATCTACACTACATACCTGTCAGCAGATCATATTTCAGTGAGATCAGTATCAATATAACCGGTGACACAGGGGAATCAGTTCATTTCAGTCGATGGTGAAGCTTCATTTTAAAAGAAAGACACGATGATTCCAGTTTACCGTGGTCAAGCTCGACAAGTCGGATATGGTTTGGGCTCCATGTTCAAGAAAATGGCCAGCAACATCTTACCCATGATGAAACCCATCGTGACCTCAGGACTAAAGACTCTGAAAAGAGAGGGCTTTAAACAAGGTATAGGAGCCGTAAAAGATATTCTATCTGGCCAAAATGTAAAGACAGTGATCAAGAAACGGGGTAAAACATTGTTGAAAGATGTGGGTCTGAAAACTCTGAGGTATAAAGCTTCGAGATTTCAAACGTCGACACCATTTGCTTTCAGCGCGGCAAGGAGACGCAAACAAAAAAAAGAAAAATCTCATCGCGACCGTCAGATATTTTTGATTGAAACAACATGATGCAACACGGCTCTTGTTAGTGTAGCAAAACTGAACTTGATGGTCACATGTTCCACCTACCATGACAGCAATGCAAGATGCACAGTGGACAGAACATTATCCTGTGTCAGCACATGAGCAATTCATCTCCCATTGAATTTGTAATTCCTGCTCATCAGAAAAGTGGACTGATATCAACCAGAGCACTTGTACCTGAAAGTCAAAGTAGTCAAACCGGATGGCACTAATCTGGCTGCTGAATGGAGAAACATCCACAGTAAATAATTCTTCCACACTTGTTTAGCAGTATTGATGTGTACCTGAACAACAAACTGATCACCAATAATGCTGACACATATGCTACAGGGCCTACATTGAGAATTTGCTGTCTTATTCTACGGACAGTAAATCAACACAGCTCTACGCTACGGAAATGTGGAGTCCTGACACGGCGGGTCATATGCAAGAGCATACAATTGCGGAAGCTATGAAGGATTTACTAAAAGAAGAAACACGTATCCACAGGAGTCGTGTTCGGAATGTGCGGACGTCTGCATTTAGATCTGTGTTTGCAAGACAAGTACCTTCCCAATGGTGTAGAGATACGGCTGCGACTCAACAGAACCCCAGTCGTTTTTGCCTGTTTGGAGCAGAGGCAAAAAACCCATTACTTTTTGCTGGATTCAATGTTCGGACTGTTGACCTGTTACCCGTAGTGGCCAACAAATTAAACCAACCATCGCTCAACATGGCATGAAGATCCCAATTCGCCGAGCTGAGTAAAAACTTTCACCATTCCTGCAGGCCAACGATCAAAATCGAAGGGCATTTATTTCAAGGGGCAGTTTTCCCAAACGTATCATTCTAGGCCCGGTAAAAGAATACAGACATGAACGGTGATCTGGCAACCAAACCCCTTTGATTTCAACATTTCAACTTGTCTAAGTTAGAAGTCAGTGAGACGGAAAGACGACACACAACTTGCCGTTCCAGCCTAACTTTCCACAGGAGAAATTTTGAGATCATACATGTCCCCGCATCAAGCCACGGGGTCACTCGGTTTAAACCGCTCCAGGGTCTGACAATGGACGATTACATGCAGGGTACACACGTGGGGCATTGACTTAACGCCAGATCAAGGATCAAAGAGGGACAGCTGCATCCTAAAAAAACGGGAAACTTGCGAATCGAGGTTCAGTTTCGTGTAGCTCTTGGTGACCCCATCAATGTGATTTTGATGCCCAATATGACGTCAGATAGAGTTTAAAAAGGGTTCAGAGAAGTCATCACAGACATTAACCATGAGCAAATCAGGACAACAGCTGGCCAAACAACTGTAACGAAGAAATCTACAACTTGAATAGGCGAAACGATATGGTAAAGAGTTTGAACCACATGTGGTGCATGAACTGCAGACACACCTCTTGATATCGCGAAAGAAAACTGTTATGGTTGCATTGTTGATCATCCCAGTCAGACCCAACATCCCATATGTTTGTTTAGCAGCAAAAGTGAGTGGTCGAGATGTTTCTGAACAGTGCATTAAAAAACTGGACATGTACAAGTGATGGAAAGATGGTACGCTGAACTACAAAACATGGATCTCACACGCGCTGAGAAAGCTGATACTTATCAATGTGGGCAAATAAAAAAGGCTAGTGTAGATACGAACAAGATCACACCATTGGAAGCTTTTGAGTGCGAATGGGCAGGACGCATTAAACAAGATTGGGAAATGGAAACGATTGAGTTTACAGTTTATTTTGGATCATTCACCAATTCTAGCCCCCTTGAATGCCTAGTATGTGCTAAAGATCAACTACCAAAAACGTAGACCAGAGACTGTAAAAGCTTAAAATAGTGAATACCCACAATTCGACTCAACCTGGTGAACATTGGGTGGTTGTGTTTTTCAACGATAAATCGACTTACTACTTTGATTCGTATGGACAAAAACCACTCCATTGTGACATTAAAACGTTTCTTGGAAAGACATGGACCCTATACATGGAATCTCATAGACTTCAAGGATACAACACTTTGTGTGTGGAGCATATTGTTTGTTTGCTTTGCATTTTCTTGTTCGAGGGTGTGATTTAACAGGGGTGTTTAGAGCTAAATTCCGGACAGAGGATCAACCTCACTTCAATTTGAACGTTTCCAATGTGGGATGTTGGTTTTACCAGAACTATTCAGAACGTACAAACGTGCAAGAAGACAAGTGTGTAAATCGCACCAACAAACATGCACGCTAAACATCCACCAAAGTTTGGAGATGGTTTGGCGGTTTTTTGAATTACTGACGAATAGTTTGGACCCATTCTACTTTCATTAAAGTGTTATGTACTTTTGTTCATAGTGTTTGCATTGTTCATATTGTTTGTTCATATTGTTTGTTCATATTTTGTTTGCAATGTTCATAAGTTCAATAAAAGGCTAAAACTGATTTGATTTCTTTTTGTTTATCTTACACATTAACAATTGTGATATATTCCCTCTCGAATATAGTTTGATGGCCCTGAAAAGGGCCTTTTTTTTGGGTTTTTTGTGATCCTGAATTCTCGGTCACCCTACTAACTCTGAATAATCAGGGTCAAACCATATGCCATAATAGGCTGAGCGCACTGTGGGCCCCATGTTTAGCGAAAACACAGGCAGGCCAGGCATACACTTGATAGGGTGCCCTACAAAACGGGCACTTCTAAACCCGGCGAAGCATCTACGCATACAATGTCCTGACATTGCCCACGGGTTTATGTGATATATATCCTCCTCCTCTCCTCTAAACACACCCACACTTTTCGAACCAGAGTTTTTGTTCGGACATTGTGATTTCATCCTTCTTTTTAAAAAAAAACCACTTATAGTTATGAAAAAAGTAGGTCAGTGGGTCAATCCATCCCCAAATGCCCAAGGCCGAAGACAATGCTATCCAACTTAGGTCAAGGTCAAACTTGATCATTGGATTGGAAATTACATTCTCTGATTGGTGTACGCTAACAGTAGAAAGTAGGTCAATCCGCCCAAGACTATAAAAGCACACGCATCGTATCATAATCCTACTATCCAACCTGGAAAGCTACGTAAAATTGATATCGTTAACAACGCCATACAGGGTGTGATTTGTATGAGCTGACTACAGCTGCTAACCAAGCATCAGTGTCGTACACTCCGACCCGATATACCAACCCAGCTACCAACAACGTATCAACCTCAGCCTCCACCACACCACAGCAACCAGTACGCAACAACAACCAGTTTCAACAACCAATGCAACACCAACCGGGAGTGCAGCCAGTAAATATGTTGGACATCAAATTTTGAGGGAATCAAAGAGGTGAACAACAACCCCATCAAATTGCAAAAGAGAATGGTAGAAGTGGAAGCCGTATCAAAATGAAAACAGACAAGCTGGGGGTGCCTATCACTTTCATTCCAGAAAATGTGGAAGCATCCAACAAACGTCCCCCTTTTAGGTGGATCCCATTCTAAGAATGGACTTGGAGCCCATTGTAAAGACATACAAAATAGCAAAAAGAGTAAGAAGTAAGAGAAAAAAAAACAACGGCCCCTTTTTAGGGCCCAAAACCCCGATGTCTCGAAAGGACATATTTTTACAATTGTCAAACCAAGTAAAAAAAAGTATCAAACGAAATGAATTCATGCCATTCGTTTTCAGACTGTTGCTATGGATAATCACATATAAATAGCGACTGCATATCTGACATGGACAAAATAGAACCCGACACCAACGTTTGCTTAAACTACAAGCCCGATACCAAAGTAGCTTAAAAAACAACAACACCAGGGGTACAAACAAATTGAGTCATGTTACTTTCATGAACTATATACGTGATATCTTAAAAAACATTGAAGCCATTTCATCACCAAGAAAATGTTGAATACCGCGAAGAAAACTCATAGACCCCAAATAGTAACCACTACTCTGGGTGAAAAAAACAACGCCCTTTCAGGGCCAACCCAAAGTCTCGAAAAGAATATACCTCATTTTCACCTTTTATTTTCAAATTCCATTAAAATTTCTTTCATAAAAAAAATGATCCAATGTTTTAAAAAAAAAATTTTACAAAAATGTTACAAAAAAAAAGTCATCACTACTAAAAATTCGGCTAAAATTTTTTTTTAATTTTACGCAATTCTGAATGTCAATAAAAAAGTATAAACCCAAACCCCCAATGTCAAGGCCAAAGGCATGCATCCAACTCGGGTCAAGGTTAAACTTGAATAGAAATAACATTCCTGATTGGACCTAATTAGAAAGTAGGTCAACCACCTCAAGGGGTTAAAAGCGCACCGCATCAAGCATTCGGCATATTCTCGCTGCAAAAACCTGAACAAATTCAGAAAATGAGTGAATTTTTCCACGAATTGAGGGGGTTATCGAACGAAAAAAGCAATGAGTGGGACAACAGCAAGACCAATTGCAGAATACCATCTGTTTTTGTCAAACAGGGTACATAGATGAATTGAGACAACAATGATGCAACGCGATGAACATGATGACTATATGCCATGGAAACGGAGATGTTTAAAAACGAACAAGATGAAGATGAAGATCATATGCTCATAAACAACAGCAGATCTTACAAGATAAAACGATGTCATCGAAATCAGTGACGATGGCATCGAAACCGAGCACGATGGGGACAATGTCACCGAAATCAAAAGAAGAAAAAAACGGCCCTTTTCAGGGCCAACCCAAATGTCTCGAAGGACTTTTTACAATTGTCAATGTTAAGATGGGGTCCTCCTTTAAGACATAAATCTTTTTCATATAGAGTACCATTCGTACTATAGATTCTTTTTTTCATATAGTTACCTTTCGTACAAATAGTTTTGGGTACCATAATACCAAAAAAAAATAAAAATATGGTACCACGGTACCATAAAAATTTTTTTTATGGAACCTTGGTACCATAGTGCCACCCATACTACTATTTCATTTATGTCTTTTCCGTAAAATATTAACATTTCAATACTCTTAAAAATAATGATCGCTCGCTGCGAAAAAAAAAGAAAAAAAGTTACGGATAGTGACTAGTAGGCATTTCCAACATGATCTCTGTAATCATCGTCGTGTTAGGCTATTAAGACCCTCCTACCTTAAGGAGTTGTAAATAATGGAAACCGTTTTAATCCCGCAGATCAAAACAACACCGCAAACAAGTGCCCGCCGTGACGCACGGCGACGGTTGTTCGCGTCGGGAGCCGGTGTTGTTCGGAAGATGTAAGTATAACTTTTACTATTAAAGTATGTTAAATTATTAATAATAATATATATTAAGATATACGAGAATGATAAATTCAGTTTGATTGTTTCAATCGCGTTTTGCGTTAATGACGTAGTTGATTAATTGTCCAAAATAACAGTACGATATTACGAAGAATAAATATTGCGGTTTACTCATCCTCGAAAAAAATAAATAGACACGTGACCTTGTTTAAGGAGTGGGTCGGGGATTATGTCATACCCGAAACAATAGGTCATTATTATTAATTGTTTAGGGAGACAATTAAAAATAAACTGGAGCAGGCGTTGAAAAAACGTGTAAATAAAAAAAAAATATTAATTGTAAAAAAAAAATTAAAAAAAAATTATTAGTTGTGTTTTCAACTCTATGTTCCGTTCAAAATCGTGATTTAAATTGAAAGAAGAGAGAAAATAAAAAAAAGCTATCATAAACAACAATTACTACGCTATTGTTTAACGATATTGGAAGAAAACGTCATTGAAAATCTATTATCGATTTTAAAAGCCGACTGCAATAAATGAGTGACGGGGACTCGCTATTGATTTCTATAGACTATTGTTTTTCGGGTTTTGGAATTGTTTAATGTCGGGTGCTCCCGTCTTTTGATATATTGATGAGTTACTAAATACCGAGTCATAAAAGATATAAATGAGGCTTACAATACTGCTAATAATGATTATTATACTACGCTATTGTTTTGCCTTCTATTGATTTACGCGTATTATTATGTAAATGTTTGTATGTTTTATACCCATGTTGTACCATATGTACCTGGGAAAATAAAAGATATGTTCTGTTCTGATAAGCGTAGGAAGAAAACGTCATTGAAAATCTATTATCGATTTTAAGCCGACTGCAATAAATGAGTGACGGGACTCGCTATTGATTTCTGTAGACTATTGTTTTTCGGGTTTTGTAATTTAAAATAAGTTATGTACTAATCATGATGAGATACTGAGCCATAAAAGATACGAATGGGGCTTACAATACCGCTAATAATTATTACGCTATTGTTATGCGTTCTATTGTTTAAAGATACTGGAAGAAAAGTCATTGAAAATCTATTATCGATTTTAAGCCGACTGCAATAAATGAGTGACGGGACTCGCTATTGATTTCTATAGACTATTGTTTTTCGGGTTTTGGTATTGTTTAATGTCGGGTGCTCCCGTCTTTTGATATATTGATGAGTTACTAAATACTGAGTCAAAAAAGATAGCCGCACCTTCTGTGGGTTAGCGCTGCGATTTGTCTAGACTCGCAAGCTGCACCCTAATCAGTATGATTCATGTAATCGATATTTGTATAAAACATAATAGGCTTCTATTTCTTGTGTTTCAGTCAAGATTAACTCAAGTGCAACACCTAAATGTCGCCGACAGGATTCCGGCGAACCATCCGTAAGTTATTATGTTTTGACCTTCACTCTTCCCATTTATGAGACTTAATTAAACGGAAAAGAAATTGACATAAAACGTAAGAAAGGTTTAAACAGCTAAACTTTCCGAGAATAACTTTATTTACGCTGTAATTTGATTTTTTTTTTCAGCTCAAAGTCAGCGGGTCCTATTTCCGGGAGAGGTGATAATGACACCCCCTCCCGCTAACAACCCCCAGCGGAAATAACATGGCATCCCGCAGTAATGAGAACTGTGAGTACATGTTATTTCTTATATGAAATTTATCTTAATAACAAAGGCATAAATGGTTGGGGGGGGGGGGGGGGGGGGGGGGGGGGGGGTAAAATAAATCTGAATAGAAATTAAATATCAATTTTCAATTATTCATTTTAAATTTATCATAAACTTATATCGTTTTTGCTTTTAGGTCGTTTCTAATTATCTTTTTATTTTGTTTTTATAGGGATAGATCTCAAGAAGCTCTGCTTGCGGCAGCTTCAAGTGCTGCAACAGAATCAATCAGCTGAAAGATGAGATTTAATTGTTAAAAAAAAAAAAAAAAAAAATTAAAATTAATCAAATGTTGTTGACTTATTTTGTTTTGGACATTGAGTTAGAGATTGAAGGGTTGATGTTTACCATCGCTTCGACAGTATTTCAGTGACGTATAGCTAATTCAAGGGGAGGAAGACCCGCAGGACCTCTGTACATGGCAAAAGGGTCCCGATCTACCGCGAACCAACTGGAAGTCTTCCTCGCATGAAAAATTCGAAGTCTCGAAGGGGATTCGAACCCACAGTGAAAAAGGGGTTAGAGATTGGAAAAATCTCGATAGGAAAAGAGGAGAAGAAGAAACGAGGTGTTATTAGACACGCTACCCCGATGTATCACAATCCAGCTGGAAGGTACAAGAAATCCCCCCGGGGTTTCGAACCCAAGGCTTCCTCGCATGAAAAATCCGAAGTCTCGACCGGAATGATACGCATACAGCTACAATGATACAGCTACAGTCAAACCTGTATTAAAAACAACCAAAGGGGGAAATGAAAAATGTGATCTCGAATGCAGGTATTCTCCTTATCCAGGTTTTAAATCCACTAAATAGAAACAATCAGGAAATTCAGAATTGGTCTCTTAATGAAGTTTGTCTCTTATTACGGGTTGCCTTTAACACAAGTTTGACTGTTTTAAATGGTGACCTGTTAAACCGGGCTTCACTGTAAGATAGTGAAATTAATATGCATTAATTTCCTTGAGCAGGATAGATGCATCTGAGAAGATGGATCATATGGAAGACTAATAAAATGATGGTTACAAGAAATCCAACTGCAAGGGGGAAAGTGGACACATGTGGCAAACCAGAATTGTATTTCTTTGCTCTAAAAGACATCAACCCCAGGAGAGGGATCCTTTATGATTATGGTCCGGGAAAACTACCCATGGGGGAAAAGGTAGTTGAATTTTACTAATCTTTGTATTGTTCAATTGGGGTCCTGTCCAATCGACTACATAGTTTAATGTTTGTCATCAACAATGTTTGGGAAATTGAATTTATACTAATCAATTTTGACAAGGTATCCTTGATTCTGTAGACACATTTTATGGGCTGGCCCAATACATCTAATTCAGAATTGTCACAGGAACCAAATATATTGTTATACCCCAACAAGCAAGAACTTCTGTATCACTGCATATATATTATTATTTAGGTCATTTAATCTTTTTCACAGACTTAAAGCTTGCATTTCATTTAATCATATATATACTTGTAATTTTTAAGAGTCAGCCGAATGTTTATTTCTGCAATGGCATATAACTGTTCTTTTCTGGGCATCGGCAAAACGATTAAAGTCAGAGTGTGTATTAACTATGAAATATCATATCATCAGCTTATACTATTAGTCTGGTTTGGAAACTGTCAAAAAGGAAAGCAAAAGTTTTTTCCTCAAAGGCATTTTATTTAAAATGGCTTAAGATTTAAATAGTTTAAAAAAGAATATCTCTTGATTAATGAATGCTGTTTTTCTTAACATAGAAAAGTTCAAAAGGTTTCATACTGAAATTCTGCATTCTTAATGATATTCCAAGTGTAAATTAGAATAAATTTTCTATTTAACTAAAGAATAGTTATTTTTATTTTATCCTGTTTGCAGAAAAAGTATTCCAGACCTTTTTCCCCCAACCAGAACTAAGTAATCAGTTGATTATATACTTTTTTTTCTTTTTTTTTTTGCAGTGTTTGTTCCCTGTTAACTATGTTTTATTTCAGGGGTAGCAAAGTATGAAAGGGGAATAGTAGCCCAATGTGGGGTTTTTCTGCCACAAAAACTTTGTCAGGATATCTTGAAACAATATAACACTATACCCCCAAATTTGATGCATATAAAGCAATTTTTTTTCACATCATTTTTCTTAAAAACAGAATAATAAATTACTGCCCGTCTCCAAAGTCCTGTGTGGCAAATAATATTTGTTTTGGATTTTAAAAATTAACAAAAATTTTCACCTTAAGTTTTTTGGTGTGTGGCAGGTTTTTTCCTCCCAAAACGGTTTTCCCC
Source organism: Solen grandis (assembly GCA_021229015.1). NCBI lineage: Eukaryota > Metazoa > Mollusca > Bivalvia > Adapedonta > Solenidae > Solen > Solen grandis. The sequence continues at coordinate 5,763,876 of CM037790.1, read as the reverse complement.
TTCCCCAGCAAAAGGCCCCGCCCAATTGAAATCCTTACCATTTTTCCAATTATCAAAAAAAAATGAATTTAATTTGAAATGCCAAAAATAAAGTTTCATATAACAACAATTTTATTGGAGATTAACTAAAAAGATGGAAAGGGGGAAACCAAAAAATATTTTTTATTTTTGAAAAAATTTATCACTTTTTTATGGAAAAAGTGACCCCGCATTTATGACACTGAGTGATGTTACTCTTAAAGGGTTTTGAAATTTTATGTTATGTTTGGGACTTCTAATTTTTTATGTTTTTGATTGGGTTGTCCCCTTTTATGATTTATGGTGCATATTTTCCCCCCAAAAACCAAATTTTTAAAAAAACACTGCAATCTGCAATGATCGAAACAATGTCGGGGGCTTAAATTAAATCTAATTGATCAATTTTTCAAAATACGACCTTTTGACGATTTAAGAGGTGTTTTTTTAAAAAAAATAAGAAAAATTTACTTTTTTGAACCAGTGCTACTTTTAAAAAAATAAGATTGCCCCAAAGCATATCCAAACAAACATCAAGACTATACTGACAAGTCCCCAAAATGAGGCTATAAAACTGCTGTATATTCTTTTTATATTAAAAACTCAAAATTTTATTTTTGGGTGCTATGTGTTTTTTGTTGAATTATTTACTGTGTGTTTTATTTGTCGGAAATAAAAACGGGATTTTTTTTTTTTTTAAATTTTTTTAAAAAACTACTTCATTCAAAAAATTTTAAAAAGGGCATGAGAAGTAATTTTTTGTTTTGGGGAGAGCATGGTCCTGGTGGGACACGCGCCCCGGGTTCGATGGGTCCGGGTTCGAGCCCCTACGGGGGGCGCTGCTTATTTCCTTAAACAAAAAATTTTAAATCCGCTTTGTTTCACCCACCCAGGTGTAAAGGGGGAAACCCGAGAGGGGGTATAATTCCGTGGCGCCATGGTGTAGGCTCCCCTTTGGCGGAGTGAAAAAATTTCCCAAAGGGGAGATCATAGTTGGGATACAAGAAACCCCAAAGACCAGGGGTAAACCTGTAAAGTCGTTGAACGTGCAACTGAGCATGAACTTAGATTAAAATCCCATTTATTTTGAAAATTTATTATTTTTCAAAAACAGTTCTTTCCCCCCAACAAAGCCAGTTTTTTTAAAAATGCAAAATTTTTTTTAAAACTTCATAGTCCCCCTACCGGCAGGGCCCAAAAGGGGGAACTATGGGGTTTTCACCTGTCCCTCTGCCCAGTCACCAAGGGTTTCCGGACTATTTTTTTTTAAAAAACCCTTGCGATATAAATCTAATTTTGGGGGGTGTGGCCCTTACCACCTGATTTCAGATCAAGTTCGAGTTCCTTTCCCGGGTTTTCCCCTGTTTTTTTTGAGGGAAAAAACACCCCTTTGGAAAAAGAAAATTTTTTATTTTTTTATACTTTAAGTAAAATACTTGATTCAAAAAAAGACAAAAACAATTTATCCTGATTCCCTTTTTTTTTGCACTTGGTCATCCCAATTTTTTTTGTAAAACGGGAAACTATAAAAATAAGTTTAAAATTTTTTTTAAAATTTGTTTAAATAAAAAGTACAGTTTAAAAGATATTGGTTTCCTCTTCAAATTTTTAAAACAAAAAGGGGAAATAAAGTACACGGGGTTTAACAGAATCTGAAAAATCTGTAAAAGCCAGTTTTCAATTTTTTATCTTTCCCCCATCTCTGTCTCCGTTCTGTCTTGATTTTTTTCAAACATGATGACAAGTTTTAAAACTACTTTAATTTTTTTCAAACTAGCATATTTAAAACTTTTGCAATCTTTGTCAAACTTAAAAAAAAAAAAAAACAATGTAATCGGGGGCCCCAAATTTTTATTATGGACTGATATCAGCCAATGGCGAAATAATAGTATAAAAATGATGATTTGGGGGTTTGTTTTTTTTTTTTGGGGACTTTGGTCCCCCCGAATGTGCTCAAGTTCTGATTTTTTTTAAATCAATATTTTCCCCCCCAAAAACCATACTTGAACTTTCCCCCTTTAAAACCTCAAACACACTATATTTTTTTTTTCCCATGCAAAAATTTTTTGAACTTTATAACAATGTATAAACTTGGCCAAATTTTTTTATGCTGATATTAACCAAACAGTGTAATGATTAGTATCAAATGAGGGCTGACTTTGTTTTTCATTCCCGGACTTTCAGGTTCTCAAAGGGCTCAAGTTTTTTTTTTCCCAGACTCTAGTATCTCATTTCTTATGCCCAAATTTTTTAAACTTAATTACAAATTATATAGCCATTAAATCTAGGGATAAACAATTGAAAAAAAAATGTTCGAATAGATTTTCGATTTTTTTTCAAACTATTTTTAAATTTTTTTTGATTCAATCCAACATATTTAAAATTAAAAATGAAAGGCTTTTTTTTTTCCCCTTTTTTCCCTTTATCAAAAATTTCTTTAAACAACATCTTTCCCCCTAAAAGGGGAAATTTTTTGGGTTTTAGGGCCCCCTTTCATAGGAGCATTCCTTTGGGTCCCCCTTCCAAAGTTTTTCAAATTATTTTTTTTGGGCAAAAATCTAGTCACAGGGGCTAAAAATAAAATTTTAAAAATGAAAATTTTTTAAAAAACTTCTCCTTAAACCCTAAGGGTGGGGCTTAATATTTGGGAAAGTGCATCAACTGATGGTCCATTGCAAAGATTGCAAAATAATGGCCCTATGGTGATAAATGACCCTGCATTAAGTTTTCTTTTCTGAAACCATAAGGCCTGATGCTTAGATATTTGATATGGAGAAATTTCCCCGGTGTTTTAAAAAAAGTAAGATTGAATTATATCAAATTCCCTTTTCTGTTTTTAAACTAAAAACCTTTAAATCAGTTGTAGCAATGGTACACAGGTGAGCGATTTAGGGCCATCGGGGCCCCCTTGTTGACAAAGACGTTTACGAAAAAAACTTTCAAATCTAATGAATTATCATTTACTTCCTTGTTTTTTGAGCCAAACTGAAAAAAAATTTTAATTAGGGCCCTTAGACTCCAAAAGGTATTAAGTAGTATTAAAAAGTTTAGCATTGATTTCACATTTTAAAAAAAATTTGTTCTAATAAATTTCTAAATTTAAATCAATACAGTCGACTAAAATATATTTTATAGAAAAAGGGCAAATTTAAAATACTTACTAAATGTTTCCCTTTTTTACAAAGGCGTCCCACGAATAAAACTTTCAAATTTAAAAAGGGCATAAAATAATTTTTTACTAAAATCCCTTTTGCAAAAGGGGTCACGAATAAAACGTTTAAATCTAATGAAATATCAGTTTTTACTTTTTCTGGTTTCCCGAAACCACACTGAAAAATTGTAATTAGGTCATTAGATCAAGAACCAAACAAGGGGTCATTAATCATTTTTCTCTAGATTTTGCAGATGCAGCTTGTTCAAGTAATAATTAAAAATTAGTGGGTTAGTATTATCCTTTTCCCCGGGTTTTGGAACTGGAATAAAAAAAGCCCCTTCCATAAGGAGGAACTATACCTGAAGACCAATATCATTAAATTTTTTTTAAAAGAGTGTCCGAAAAGAGTGGGGGAAAATTTTGAAGTAATTGATAGGAAAATTCATAAAGGCCTGCAGGGGTTGTCAAATTTTTTTTTTTAAGGGGGCCCCCGAAGTTCAAAGAAAAAAGGTTTATTAAAAGCTTCATCATTTTTTGTTTTTTTGATTCCTTTTTGTTTTTTCCTGAAATTCCTTGGAACATAGTGTTGGGGAAAATTTAAAAAAAAATCGGGGATTTTTAAATTTTTTTTCTAACTTTTGGGGCTAAGTGACCTACTTTTTGATCCTACCTGAATTTGCACTCAACGGGAATTTTCATGCAGTCATTCAAATCAATTTTATTGAACACTGGGCCAAAAAAAAAGGCATCTAAGTGTTCACAAGGGTTTTTTTTAAAAAATTTGGTGACCTACTTTTTCCCCCCATTTTTGCCCTTTTCTGAATTCTTTTGAAGTTTGTGAAAAAAACAAACTTTCCCCTGACCAAGTTACAGTTAGCCCTAAAATTGTGGTCTTTAAAGTGTTCACAAGGTTTTTTTAAGATATGACCGGGTGACCTATTTTTTTTTGCCACCTGAGAAAAAAAGTGCCATGGCGAGCTTTTGTGATCGCCTTTTGTCCGCGTCCGTGCGTGCGTGCGTCCGGTCAACAATTTTTTTTAAACATCCCCTTTCTAAACTTTTTCAGGGATTTGATAAAACTTCACGGGAATGTTAAATTAGGGGGCCCTTTTAAACCAAAAAGTTAAAATAATTTAAAAAATGAAAATTTTAAACATTTTTCTCCGAAACCAAAAGGGCCTAGCCTTTTGATTTTTTGTTTGAAGCATGATTTTATACTATCTACCAAGATTTTTCCCAAATTATGACCCTGGGGTCAAAATTAAACCCCCCCCAGGGGTTCACTTGATTTAACATGGGGAATATAGGAAAAACTTAAAAAAAATCTTCTCTGAAACCAAAAGGGCCCTACCCCGTTTGATTTTTGGAAAGTAGCATGATCTTATGACTCTCCCCAAAGTTTGTTCAAATTATGACCCAGGGGTCACTTGATTTAACATAGGCTAATATGGGAAAAAAACTTGAAAATCATCTTCTCAGAAACTCTTCTAAAAATCTTCTAAAATTTTACCTTTCTAAATTAAGATCGTTGCAACCCAATAATGTAGGATGGCCATTAAAGTCACCAAAAGTAAATAAGGTGCTGAATTTAAGTTTTTCCCGGTGCAGGAATTTTGATTAATAAATTTTTTTAAATCCCTAATTCAAAGTAAATTTCGGGGTATAAAATAGGGGCAAAACTGGACACTCTGTGCAAAGTCACACTGATATGGTTGTTGCTTGTACTAAATAGAACACCACTAATTTATTCGGGGGTCAAACCTAAAGGTCAAGGTCACAAGGTCAGATGTTTCATAATTTTATATGAAAGTCTTTTCTGGGGGATAATTTTAGTTCTATTTGACCCTGAGATCCCAACTTTGTATGGTTGTTGCTTTGACTAGCAAAAGACCCCTATTGATTTTGGTGTCATTACCTGAAAGGGGAAGGTCACAAGATCACCTTTTTAAAATACATCCATTCGCGGTGGAACGAATTTCGATGGAACGAAAAGACGGTGAAAAGCGAATAATTTTCCCGGTCCCCCCGAATTTGTTCTTTAAACGATGTAAAAAAATCCGATTTAACGGGCGAAAGGATGGGAAAGAAAGATTCGCCCGCAGGGAAACAATTAATTAGTCCCAGGGGTCAATTCACAGCTGATTGGGAACTCGCTCGAAAGAAATGTCGGTCAGTTTTTTTACACCACTCGAGTGACATCCGTCGCTTATGCTTCCGGGGCCCTTGTTGTTTGTAAATAGCCAATTAAAACGGCAGCCGTGATATTGTTTGTGCCAAAATGATATGACGCTTACGAGCGAGTTTTTTATGTTTGTAGCTGGGAATTTCTTGAGTGATTAATCAACAGTATAAGTAATTTGGGCGCCACTGTGTTTTGTCATTCCCCCTAACGTACACAAATAAAAAAATACGAAACAAATACAGAATCAAAAAATACCCAAATTAAATCCTTAGTATAAATAAAATGTAAAAAAAATAAACCGTGTCCCTTTCTTCTTCGTTGTTTTACTATCCGTGTTTTTTTTTTTGGGGGGGGGGGGGGGGGTTGGGGGGGGGTTGGGGGGGGGGGGGGGGGGGGGGGGGGGGGGGGGGTGGGCCCCTTTTTGGGGGGTCAGGGGAAAAAAAGTGTTCATAAATGCTGTTTTTTGTAAATTGCATATTTTCAAATTTTTAAATTTACATAGGGGCAAAATTTTTAAAAATTTCCCCTTTTAAAAAATGGGTTTTTAAAAAAGAAAACCCTTTTTCTTTTTCTCCCTTTTTTTTAAAGGGTTTTTAAGGGGTAAAAAGTTTTAAACTTTAAAAATTTTTTTCCAAAAAAAAAATGGCAGGGGTTTATGGAAAAAACCCTTTAAAATTTTTTTACATAAGTTATTTTTTTTTTGACATGATTAACCCTGATTAAACCAAAAAAATTTTTTTCATAAAAACCCTTTTTTAAAAATTTTTAGTTGCCCATTTTCCCATGAACTACATATTTTTTAATGAGGGCCCCAAAATAAAAAATCAACAGACTTTTTCCCCATGTTTTGGGCTTCCCAAACGGACAGATTTACGATGATAGGAAACCATCGTCTTTTAATTGTGCTTATTTAAAAAACCCCGTCCCGACTTGGAACCTTTTTTTGGGGGAAAGGGGGGCCTAAACCAAAAAAGGGAAATTGGAGGCTTCAAGGGGGTTTTTGGCATTTTCAACCTATTAAAAAAAAAAATAAACTTTTTAAAACCCCAAAAAAAAAAAAACAAAAGAAATTAAAAAACATTCAACATTTTTAAAAAAAAAAAAGTTAATAATGACATAATTTTACATCCCCAAAAATTTTTTTAAAAAAGGCAGAATTTTTTTTTTTAAAATTTTAAAAAATTTTCCTTTCAATTTTTAATTTTTTTTTCTATGCTTGCAAAAGAAAATTTATCAAAAAAAATGAACATAACTGTAACCCTTTTTATATAATAGGCCTACAAAAAGTGGGGCTATTTCCTTTTAAGGGGGAAAAAAAATTTTTTTTCAGAAAAAAGTTTTTTATCAGCCTTCCTTAGCTTAATTTTTTAAAAACTATTTAAAAAAAAAAAAAAGTTGGTAAAATTATTTTTCTTTTTTTAAAAAAAGGGGAAATAAATCCCAAAAACGATGACTTTTAAGAAATACAACTGATTTCTGATAATTTAAAAGGGAATAAATTAAACAAGAAAATTTTTTTAAAAAAGATATTGGGCGTGGATAAAAAAAAAACGAAATTTCCAGTCTTCAGTTCCCGGGAAAAAGCGCGCGAAAGACCAAACCCCCAACAAATTTAGTACGCTCAAAAATTTTCAAATTTTTTCTATGAAATTCTTATTTAAAAACGATAATAAAAAAAATTTAATCTTTAAATGGGTTTTTTTTGATATTTGTTCAATCATTATTCATAGACAATTATGATAAAAAAAGCTTTTTTAAATTTTTTTTTGGTTTTGGCAAATTTAATTTTAAAAATGAGAGATCTCGGCAGGCGGAAGAATTCAATATACTAGAAATTTAAAGGGGGGTTTTTCATGTCATAAACGGGGGTTTTTTTTTATTTTTTTTTAAACATTTTACAAATATTTTTCCCCTAAATTTGGGGGGGAAAAAAGGTTTGTATTTAACTTACTGAAATCACCCTTTTATTTTTTCACAAAAAAAAATAAAAACCCCAAGCTGAATGATATATACAAGCTGCCCCCTTATTTACAGTAATTTTATATCCATAACGTGCGTTAACCCAAAAACAGGGGTTCCCTTTTTTTCGCTTAAAAATTATTTCCGCTTTTGGTCATTTTTGGTTTAAAATGCGAGTTGAAATCGAAAAAAATACGCTACGCCAAAAAAATTTTTGGGGGCCTTTTTGACTAAAAAACCCCCCTTTTTTTGGGGGCCCGTCCCCCAAAGTCAAGACACCTTTCATTTAAAATTTTAAAATTTTCTTTTAAAAATTGGGGTTTAAAGGGGAAAAATTTTTCAACTGATAACTCAAAAAACTTTTTTTTTTAAAAAATTTTGTAAAATTTTGCTTTTAATAATAGGAAACACCTTTTGATTTTTGGTAAAGTACCCAAAGGTCAAGGTCACAAGATTAACGAGGGGGTTTTTGTAAAAATCATGGAAAAATCTGTTATTTATAAAAGGGCAAGAAAAAAATAAATTTTTAAACACAAAAATAAAGGCCTATTTCTCCTTTTTAAAAAAAAAAAAAGTTGTTGAGTGCATTCCCCGTAAAAAGTAAAAATTTAAAAATTTTTTTCCCCATTCAACTTTTCCCCTTTTCACGTGTGGTGTCAAAATGCCCGAAAAACCCGACAAAAAGTTGTAAGTAAAAAAAATTTAAAAATTTTAAAAAAAATTTTAAAATTTTAAAGGTAAATTTGGGGGATTTTAAAATTAAAAACCCTCACGGAACCCCAACATTGGGGACAAACTTTTAAAGAGGGGGGAAACCCTTGTGCAAAAAAATTTTTTCGGAAGCCAATATGAACCTAGGGAAAAAAATTCGGGGTTTTTTTCAGAAGGGGAAAAGGGGATTTTAAGCTTTTTAAAAAAAATTGCCCCGGCTCACAGGCAGGGGGTCCCGGGGGGACCATCGACTTTTTAGAAGGGAAAACCCCGAGCAACCCCCCACATACAAATCTCGTGCCGAAAACTTTACGCTTTTTTCGTGCTTGGGAAAAGCGAAATTTACGGGCAACGCTTTTATTCTTAGAACCCCTGCGCAAAAGTCAGGGCCCTTTTTTTGTGTTAAACAAAAATTTTTTTTGGAAAAAATTTTTATGAAATGGATTCAGCGTCACTAAAGGGGTTGATTGTGCGGCGGGGTTTTTTTAAAAAATGGACCCTTGACTTTTAGTTTTTAGCAAAACCCCCCCAAACTCCCCCCATATGTGTTTTAAAGTTTTTAATTTTAAATTTTGATTTTGTTTTTTTTTTTTTTGTTCTTCGCGCTCAGGCGTATTGTGCAGGTGCTACTTTTTTTACAGAAAACCCTTTTTTGGGGTCAGCGCCTCTGACTTCATTCTTTTGGATTTTTTCTGTCGGGGTTGCCCTTGACAGAAAACCCCTTTTAAAGGCTCAGCCCCTCTGACTTCAGTTCTCTTGGACTTTTTCTGTCGGGGTGCCCCCCCTTTAACCCCTTTAACAGGGCACCACACACAGAGACGAGGGGATACAAGGGATCCGGGTGCACTACCCAAGCTCCCGAATAAAACCCCTTTGGGTTCTTTAACGCCCCCGGTGTTGCCCCGATACCGCGAACCCCCTTAACCACGTCTTGATGACCAGCGCAGGCTTTGGGTCAAGGGGGGAACACAAAAAGTGTCCCAAAAAATTTTTAAAGGGTTTTTCCCGGGTTTTAAAACCCCGGACCCCGGGATTAGCAGTCCAGTGGTTACCACTGACCCAAACCTTTCCCCCTCTGTATTTAGATAATTTTTACATGTGGTCAATATTAATACGCGTTTTTTAAATGATAAAAAAAATAATTGAAATCGCATTAACATATGTTTCTTTTTTTCTTGCCAAAAACTTTACGAAAAAATTTTCGTAAGTGAATTCTTACAAACGTGTTTAAGTAAGTTTTGGTCCGACTGACCAAAAAAACCTTATGATCTTTTTTTTTATTTTATTGACAATTTTATTTTACTTAAAATTTCATACATTTACGTAAATCATCTCCAATTCATTTATTTCGGGGAAATTATTTTTCATCTTTTTAGCAGTGTCCTTACTTTCAGTAGTACCGTAAAATGCCAAATATTTGCGCATTTTTTTAACTGAATTTTGTTCTGAAAGAGGGGTGCGCAAAATAAAAGGGAAACTCATATTATCGTATTTTCCCAAACTTTACCCCACCATGGGAAAACCTATGGGTAGTGTCTTCGGTAAATTTCATGCGAAAAATGATTTTAAAAAAGCTTATCAATGTACTTCCCTGTAAAAAAATGCCCTAATTGGATTTCTATCATGGTTTTATAAAATAAATGCTTACAAAATCATTGTTCTTTTTTCATATTGATGTTTACATTTTTTTAGCTTCAACCGGGGAAATCCTGTACTGTGCTTTACACAATAATTAATTGACGCATACAAACAAATGCATTTTGAAATCATACGTGGTACCCAAAAAAAACATTTTTTATTTTTTAAATTTCCCCCTGCAAAAATTTTGCAATTAGTTTCTTTTTGGATAGATCTTTTGGTTCATGGTAAATTGTGTACTTAAAACCCTTTGTTAAGAGACTACGAAAAACAAACTAGAAGGGTCAGTATTTTCCAAAATTATTACTCAAACTATACTTATAAAGGTAAATGGGGAGTGTAGGAAACGCCCCGTGGACAATTGTCCCTTAGCAAAATTGCCCCTCCCTATGTAAAAGTTTTTTAATCATGCATGCTGTATGTTAAAAAAGAAGTTAATGTATCTACTCCCCATCATTTTTTCTCTCTATCATCAATAATAAGTTGGTACAAAAAAGGGGGCCGCCGGGGCCGGCGGTTACATGGGGGACTAAAATCTATACCCCCTCCCCGCTGGGGGGTTCGAACCCCGTTAGGACTTCGGATTTTTCTTTGAGGAAGCTGGCTTGCGGTAGGTCGTGGTTCTACCCGGTTCCCTGTGTTTCGGGCTTCCCCACCTGAAATTTTGCTGGCTCGCTATTGTTTAAAAATATATCGCAGCACGTTAAACTCCAAACAAAAACAACAACAAAAAACAAAAAAGAGAATAAGATAAATTCGGGGTGTTCGATGTGAGTCCATCTCATTCGATCTCCCCATCCACGTTGAATAAGAAGAAGATGTTTCTTTTCCTCTCCACATTTTTAGCTCGCTATTCGTAAATAAGAGCATGTAGTCACCCTGGCGTCGGCGTTGGCTTTGCATTTTTTGGGGTTAAATTTTGCGTGCAAGTTACTATAAACCCCTTATATCCAATAACCTTTATGGTATTGACTTGAAAGTTTATAATATGTCAGGGCATAACCCCAAAGGTAGATAACTTTTTGCTGAATTTAATATAATATGGCCCCTTTTTAACTTAGAAATTTTGGTTAGTTTTGCATGAATAGAAAATTTGGTTAAAGTTTTGTGTGCAGCTACATCTAGTTTGTATCTAAATAACCATTCATGGTTTTTGATTTAAAGTTTTAATAGTTTGGGGGCATCTTTAAAACCAAAGGGTAATAACTCTTGATGGAAATATATTAAAAATTTATCCCCCTTTTTTAAATTTTAAAAATTTTTGGTTTAAAGTTTGCATGCAAGATACTCTCAGCTTAATCTCAGTATCAAGCATGCGATTGATTTGAAAATCTTTAAATTTTTAAGGGAGTACCCAAACTTTCAGGCAGATAACTCTTGATAAATTTGTTACAAAAGATTCCCCCTTTTTTAACTTAGAAATTTTGGGTTTTAAAGTTTTGCATGCAAGGTATTTTCTGAAATACTCAGTATTCAGATATGGGTTTGATTTAAAAACACTTAATATGTTTAGGGTATCATACTTTCGGGGTAGAAAACTTTTATGGAATATATTACAAGTTAGGGCCCCCTTTTTTAAAAACTTAGAAATTTGGTTAAAGTTTTGCTGCAAGGTACTATCATGCTAAATCTCATACCCGGGTTGGGATTGTTTTGTACATCTTTTTACATTTAGGGGTATCAACTTTATGGTAGAAAACTCTTGAGGGAATGTTACAAATTATTCCCCTTTTAACTAAGAATTTTTTTTTAAAGTTTGCATAAAGTTTACTTTATGTTATATCTCAGACCAGGCAGGGATTGATTTGAAATATCTTTAATATTTTTTTGAGTATCATACTATCAAAAAGATAACTTTTGAGGGAATATATTACAGTAAGGCCCCCTTTTTTTAACTAAAAATTTTGGCTTAAAGTTTTGCATGAAAAGGTACTTTATGCTAAACTCAGTATCCGGGTAGGGGTTTGATTTGATCCCTTTTTAATACATTTGGGGTATAAAACTTTCATGTAATAACTCTTGGGGGAATATGTTACAAAATTATTCCCCTTTTTTAAACTAAAAAAATGTTGGTAAAATTTTGCATGCAATTACTTTCATGTTTATATCTCATACCAGCAGGGGATTGATTTGAAAATCTTTAATTTTTTAGGATTCATACTATAAAGTAGAAACTTTTTATGGAATAATTACAAGTTATCCCCCTTTTTTTTAACTTAGAAATTTGGTAAAAGTTTTGCATGAAAATTTTTCTTTCATGCATATTCGAGCCGGGCAGGAATTGATTAAAAACTCTTTAATATGTTTGGGGGATCATACTTTAAAGAAATACCTTGAGGAATAAATTAAAAATTATGACCCCTTTTTTAACTTAAAATTTATGGTTAAAATTTTTTTGGCATTAAAGCTATACCCCAGCTTATACCAAAATTGCTTTGGAATTTGACAGAAAGTTAAGGGTGCTTCAAGGGCAAAGAAAAACAGGGGAAATTTTTGGACTGATGCAATTAGGGCCCCTTTTCAAAACTTGGTTTTTTGGTTTAAGTTTTGATGCACAGTGTTATTGGCTTAGTCTCAAACAGGCATGGATTGTTTTTTAGACAAATAAAATATTAAGGGGCACAGATATCTAGTATACTTTTTTTTACATTCATGAAGGGCAAGAATTAAATAGATTTTTTTTGATTTACCAACAACATTTGGGAATAGTCGAGCGTCCCGCCTCTGACACCCTTTTGTTTTTTTTCTATCATAAGAAAAAGTGGGAAAAAAAAAAAACAACCTTAAGATGAATGCATGTGGCGATTGTGAGCCTTCTCATTAAAATTCTATGTATGCTTTTTCAAATACATCCTTCCTCTCTCTTTAAAAAATTTCATTCACAAAGCGTATTATCGGTGCCGAAAAGAATTTTTTTATACTTCTTTTTTTAACCCCTCATTTAGTTTTCTGTTTTTTTTTTTTAGTTATTTTTTTTTAATGAATTTATTTATCCCGGCATGTGTGTGTATGTATTCAAATTCAATCAGTTCTACATAAAAGTATTTTCTAACCATTTCATATTCAAAATATAATATTATTACAAAATTCCACTACAAAATTCATAATTAACTGAATTTTTTTTTTTTTTTTTCATGTTGGGAAATGTTTATAACCCATTTCTTTTTTTAAAAACTATAAAAAAAATATCTTTTAAAAACATTGAGAAATAGAATACATAGCCCTTTTATTTTAGGAGGGCAATTGCCCTCTTTTTCATTAAGACCGGGGCAATCGCCCTAGAGCATTACAATCGTGTCGCATGGACATACTCGTTTGACTCATCCTATCTTTTAAACCCGATAAAACAACCGTAGGGATTTCCTTTCGGGAAACCGTATACTTTAAAACATTTTTTTAGTCGACTGTTTTGATTTAAGTTTTATTAGAACAAATCATTTTAATTGGCATTATGTTAGACCTTTTTAATACTGTTTCTGTTAATATTTTGATGCTTTTTTAAAAGATTTGGTATATATAACAAGCTTTGATTTTACAACGTGATATTTTAAAACATGTTTACTCTCCTGCTGTGCGGGTTTTCACTTTGTATATTTTGGCGTTTCGTAATTTTAAGCTTTTTTTTAGAACCATATGACGCTTTCGACTGTTGGGGTGTCTTTAAATCAATATTCAATATTCTTTTTCCTTGACAGTTGTCCAAGGGGCATTGTCCGTCCCCCCAACAATGCAAATGCAGTGGATACTAAAGGTTGAAAATTGGCTTTTTATTACACCTACTTGGGGGAAGCAGAGAACTTTCCCCCTGTTGTGCAATCAAAATATCCGAAAAAACAACCGGGAGTAAACAAGATGGCTCCTCCCGTCGTACAAAAAACATAGATGGCATTATAAAGGAAATTTTTTTTTTTCCAAAGGGTTTTCGAGCCTCAAAGGGGATGCGCACTATACAGGGGTGCGCCAATACAGGGCATTTTACGGTAACCTTCATAAAGATAAATTCTGAATTTCGTGACATGCCGTGTATGAAGTCAAACATCATAATACAATAACTATATAAATATTATGGCATTAATATGGGGGGGGCATAAATAGTTTTACAACTTTTCCTTTTTTTTTCTGTGGGATGAGTCTGATGAAGTGGGGGGTTAAAAGTACCGAGGAATCGCAAAGTATATTTTTCTCCTGACCGACTTGAGGGAAAGGGGCCATCGATTAGCTTTTGCGAAATCGTCCCCGTGCGGGAAGGAGGGGAAAACCAAAACATTTTCTCCAACAACAGGGTTGGGCCCCTTTAGGGTTTTTTGGATGGATGTGGGCATTTATAGACTTGTTGGGGAAAAAATTCCCTGGACTAAAAACCAAAAACCCTTAAAAATAGTAAGCTGAGAAAATATTTGCCACACACACGGGGTAAAAGAAAATCCAGTTAGTGGAAAGGGATATGGGTTTAAAAGGGGGATTTTTTATGTTCCCCTTTTGGGGGAGAAAAAAGTTGTATATTTCCATCTTTCCCCATCTGGCGTCTGTTTATGATAACAGACCCCCAAGCTTAAAAATTGATGACAGGAGTACCTTCAAAGTTTTATTTTCTTTTTAAAAGTGAGTTATCACACATAATACCTGTTTTCAAATTCTTTCAACGTTGAAGTGACCTAAAATTCAAATTTAAAATTGAGCATGAGCAAACGTATTGTCGACGGGAAGTTTTTTTGAAAATTGATACCCCTACCTTTCTTTTGAGTTAAACCCCTCATTAAAAAAAAATGAAAATCTTTTCATTTTCAGCCAAAACCCGATCACAATAATGATGCCCCCTTATACTTTAGGACACCCTGTCAACGTCACCAACGTTTGTCCATGCATTTTTTTGTCAAAAAATTTCATTTTAACATCAATTTTTGTTACTGTGTGAATTTTGACCAAAAATTACAGGTTGGGTTTTGTGAGCTTACCCCAAAATGAAGTAATGGGGGTTTTTATTGAGTCAAATATGTCGGTCTGTGGCAGTCCCTCTTAGACAAATTTGTCCACCCTTAACTTTTTCAAGATTGTCGACATGAACAAACTGTGGCAATCGGGGATCTGGGGGTATTCATAATTTTTCAAAAGATAGTTCTTGGTCAATTTTATTTTGATTTTAAAGTAGGTAAGGGAGCAAAATAGATCCTAAAAGTAAAAACTTAAAAAGCCTTTTCATCATAGGATTGTAGCATTTTTTTGTAGACCTCTACAAGAAATCATGGCCCCGGGATCAAATTTCCTGGCCCAGTGTTCACTTGATTTTACTTAGACTTAAAAAGGGAAAAAAAAACTTTAAAAATCAAGTTGTCAGAAACCAGTTAAGATACGTTGTTAGTCATAGTCTAATGGACCCCATCCAAGTTTTTAAATTGAAATTTTTTCCAAAATGACAGCTTAAGGGCATACAAATTTTTGTAGCTGTTTTCAGTTGTGAGTTTTTGGATGTCATGAAAAATTTTTACCAATTCCCCAAAAACTCGGCACTTTTCATTTAAAGCCATTTTAAAAAATCATGTTCTTAAGGGTCAGTAAATACTGAGAGCAGGGAAAAAAAATATATTTAATAAAAAAATAATAAAAAACAGAAAAAACCAAAAATACATGATTCTTTATCACTCATTGTGAGAAAGAAAATCCCCCCTCTTTTTTTTTTTAAACAAAATAAATTGATAAAAAGACACCTTGTTTTAAATAATGATAGCCACACATATATTTTTCTGTTTTTTAAAACTACTACACTTTAAATTTTTTAATTCTGAATTATTTCATTTTTCTTTTTTTGATAAATACAAAAAACTACTGATTATTGGTTCTTAATTGGGAATGAAAAAAAACTGCACTTTTAAATTAAATCATTTTCTTGCAATAACTTTAAACTGTTAATAGCCAAAGCAAAGGGTTCACTTGAAGAACAGATCTCATTTTTCCACACTCTGGGGTTTTATTATTTTATGTAAAAAAAACCCAAAAAAAAACCTGTTTTTTTTGTAATTTTTTTTGTTTTTTTCTTTTCTACTTATATCTTTTTGATATGATATAACAACACAGAGTTGCAGATTTTGGGGGCCATTGGGGCTTAATATAAACATTCACACCGCATATACAGACTTACATCTCTGTGCTAAAAAAGCCAAAAGTCGCTAGATGCTATGGGTGTGGACAACGGCCATATTTATAATTTGCAGGAAAACATTGGAAAAAAAACAAGGGGGAAGGTAACGTTAGTTTTTTTCTTATTATGTGATATTTTTATGGGGAGACATTATTTTTTCAGAGTTGTCTTCTTTTTGTCTGTCGTCACCTTTTTTTTCCAGGCATAACTAAAAAAGTATCAAAACTGATGGACCTCTGAAAAAAGAGTGTCGCGCAAAAAATGAAACCCACATGGTTGGATTCGTTAAGAACGAAACGATTGGTATGATACCAAACTTAAGAAACGACAAGTTTTTAACGGTATGAAACGATACATTTGTTGTAAAATGGGGCCCCCAGACGGGAACGCCGAGCTTTTGAAACCCACCTATTTTTTTACGGAAGCAACACTATCTACATAGAAAAAGTTTCGAAAAAATTGCAATGAAAAGTAGGACAATTATTAAATATTATTTTTAAAAAATGATCAAAATATTTACCCAAAAACTGCATTAAAGCAAGCACTCGTATTTTTAAGAAATAAACAAAAATACCCGAAACAGTCTCGGTACGGGAATAGATAGTCTAACGGTTTTGGGGAACTAAAAGAATCGATCCATACTTGCAACAAATACATTAAAAGTTCATTTTAATTAACGTGATGTAACAATCAAATTTTGTAATTGCCTATACAAATATGCGATTTTAAAATCATCAAGATCAAAACAGAGCAGGTTTATTCCAATGTAGGTCAATTGGGACAACATAAAACGTTACAAAAAAGTTTTTGGGGTTTCCCAAAAAAAAACGCAGCGTTTGATATCAGTTTTAAATTTTTTTCAAAAATTTTCCCTTTTAGGGGGAATTAAAGTTATCATGATTTGACATTTTATAGTTTTATTTCATTGAGATGTATTTGTCTTTATTCATCTAGATGATGATTTTTTTTTTTCTGATTGCACCCGGTCGCAAAAAGGGTTTTCTCTTTATTAGGGAAAAAAAAATGCTGACCTTTCACCCCTCTATTCGCTCACTGAGCACAAAAATGCTCAAGGGAGCTTTTGAAAAAACCCCCTTTTCCGTCGTCGTCCATCATGCGTCGTCAAAAATTTACTTTAAACGACACTTCTCTGAACCCCTGGAGAGAATTTGATTTAAAATTTGGGAGGGGGT
>CM037790.1:5719803-5746788 GCA_021229015.1 Solen grandis | reverse complement strand
ATAACCATAAATACTATTGCAAATTGCTCTTAATAATATAAGACAATAAGACAAATAATTGCACTGAAATATTCCATCCATTTAGGTAAAGACTATAGTCACTCATCCATGACAGTCTATTGTTATCCAATTAAGCATGATTCCCAACTGTCCCACCTTGATTTTTACTGTTTTATATAAAAGTGGGACAGTTGGGAAGACACCAAAAAAATAGCAATGAGTTACATTATGAATTAAATCTTAACCAATTTACATTTTCATCTATTTGTACGTATGCAATAAGCCTATACTACCTTAACGCAAATGAAGAGCAAACCTAAAATGTGAAATAAAAATGCATTTTCCAAATTCTTGGAGACTGAAATGAAATGATATCGTTCAAAAGTGAAGAAGTGCGTGATAGTGTATTGAGTATATCGATCAGGACTTTTAAAAACATTAAACCAAAAATGAGCGTAGTTTCGGTACCTGATAACCGATGCTAGTAGTAGTGTAAACATTTTATATTTGTTCATCACTACCAACGCCAGATCATACATACATGTATATTTTCCGGGTCTGCCTAAGGACTTAAATCAAAGCACTGATAGCGCTAAGAGAACAGGGGTATTGATGTGATGATGTCGCATTTCTTTATTCTATGCCAATAAACCCAATGTTATAAATCCGATTTAACCGTGCCCGAACACAATCGTTACAAGCAAAGATGATCACACCATTTGTCACAATGGACTGCTAACATCTCTTACTACCCCTATTTCTCTTGCCCACAGTTTATAAGATTATATGAATATGTGTAAGCAAAACGTAAACAACAAGCCTTCATTACTTATGTTTTTCCCTCTCTTTTACGTTTCATTGTATATATACATGTACTTAATATAGATAAATTGATGATATTCAATATGACTTATGTGGATATGTGTGTGTATATAAGTATCTTAGTTGCAAATTATAAATGAAACTAAATAATTAAAGTTCAAAGTTCAATTCTACGCACAGAACTGTATACGTGGGCATGTATGTATACATGCGCATGATGTTATACAAATTATACATACACACATACAGATGCATACATATCAACACTTATACAGATTCGACACACAATTGCTGTCATGTAAATAAATATTTGGACACAATATATTAAGCATATCATTTTAGGAAGATAACCGAAAATATGGACTATGTACTAGTTCACTTCATAACTGGGATAACCCTTTCCGAAACGAAACACAAGGATTAGTGTATGGCAGAACTAGTGTAATATATGAGAAAGAGATTTATTAATTACAATGTAAAACTTGTACACACAAGTTTAATTGGTTTTAAACTCCAGACAAATCTCATGGCAGTGATGAAATAATAACCTAAGAATATTATTATATCTAACTTGGAGAATGTCTGGAAGACATGGACAAGGTACGCCTGGCAACGTATAAATTTACAAATGCTGTTCTTTCTAGAATTTGCATGGTGTCTTTAACTCGTTCACCAAATCTTTGTATATTAAACATAAGTCGACACCTACATTCTATCATGACGGAGCAGTCTAGCAAGACGTGGTCAGTCAACCATTTGCCAGTAACCATAACTATACATCTTGGGCAATTTTCATGAAACCTATATCAGTACGAAATCAGTATAATAATTGATTTGCATTGAATTAAAAGTGGACAATTTGCTGCATACGACCAGACGCTGTACTGGAACTGAGAATGTACGGAGCGGAAACGATCAAATTCGTTGGCACTTATTTCTTTTTTCCATGCAGATATGTACCAGTGTCATATACTTGTATTGAGAATTTCTTTCCACATTTTTTTTTTATTATTTATTTTTGGAATACTTAATGACTTATAAATTTATCTAATATACTGGCTAGTTTTAATTTATCTAAGATTTTGTGTAAATCTGACATGAACCCATTTTCATTTATTTGTAGTTTCTTTCCACCTTTTTTTTATTATTTATTTTTGGAATACTCATTGACTTATAAATTTATCTAATATACTGGCTAGTTTTAATTTATCTAAGATTTTATGTAAATCTGACATGAACCCATTTTTATTTATTTGTAGTTTGTAAGAGGCTAGTCGCATTAAGAACAATTGTTTAACGGCACAATTTTTTAAGGTCACGCATTTGTCCAAGTAGGATGAGTTTCCGTTTTGGAATTTCTGCACTTAAAGGTGATGCCAGCTATGTGAGTATGAGTGCGGATGGATAAATGTTGCATCGTTTTCACTCTAAACATAAAGTAACTCGCATTAGTTAAATTATATAAGCATTCGGTCCCGAATAAAGCTTTTGGCATGCACCCGTTTACACGAGGGAGGATTAATTAAGTCCATTTTCATGAAAGATGCAATCAGCAAGGCTGAATAAAACTCGTCTAATCTATGAATCTCTTTCCCGTTGAAATCGCGAATAGTCGGTATGACACATCTTCGGTACCCAGGCTTTTCATATTCACATATGATATCATATGCAAGTGAAGCGGATATCTTGCTCTCATTAAACGCTAAGACCGCACACTTTGAAAAGTTAGTTTACTGACCCTTCGACAGTATTTGCACGGATGCATCCGGGTGGAACCACCGAACTACCGCTGGCTTGCGATGGTTCAGTGGTTTTACGGAAGGCTTCTTCAACAGAAATTCCGCATTACCCTGCCGGGATTCGAACCCAGGCGGTGAGGGGCTGAGTGAGTGTTAAAGTCAGCGACTTTACCCTCTCGGCCACGGAGGCCCCAGTAATATTGAAAACGCCATTTATATGCGTTAGCGTGACATATGTTTATCATGACTGCAGTCCTGTCATTGACAGGGAGAGCAAATCCATATCATCAGCCTCAATCGGGGCAGCAAAACTTGTGTTTCCTATTGTCAGGCATATTGTGTACAAGTTTGATGAAGATTGTTTAAAAAATTACAAAAGCAAGAGTGAAAACAATGTAAAATATGGCATTTTATGATTGGCCATAGCCGCCAGTCATACAAAAATCAGGCAGTTGTGTATCAATGCAACACGAGTGTTAGAACTCCTTATGTATGAATTTTTATGAATGGAACCATGCTCAGGATTGTAATGAAACAAGTCAAAAGTGCACAACGCACTGAGAGACTGCCGGCGGGTTTATCATGAAACTTGGTCGAGAAATGATAGTAAAATTTGCCTTTTTTTGTATTTAACATACCTGATTTCTGACCTAATAGGCAGATATCGGCAATTTCGAAATTACCATAATTTGCAGTAGGCAAGATGGTCTTCCCGCTCACCTAATTAAAGCGCTCAGACATTCAGCAGGATTTACATGAAATACTGAAAACATCACACGTCATAAAACTTTATTAGAAAGTCAGCAGAAATCGCTCTTTGTTTCATGACACTCTCTCAGTGCCTTGAGCATTTTGATTCAGAGGGAGCTGGTGCCTGATCATGCAATCTATTTGGTGAATGAAAATGCCATGATTTGGTTATTTTTGTGTTCAGTGGTGGAAATCCCTATTTTCTATTGTTAGCTCGTTATGAAAATAAAGTTTGCCACCCGCTTTTTCCGTGACACCTACGGATAGAGAAACCGCTGTCACCTTGGCAATATCACCTTGTATGCTTTGATCCGATTTTAGTTCTCCTGAGCGTACTGAATATCACGGACGTTAATTAATGTGCTGAATATTAATTTAACTGGCCTCTTATAGTGAATTTAATAGACGAGGATCAGATCAAACCCAATTTTACGTACCCGATTTGAACAGCGTAATCACGATTGACATCTTTTTTATGGACGGCTTATAATTATCTCTCCTCTCTCTCTCTCTCTCTCTCTTTCTCTCTGACAGTTTATAAGATTGACATAATTTAATCAAATGAAAGCAAATTTAAAACGATTTATTAAAATATAAACCAAAACTGTCTTTAATATGGTCAAAAAGATATATTTCCCAGATACCCTTTAGAATGTATTTCCATCATCTTAGAAAAAATCAGATGAGCATGCCCCTGGACTACCGGAAAAATCTCTCACCATTTTTCAGGTCTGCAGAACTATACATTAGTAGACATTGAGAATTTGCATAATTGAAAGCAAAGCTGACAGATAGAATTATTAAATTTTCTAGGTCTGATAAGGCCAAAAAAATGTTGTGTTTCTGATGACATGGCAAAAAAATATAGGGTCAGTAGGTAGTGATTTGTGTTTGTTAGGGGGCGGGGGGGGGGGGGGGGGGGGGTGTTATTCATTATTACCATACCTCGTGTAGATGGTGTTTGCTGCATATAACAGCTAATATTCCATTTTCAGTTGTTCCTAAAACTGTTTGATAACTTAATTATTACACTATATTGTATAATATAACAAAAGAACATGCTATCGTTATTCTTTGTTTTATTATAATTATTCCCCTAGACATGAAAAGGGCATGGTAGGACAAGACTGAGGTGTTCAAACAGTATGGGATAAAAAAATTCTAAATTCTAATATTTTTCAGAAAATACCAAATGCCAATTAAGATTTCTTCTGTTCCTTGGAAAAGTGTTCATATTCTATATAAAGCCTAAATAAATTGACATACGTACATAGAGCTACTAAGTATTTTACGTATTCCAAAATGACAGGATATTTTACTATACCTTTTGCATGTTAAGCTGCTTGATAAGACTCAGATTAAAACATTAATTAAATAGCTTTATCAAATTTAATCCTTTTGCATAAAATATTGTTTGATTTAATTACAAACACTTCTTTACAATCTCCAAGACCATTCAATTTCATTAACTTTTTTTTAATCACGGTTATAAGGTCTTTTATGATACATAAATGTGAAAATGTCAGTTTAATTTTTATATAGATCTTATGATATCTTTTATTGAATAATAATGCAATATTTGCCTCAATGCGTTACCCATCCGACTTCACTACGATCATATTATTGTAAGTACAAAGTCAGCCTAAATTTCAAATCATGGTGTGAAATCTGTATGTACATTTTTTATTTTTTTTTAATTTTTTTTTTTAATATTCATGTTTTTAAAACATTACTAAAGTTTTTTACCTTTTTTATTGCTGGAAACAAGACTTTTTTCATCATTATCTTCACATAAAAAACAAAATTATTAATTTTAATTAAAAGTCAATGATAAAGCTTATGACAGTATGATATTATGTCAATGTAACAAGATTTCAAATGTTACACACATTTGTGCCAAATCGTATTTATAAACAGTGAGTCCCGTAGAATCAACTTTTACTTTCTCTTCGAAATTAACTCGAACCGTGAACATTATTAAAGTGGTGTAGGTCTAAGGACATGATTGTGATGTCAGTGCTAGGGGAGT
Source organism: Solen grandis (assembly GCA_021229015.1). Taxonomy (NCBI): domain Eukaryota; kingdom Metazoa; phylum Mollusca; class Bivalvia; order Adapedonta; family Solenidae; genus Solen; species Solen grandis. The sequence continues at coordinate 5,741,448 of CM037790.1, read as the reverse complement.
CCGGAATGCTCTCCCCCCCCCCCCCCCCCCCCCCCGGAAAAAAAAAGATTCTAGGATGACGGAGATGCATTGAGGGGTATCGGGGGAAATATGGTAGCTTTTTTATATTAGATATATATTTATATATTGAAATCTAGCCTTGGGCGGGCATGCTCCCCCGGAAAAAATGATTCTATGAGAACACAGATATGCATTCTGAGAGGTATCTGGGGGAAACATGGTAGCTTTTATATGGTTTATAATTAGATATATAATTTATATATTGAAATCTAAGCCTTTGGCGGGCATGCTCTCCCGGAAAAAATGTTCTAGGATGACGGAGATGGGGTATCGGGGGAATATGGTAGCTTTTTTAAGTTATAATTTATATATTGAAATCTAAGCCTTGGGCCCCCCCCCCCCCGGAAAAAATATTTAGGTACGGGATTCGGGGGGGGGGGGATTGGGGCAAATATGGTAGCTTTTTTTTATAGTTAGATACATATTATATATTGAAATCTCTAAGCCTTTGGCTAAGTAGTTCTATTGCTTGAGGTCGAAATATTTACATCTGCGTATTTCTTTTTCATTTTTATGCTGTTTTGTCCCTAAAATCAACTTCAATGATTCTGTTTTGACAAGATTCTTGACCACGGCGGGCAGTTAGCCTAACCATCGTTCTTGGGAAGGACAAGTATTAGATTCACATCCTCCGTAAAGATTTCTCGCAAACAACATCATGAGATGGTAGCGGGGCTCGATCTCTCAGCCCTCTAAACCAATATATCTAGATCCGTGAAAATAATTTTCCTGTATGATATATTTTGCTATTAATATGAATTTTATGGCACTGGCTGCAAAGCTAGGTTGTGAGTTAAAGTACAGCTGGGCGACTTTTTGGCTATATTAAACCGCATCAAGTAAAAATAAAAAATAAATTAAAATGAAAAAAAAAAAAAAAAAAAAAAAAAAAAAAATAGATATGAAAATGAAAGTGACTGAGAAGGTTATTATTTTCTCTGCACAATACAGTATTACATTACATTTTTGGGTTGTATTAAATAAGCATAAATTGGTTACAAATTTCAAAGTTTCAAAGTTTCAAAGTTTTATTTCTTATATACCAGAAGGTCATAAGACCCATGTGGTTATTACAGCATGGCGACAGTACAAATAAACATAAATATAATAAACAATATATAAACAGCATTTAAATAGCATTATAGCTGTCTAGGTATATTTAAACATTTACTATTGCACTGCTTTTGTCAATATTGCATCTTCACTTGCCGAAAAAAAAAAAAAAAAAATAAATAAAGTGAAGTAATTGACATATATATATAAATAAATAAATACGAACTTGTCACTATCCATGAAAATAACAGTACAGAGAGAGAGAGAGAGAGAGAGAGAAGGTGAGAGAGGGAGGGTGAGAAAACAATTACAGACAGAAAAACCCAAAGGTTCTATTTAAATGTACACCTATTAATCGTGTTCATCTATCAAAATGATAGAATATAATTAACCTGTTTTACTTTACATAATACAAAACACACATGTAACATTTGTCCATGTTGGAACTTCCCTTGTCGAAACGAAAATCAAGGTGAAGTTATGGACATGAAAGAGAGAGAGAGAGAAAGTGAAAGCGTGAGTGAGAGAGAAGTGAGAAAAACAATTATAAATAGCAAATCAAAAGGTTTCTATTAAAAAGTACCCCTATTAAACATGTTGACCTATTAATTCAATAAAATGCATGTAATCTGCTTTTTCACAAGACAAAAAACATAATATGTAACAATTGATCATATTTGTCCATGATGAACTTCCCTTGTCGAAACAAAAAACAAGGTGAAGTAAATGGACATATAACAATAAAGACCAAATTGTCAATATAATTGTTAATATCAGTACAGAGAGAAGAGAGAGACTCGTAGAGAAAAAAAAATTCAGAGGGGGGGGGGGGTTTAATACAACTCATGCTAATATATTGTAATAAGCGTGTAAAAATTACGCACACCGAAATACATGATAAAATCAATGAACACGAGATACAACTGCAAGAAGGATATTAAAGTGAAATTTTATTATAAAAATATATTAATATTACTTAACAAAAACATTTTAAAGTTTAAGATAAGTTGTTGTTTCTTTTATTTTCTCATAGTCTAATATGCTATTTTTAAAACAAGAGATGGATATTGTAATCATTGAATTTCTACTAAACTTATTAACATTGACATGTCTGTTATTGTCCATTTGTTGTTTTAAATATGATTCCTTTCAATTTAGATACATATATTTATGTTCACCTTATAATCTGAGAAAGAGAGAGAGAGAGAGAGATAGAGAGCACTAAAGCCGTCCATAAAATAGATGTTAGATTTTTTTTTTGTCGAAGTTCAAAAGAGAATATAACATGGAATTTGATTTGATCCTCGTTTATTAATTTTACTATAATATGCACAATAAATACGACTTAAAATTTAAACTAATCGCTGTCAGTGCGTTAATTGACCAAGCGTTTGACTGATCCAGATTAGGCCAGACACAATGACGTTGCTAAGATGATAGCAGAGATGAGTGTTACAGCGTATGCTCTCACAGCAAGTGTCGGCTTGGGTGACTTGTCATTTAGCTAACTTTTTTTCAGTAAGGGGCTCACAAAGGGGATTTTCACTACTTACCAGAAGCATTTACCCAATCAAGGCAATTTCAGTCACCTAGAAAATTGTATGATCAGGCCAATTTGGGGGGGGGGGGGGGGGGGGGGGGGGGGGGGTTGAGCCCACTAAGCCCCACCCCACCTTGCATGTTGCATTTAAACTATTATTGCACACACCATCTAAAAGTTTTCATAAATTAATTTTGTATTTTTTCCCAGGGTGCAACTTTTATCGTTATCCCTTTCTTCATGAATATCAGAGAATGTAGCTTAGTGATGAATATTCATGTACAAATTTATTACATCATAAATATTAACTAAACATTAAATGATATATGAAACAGTATTTGTTCTTGGTCTTAAGACTGTAGAATCTGAGCTCCAATAATGTATAAACAGAGGACACCTTTCTTTCAGGAGCTGTCTGATCTGGGCCTGCTCTGTATATCAATGTGTCAAAATGAAGCAAAGGGTTACATTTCAGCAAAGAGTATTTTTATTTTCTTTTGTGTGTGTGTTTTCGGCTTGGTTTATATGATTTTATTTTAATTATTTAACTTCACTTGATGCCATAAAAGGCTAACAGATGGACATGGACAGTTAACCTTGCAAATATTTCCTGGGATACTTAAAGAACTGAAGGTTAACCAGTACTTTAGCATGCAACTCTGTAGTTAACTGACATCTCTCACTCATGATGCTATCACATAGCACCGGCTGAGCCCAACGGGCCTATACTGTTTGATTTAAATGACAAGCGGTGATAATCTCTCTGTCCGCATTTTTTTCTTCAGCTGTGTTCTAAACGTTTCCATACCGCTTCGTGTCCTCCATTCGGAACACCTCGCCCATTTCTAACGGGTTAGGCCGGGGATTACCGAGTTGATACGATTGCGTGTCCTCGTGCCAGCCCGTGTCACCATGTTAGCCAATTTTCTGCCGGGTTTCGCTGGGTCCTTACCATGGCTACCGGCCCCTTACCACCCGGAACGCCCCCATACCGTTCGCTAAACGTTCGCGCCGCCTTGCTGACGTCACACACACGGTATATAAAAGCTGGGAATTCACCCGTCCGGTCATACATCACGAATTTTACGTACATGTGATCCTCACAATTCGTAACTAATGTATATCTTTATTTAATTCTTTGACTTATACAATCATGTACATCGTCAATACATAATAAATATACTACACAAATTACACACGTGAAACAAAACAACACTCTCTCTCCGACTCACTCTCTCATCTACTACATCATACCACTTTTACCTTCATCATTAGTTTCTCGTAAGTTGTTGATACCTTGTTTATGAATATTATATTTTAGTAATGTGGAGAATGGATCATCACTGATATCTCTATTATTAACATGATAATCATTTCGTTTTCAGTTTTTTTTTTCGTAAATTGTATCTAGTGATCAAACTTAATACCTTGCTTATAATTTAATATTTAATATTAATGATAGGATAATACGGAGAATGGATCCTCACTGCTATCTCTATTATGCATACATTTTTAATGATTTTTAATCTTGTATATGTAAAACTTTTATCATCATCGATATGCCTATGGTACTAACTTATACATATATAAATGCATACACCCAATGTGTAAAGTTGTCAGTAAAAAGCTACAATATACTGCTTTTGTTTACGAAATACAAAAGGTCCCTGTCCCTTAATATCTTTCTAGATACACTAGAAAGATTGTAGGATAAGGTATATTAAGAATTGCCTTATATTTCTCTCCCTCTTATATCCCTAACGAAACGAAATTTAGAGAAAAGAAGGAAATTGACCAATAAAATGCATAAATAATAATGAACGTATAGCTTCTACGACTACTAGTTGTAATTATAATACACAATGTAATACCACAGCACACACAGAAGTTAAAGAACTTGTCATAGTAGCCACTCATAACAGTATCTATCTTTCATACAACACCCCTTTCATACACAACTTGCCATTTCACATAACAGTATACATTATTTACACATATTGATAATGGGATAGCTAAATTTTACATTGTACCAGTCTCCCTATTAATCTCCCAATATTATCATTTCTGCATAGTCAACACAGAATCGATAATTAACAAAACAATGAATTACATATTTTCACATCACAGATTCAAAAATTCGTTTCTTATTAGTGTTGCTTTTGTAATATATTTTGCAAGATTTGTTAATGTTTTCCTATTAGAACAGTTCAGTAATTCAACAAACTTGGTCATACTTGGATATTTGTAATGATACTTTTTTATATATGTCTTTCGTAAATCTTTATATTTGTCACATATTAATATAAAATGATACTCGTCTTCTATATCGTTTCTATTACACAAAATACACTTTCTGTCAGCTCTCTCTTTTCTATCTCGACCATATCTCAAGGTTTCAATAAATAAATTATGTGCACTAATTCTTATCTTACTCAAACCTACTCTGTGTTTTCCAAATAAAATGTCCAGGTAGTTTTCATATTCAAAGTTGGTTTTGATGTTTCTGTACAAATAATTAAGCTTATTATTATCATGTAACTCTCCAAACCACTTTTGTATAAAACTATCAACAAGCCTTTGTTTAAAATCTTTGATAAACTTATCATAACTGACTTTCCATCATAAAAAACATACATAAAACCATAATTTTCTAACATAGATTTAACAGAATATACCCAGTTTTTGACCCCTTTGTTACAACTTTCTAACGCATCCTCATATATTGCTCTTAGTATTATATTATCTGTATTTATCAATTTAAACCAATACTTTGTTATCATATCATACCTACTGATGTATAGCGGGTATCTCCCTAATTCACCATATATTGCTGCATTGCACGAGCTTAATTTAACCCCTAATATCGATTTACAAAATTTCAAATGCAGTAGTTCTAAGTCCTTAGACTTTGTGAAACCCCATACTGGACAAGCATAGTTTAATATAGGTACTATAAAAGCATCAAATAACTGTAGTGCAAGACTTGGTTTAATTTTTAGCCGTTTGACATTATTTATTAATACATACATAGCTTTAAGTGCTTTACCTTTTAAGTTTTGGATATTAAGTATGAAAGAGCCTGTGTAATTAAAAGTAACCCCTAGGTAGTTAAAATTATCGACTACTTCTAATTCATCCCTATTGTAAGACCACTTTTCATCGATTCTTATTTGACCCCTTTTGCGAAATACCATGACCTTGGTTTTTTCAACATTTACTTCCAATCCCCAATGCTGACAATAAGTATGTAAACGATCTAGACTATTTTGTAAGTCTTGCACCGAATTACCAATTAACACCATATCGTCTGCAAACAATAGAATAATAATACATAATGAATATAATGATATACCACAATTCAACCTATCCTGTAGAAATATTTCTAGATCTTCTAGAAACAAAGCAAAAAATAATGGTGAATTTGTTTGTCCTTGAAACAATCCTATTGAAATATCAAAGAAATCTGAATAAGAATTACATTTTTTTACACACGACTGAACATAAGTATACATAGATCTGAATATCATAAATATTTAACCATCAATACCGCTTTTAAACAATTTATACCACAGCCCATTTCTATAGACTGAATCAAACGCCTTTTTTAAATCGACAAAGGCGCAATATAATCGAGAATTTTCGCCGATAATTTTTGTAATTAAACTATATAATATAAATATTGCATCTGTTGTGCTCTTGCCTTTCTGAAAACCAAATTGCGCGTCTGAAATAAAATTATTTTTATGTAACCAATTATCAACTCTGGCATTAAGTACACTTGAAAATAGTTTGCCAAAATTACTGAGAAGCGTTATCCCCCTATAATTATTTACTTCATTCTTATTCCCCTTTTTATATATAGGCACGATATATCCTTTAGCCCAATTTTCAGGAAAATGTCCTGAGTCAAAAACTTTATTGAATACATCAGTGATATGGTTTGCTAATATATCTGATGATTCTATAAAATATTCGTTTAGAATGTTATCAGACGGACAACGCGCCTTATTTCGCTTTAACCTTTGTATAGAAGAAATTACTTCTCCCGTAGTAATCGGAACATTCAACTCACTATATGTACAGTTACTTAAGTTAAAATCGTCTCTTCTATTGAAAATTTCTACTTCTTCTATGACTGTACTATTGATATCATTAAATAGGCTTGAAAAATATTCTTTAAAATCATCATTTGATAAGTCATTTTCTTTTTGGGTTTTCGCATCGCAGTGCGAAAACCCTTTGTTCTCGTTCTGTTTCTTTTTTTTTTTTTTTTTTTTTCATTTCGAAAACCTATTGTTCTTCTTCTGTTTTATTTTTATTGGGTTTTCGCATCGCAGTGCGAAAACCCTTTGTTCTCGTTCTGTTTCTTTTTTTTTTTTTTTTTTTTTTTTTTTATTTTTCTAACCCTTTTTTGTGAACGGCATAGCTCCGAGGTGAGAAAAGCCACATCTATGAAACTTTTATCAGTAATAACCACGTACTTGAAGATGATCCTAACGTCGAGATAATTTTCATTTTTGCTTTGATTTTCCCGCCAGGGGGCGTTTTATATGAAAATGTTTAATAAGCAATATCTCCATTATTTGAGGTCCGATTCAAATGCGGTTTTTGCACAATGTTCCTTGTAAATAGCCCAATAAAAGATGATAGGTTCCAAAAATTTGCGTATATAAAACTTTCGTGCTACAGGAAGTTGAAAGTTCGAATCTCGAAAAAAAACTGTGAAATAAGGGTAGGTCTACCAAAAACGTGCCCATTTTATTCAGAGATGAGATAGAAGAATTTTGTTTGTTGCATATGATTTGCAAGGCATATACGCACAAAATATATGGGGTGGCGATTTTAAGAAATGCATGGTTTGTCCACAGTACGCGGTCAAACATAACCAATATTTTCGAAAAATCAACATTTTAAAAGCATGACTTTTAAGGTTATTTGCAGCTCCTGACTTTATTTTTTGTTCAATCTTCAGCATTTTTTCACTGTTAATGCATTTTTATCAATCAAAAAAATCATAGAAAAAAAATCACCCATAATATGCAAAGTCCAAAGTTTGATCCTCTTATCAAACAATTGTATATCCATATGTTTCGGAAAATAGCTCCAAATCTAAAAATATTTTATAGAAAGTATATGAACAAAAGTTTGAGGTTGTGAGGAGATCTTTCCATAAATGTTTAGTTTTTGAAGATCGGACTTCATTTGATCAAATGACCACAGTCCAAAGTTTGATCCTCTTATCAAACAATTGTATATCCATATGTTTCCTCTTTTTTGCTGCTCCTGACTTTATTTTTTGTTCAATCTTCATCATTATTTCACTGTTTATGCATTTTTTCAAAAAATAAAAAAAAAATACCAATTATTATTATTTTTATCGGCATAAAATAGCTCCAAATCTAAAAATATTTTATAGAAAGTATATGAACAAAAGTTTTAGTTCGTGAAGAGATCGTTCTAATGATGTTTAGTTTTTGAAGATCGGACTTAATTTGATCAATTAACAAAATATTCGAATAAAGTTAATATCAATCAATTATGTCTGCAGTTGAAACCAGTACTCTTACTAGTCAAGTTAAAAGCGAAAACCAAGATGCCGCTTTGCGGTTCTAGTTAGGTTTTCGCATCGCTTGCGAAAACCTATTGTTCTTCTTCTGTTTTATTTTTTTTTTTTTTTTTCGCACCTCGCAGTGCGAAAACCTATTGTTCTTCTTCTGTTTTATTTTTTTTTTTTTAGGTTTTCGCACCTCGCAGTGCGAAAACCTATTGTTCTTCTTCTGTTTTATTTTTTTTTTTATTATTATTTTTCTAACCTTTTTTTGTGAACGGCATATCACCATGATAGAAAAAAGTCACATGTATGAAATTTTAATCAGTTATTACCACATATTTGAAAATGATCCTAACGTTGAGAAAATTTTCATTTATGTCTTACTTTTCCCGCCAGGGGGCGTTTTGCATGAAATTTATTAATGGCTAATAACTCACTTATTTGAGGTCCGATTCAAATGCGGTTTTTTTCATTCTGTTCCTTGTTGATAGCCAAATAAAATATGATAGGTTTCGAGGGTACGTGTTGCTGAAAGTATTTGAGCTACAGAAGGTTGAAAGTTCGAACCTCGCAAAAAACTGTGCAAATGAGGGTAGGTCTACGAAAAACCTATCCATTTTTGTTAGAGATCAGATAGATGAATTCTGTTTGCTGCAAATGATTTGCAAGACATATACGCACAAAATATATGGGGTGGCGAATTTAAGAAATGTATGGTAGGTCCTCTGGAAACGGTCAAACTTCACTAAATTTTAGAAAAAGTTAAAGGTTCAAAAACATGTTTTTTATCGCTTCTGACTTTATTTTTTGTTAATTCTTCATGATATTTTCACAAGTTATGTATTGTTATGTCTGAAAGGGGATCACAATTAAAAAGTTAAAAAATAAATGAAAAGGTCAAGGTCATATTACGATTATTGTGTTTTTATTCGGCCCCAAATAGCTCCAAAACTAAAAATATTTCTTTGAGAGTTTATGAACAAAAGTTTTAGTTATTCAAGAGCTTTTTCCAGTGATGTTTAGTTTTTGAAGATCGGACTTGATTTGGTCATTTTACGGCAGTCCAAAGTTTGATCCTTTTTTGGAATAATTGTAAATCAGTTTTTATGCTTCAAATTGTGATATATAAGAAATAGAATGTTCGACTAGTGCGACTTGCGTACTTGATTGAACTATTTGCTGCATTGCTAGGTACCTAATGGTAAAATTTTAATCAATTTTGTTTTTCATTTTGCCGCTAGGGGGCGTTTAGCTTAAAAACACTCTTCTACTTATAACTCAAAAAGTTGAAGTCTGATCCAATTGCGGTTTGTTGCATTGTGTTCCTTGTTGATACTCTAATAAAATATGATAGTTTCCAGGTATGAGTGGCTAAAACTTTTTGAGCTACTAAAGGAAGGTTGAATGTTCGAACCTCGCAAAAAACTGTGCAGATGAGGGTAGGTCTACGAAAAACCTATCCATTTTTGTTAGAGATCAGATAGAAGAATTCTGTTTGCTGCAAATTATTTACAAGACATATACGAACAAAATATATGGGGTGGCGAACTTAATAAATGCATGGTTTGTCCTCTAGAAATGGTCAAACTTCACTAAATTTTAGGAATAATCAAAATTTCAAAAACATGGTTTTTGTCGCTCCTGACTTTATTTTTAGTTCATTCTTCATAATATTTTCACAAGTTATGTATTGTTATGTTTGAAATGACCCCACAATTAAGAAGTTAAAATGAAATTTCAAAGGTCAAGGTCATATTACGATTACTGTGTTTTTATTCGGCTCAAAATAGCTCAAAAACAAAAAAATATTTTATTGAAAGTGTATGAACAAAAGTTTTAGTTCTTGAAGAGCCCTTTCCAGTGATGTTTAGTTTTTGAAGAATGAACTTGATTTCGTCATTTTACGGCAGTCAAAATATTGATCCTCTTTAGAACAATTGTAAATCAGGTTTTATACTTCAAATTTTGATATATAAGGAATAGAATGTTTGACTAGTGCGACTTGTATACTTGATTGAACCATTTGCTGTATTGCTAGATACCTAATAGAAAATATTTACCCAATTTTGTTTCTCGTTTTGCCGCTAGGGGGCGCTTGGCTTGAAATCACTTTTTATAACTAAAATAATTGAAGTCTGACTTTATGCAAAATTTTTACATTCTGTTTCTTGGTGACATCAATTTGAAACAACACTAAAAATCAAAGCGATATTTCATGAAAATGATAGTAATTCAATGTAACATTAGTCTGTAATAGTGTTGAGTTGCATAATACATTGTCGCGTGTTATTTTAAACTGTTGTTTGTCGTTTGCAATTCTTGTTTATCGAGTACAATTGTCGTATGTCGCCATCATAAAGCAACACACACATATAACGTTGCAGTACCCGAAGTCCGTAAAAAAGGTTTTCAAGTTTGCGACTACATTACAATTTTGTTTCTCATTTTGCTGCTAGGGGGCGCTTGGCTTGAAATCACCCTTTATTAATAAAATAATTAAAGTCTGATTTTTATGCAATTTTTTGCATTCTGTTCCTTGGTGACATCAATTTGAAACAACACTAAAATATTTATGCGATATTTCATGAAAATGATAGTAATTCAATGCAACATTAGTTCGTTATAATGTTAAGTGGCATATCGCATTGTCGCGTGTCATTTTATACTGTTGTGTGTCGTTTGCAATTGTTGTTTATCGAGTACAATTGCCGTATGTCACCCTCATAAAGCAACACACACATATAATGTTGCAGTACCCGAAGTCTGTAAAAAAAGTTTTCAAGTTTGCGACTACATTACAGACAGGAAATACTTAAAAGTATTCTTCTTGGTAAAAAGTCTGCTTAAACATTGCGACAAAAATGTTTGAAAGATCACTGTATTCAACAGTATTCAAAAAGCCATTGAACGAAGAAATATGTTTTTCGAAACATGTGACTCGTGAACTGAATGGAATTGCTTTTGCGAAAACCGATGATATCGCAATAGCGATTCTAGTTAGGTTTTCGCATCGCTTGCGAAAACCTATTGTTCTTCTTCTGTTTTATTTTTATTATTATTATTTTTCTAACCCTTTTTTGTGAACGGCATATCAACATGATAGAAAAAAGCCACAATTATGAAATTTTTACCACTTCCTTATATTTATCTGAACTTGATCCTAACGTTGAGAAATTTTTCATTTTTGTCTTATTTTTGCCGCTAGGGGGCGCTTTGAAAAAAATCAACAAATGCTAATAACTCTGATATTTGAGGTCGGATTCAGATGTGTTTTTTTGCATTGTGTTCCTTGTCAAAATCCTAATCAAATATGATAGGTTTCAAAAATCTGCGTATATAAAACTTTTTGACTACGAAAGGTTGAAAGTTCGAACCTCGCAAAAAACAGTGAAAATGAGGGTAGGTCTACGAAAAAAGTGCCCATTTTTATTGGAATTGAGATAAAAGATTTTGTTTGTTGCATATGATTCGCAAGACATATACGCACAAAATATATGGGGTGGCGAATTCGGGAAATGCATGGTTTGTCCACAGTACGCGGTCAAACTTAACCAAATTTTCGAAAAATCAACATTTTCAAAGCATGACTGTTAAGATTTTTTGCAGCTCCTGACTTTATTTTTAGTTCAATTTCTATGAAATTTTCACATTTAATGTAAAACTATGTTCTTAAGTGTCACATAATATAAATCAAAATCAAAAAACAATTCATAAACAATATATGAACAAAAGATTTAGTTTTAGAAAAGTTCTTTCTAATGATGTTTAGATTTTGAAGATCGGACTTGATTTGGTCATTTTACGGCAGTCCAAAGTTTGATCCTTTTTTGGAATAATTGTAAATCAGTTTTTATGCTTCAAAATGTGATGTATAAGAAATAGAATGTTCGACTAGTGCGATTTGTATATTTAATTGAACTATTTGCCACATTGCTAGGTACGTAATGGTAAAATTTTAATCAATTTTGTTTCTCATTTTGCTGCTAGGGGGCGCATAGCATGAAAGCACTTTTCTACTTATAATTCAAAATGTTGAAGTCTGATCCATATGCGGTTTGTTACATTGTGTTCCTTGTTGATAGCCTAATAAAGTATGATAGTTTCTAGGTATGAGTGGATGAGTGGCTAAAACTTTTTGAGCTACTAACGGAAGGTTGAAAGTTCGAACCTCGCAAAAAATTGTGCAGATAGGGTAGGTCTAGAAAAACCCCTTTTTTTGACATAAACGCATAAAATATTTGGGGTGGCGAATTTAAGAAATGCATGGTTTGTCCTCTAGAAACGGTCAAACTTCACTAAATTTTAGGAAAAATCAAAATTTCTAAAACATGTTTTTGTCGCTCCTGACTTTATTTTTTGTTCATTCTTCATGATATTTTCACAAGTTATGTATTGTTATGTCTGAAAGGATCTCACAATTAAAAAGGTAAAAGAAATTGCAAAGTTAAAGGGCATATTACGATTATTGTGTTTTCATTTTGCTCCAAATAGCTCCAAAACAAAAAATATTTCATTGAAAGTATATTAACAAAAGTTTTATTTCTTAAAGAGCCCTTTCCAGTGATGTTTAGTTTTTGAAGATCGGACTTGATTTGGTCATTTTACGGCAGTCCAAGTTTTGATCCTCTTTAGAACAACTGTAAATCAGTTTTTATGCTTCAAATTGTGATATATAAGGAATAGAATGTTTGACTAGTGCGACTTGTATACTTGATTGAACCATTTGCTGCATTGCTAGGTACCTAATAGTAAAATTTTAATCAGTTTTGGTTCTCATTTTGCCGCTTGGGGGCGATTAGCTTGAAATCACTATTAATAATTAAAAAAAAATGAAGTCTGATTTTTATGCGATTTTTTTTTGCATTCTGTTCTTCGGTGACTCAATTTGAAATGACACAAAAAAGATAATGCGATATTCCATAAAAATGATAGTAATTCAATGCAACAGTTGTTCGTAATAGTGTTGACTGGCATATTGCATTGTCGTGTGTCATTTTATACTGTTGTTTGTCGTTTGCAATTGTTGTTTATCGAATACATTTGTCATTTTTCTCAGTACCCGAAGTCCGTAAAAAATGTTTTCAAGTTTACGACAACATAACAGACAGGTAATACTCAAAAGTATTCTTCTTGGTAAAAAGTCTGATTATACATTGCGACAAAAATGTTTGAATGATCACTGTTAACAGTATTCAACAAGCCATTGAACGAAGAAATATGTTTTTCGAATCATGCGACTCATGAACTGAATGGAATTGCTTTCATGAAAACTGATGATATCGCGATTTCATAACTGACAGGTAATACTCAAAATTTATCTTGGGTAAAAAGTCTCTTAAACATTGGACAAAATTTCAAAGATAACTGTTAACAGTATCAACAAGCAATTGAACGAAGAAATGTTTTTCGAATCATGCAACTCGTGAACTGAATGGAATTGCTTTCATGAAAACCGATGATATCGCGACTACATAACTGACAGGTAATACTCAAAAATCTTCTTTTGGGTAAAAAGTCTTCTTAAACATTGTGACAAAAGTGTTTGAAAGATCGCTGTTAACATTATAAACAAGCCATTGAACGAAGAAATATTTTTCGAATCATGCGACTCGTGAACTTAATGGAATTGCTTTTGCGAAAACCGATGATATCGCGATTGCGATTCTAGTTATTATTATTTTTCTAACCTTTTTTTGTGAACGGCATATCACCATGATAGAAAAAAGTCACATGTATGAAATTTTAATCAGTTATTACCACGTATTTGAAAATGATCCTAACGTTGAGAAAATTTTCATTTATGTCTTACTTTTCCCGCCAGGGGGCGTTTTGCATGAAATTTATTAATGGCTAATAACTCACTTATTTGAGGTCCGATTCAAATACGGTTTTTTGCATTCTGTTCTTTGTTGATAGCCAAATAAAATAAGATAAGTTTCGAGGGTACGTGTCGCTGAAAGTATTTGAGCTACAGAAGGTTGAATGTTCGAACCTCGCAAAAAACTGTGCAAATGAGGGTAGGTCTACGAAAAACCTATCCATTTTTGTTAGAGATCAGATAGATGAATTCTGTTTGCTGCAAATGATTTGCAAGACATATACGCACAAAATATATGGGTTGGCGAATTTAAGAAATGTATGGTTTGTCCTCTGGAAACGGTCAAACTTCACTAAATTTTAGGAAAAGTTAAAGGTTCAAAAACATGTTTTTTATCGCTTCTGACTTTATTTTTTGTTAATTCTTCATGATATTTTCACAAGTTATGTATTGTTATGTCTGAAAGGGGATCACAATTAAAAATTTAAAAAATAAATGAAAAGGTCAAGGTCATATTACGATTATTGTGTTTTTATTCGGCCCCAAATAGCTCAAAAACTAAAAATATTTCATTGAGAGTATATGAACAAAAGTTTTAGGTATGCAAAAGCTTTTTCCAGTGATGTTTAGTTTTTGAAGATCGGACTTGATTTGGTCATTTTACGGCAGTCCAAAGTTTGATCCTTTTTTCGGAATAATTGTAAATCAGTTTTTTATGCTTCAAATTGTGATATATAAGAAATAAAATGTTCGACTAGTGCGACTTGCGTACTTGATTGAACTATTTGCTGCATTGCTAGGTACCTAATGGTAAAATTTTAATCAATTTTGTTTCTCATTTTGCCGCTAGGGGGCGCTTAGCTTAAAAACACTCTTCTACTTATAACTCAAAAGTTGAAGTCTGATCCAAATGCGGTTTGTTGCATTGTGTTCCTTGTTGATACTCTAATAAAATATGATAGTTTCCAGTTATGAGTGGCTAAAACTTTTTGAGCTACTAAAGGAAGGTTGAAAGTTCGAACCTCGCAAAAAACTGTGCAGATGAGGGTAGGTCTACGAATAACCTATCCATTTTTGTTAGAGATCAGATAGAATAATTCTGTTTGCTGCAAATTATTTACAAGACATATACGCACAAAATATATTGGGTGGCGAACTTAATAAATGCATGGTTTGTCCTCTAGAAACGGTCAAACTTCACTAAATTTTAGGAATAATCAAAATTTCAAAAACATGGTTTTTTTCGCTCCTGACTTTATTTTTAGTTCATTCTTATGATATTTTCACAAGTTATGTATTGTTATGTTTGAAATGACCCCACAATTAAGAAGTTAAAATGAAATTGCAAAGGTCAAGGTCATATTACGATTACTGTGTTTTTATTCGGCTCAAAATAGCTCAAAAACAAAAAATATTTTATTGAAAGTGTATGAACAAAAGTTTTAGTTCTTGAAGAGCCCTTTCCAGTGATGTTTAGTTTTTGAAGAATGATCTTGATTTGGTCATTTTACGGCAGTCCAAATTTTTATTCTCTTTAGAACAATTGTAAATCAGGTTTTATACTTCAAATTTTGATATATAAGGAATAGAATGTTTGACTAGTGCGACTTGTATACTTGATTGAACCATTTGCTGCATTGCTAGGTACCTAATAGAAAATATTTACTCAATTTTGTTTCTCGTTTTGCCGCTAGGGGGCGCTTGGCTTGAAATCACTCTTTATAAAAAAATAATTGAAGTCTGATTTTATGCAATTTTTTTTTGCATTCTGTTTCTTGGTGACATCAATTTGAAACAACACTAAAAATCAAAGCGATATTTCATGAAAATGATAGTAATTCAATGTAACATTAGTCTGTAATAGTGTTGAGTTGCATAATATATTGTCGCGTGTTATTGTCGTTTGCAATTCTTGTTTATCGAGTACAATTGTCGTATGTCGCCATCATAAAGCAACACACACATATAACGTTGCAGTACCCGAAGTCCGTAAAAAGGTTTTCAAGTTTGCGACTACATAACAGACAGGTAATACTTAAAAGTGTTCTTCTTGGTAAAAAGTCTGCTTAAACATTGCAACAAAAATGTTTGAAAGATCACTGTTAACAGTATTCAACAAGCCATTGAACGAAGAAATATGTTTTTTGAAACATGCGACTCGTGAACTGAAAGGAATTGATTTCGTGAAAATTGATGATATCGCGACTACATAACTGACAGGTAATACTCAACAATATTCTTTTGGGTAAAAAGTCTGCTTAAACATTGCGACAAAAATGTTTGAAAGATCACTGTTAACAGTATCAACAAGCCATTGAACGAAGAAATGTTTTTCGAATCATGCAACTCGTGAACTGAATGGAATTGCTTTCGTGAAAACATTGATATCGCGACTACATAACTGACAGGTAATACTCAAAAATATTCTTTTGGGTAAAAAGTCTGCTAAAACATTGCGACAAAAGTGTTTGAAAGATCGCTGTTAACATTATAAACAAACCATTGAATGAAGAAATATTTTTCGAATAATGCGACTCGTGAACTGAATGGAATTGCTTTTGCGAAAACCGATGATATCGCGATTGCGATTCTAGTTAGGTTTTCGCACCTCGCAGTGCGAAAACCTATTGTTCTTCTTCTGTTTTATTTTTTTTTTTTTTATTATTTTTCTAACCCTTTTTTGTTAACGGCAAATCTCCGTGATCAGAAAAGCCACATTTATGAAATTTTAATCAGCTTTTACCACGTATTTGAAGATGATCCTAACGTTGAGAAAATTTCCATTTATGTCTTACTTTTCCCGCTAGGGGGCGTTTAGTATGAAATGTATTAATGGCTAATAACTCAGTTATTTGAGGTCCGATTCAAATGCGGTTTTTTTACATTCTGTTCCTTGTTGATAGCCAAATAAAATATGATAGGTTTCGGTGGTAGGTGTCGCTGAAAGTTTTGAGCTACAGAAGGTTGAATGTTCGAACCTCGCAAAAAACTGTGCAAATGAGGGTAGGTGTACGAAAAACCTATCCATTTTTGCTAGAGATCAGATAGAAGAATTCTGTTTGCTGCAAATGATTTGCAAGACATATACGCACAAAATATATGGGGTGGCGAATTTAAGAAATGCATGGTTTACCCTCTAGAAACGGTCAAACTTCACTAAAATTTAGGAAAAAATAAAATTTTAAAAACATGTTTTTTGTCACTCCTGACTATATTTTTGGTTCATTCTTCATGAAATTTTCACAAGTTATGTATTGTTAACTTCTAAAGGGCTTCACAATTAAAAAGTTTAAAAATAAACGCAAAGGTCAAGGTCATATTACGATAATTGTGTTTATATTCGGCCCAAAATAGCTCCAAAACTATAAATATTTAATTGAAAGTATATGTACAAAAGTTTTAGTTCTTGAAGAGCTCTTTCCAGTGAGGTTAAGTTTTTGAAGATCGGACTTGATTTGGTCATATTACGGCAGTCCAAAGTTTGATCCTTTTTTGGAATAATTGTACAACCGTGTTTATGCTTCAAATTGTGATATATAAGAAATAGAATGTTTGACTTGTGCGACTTGTATACTTGGTTGAACTATTTGCTGCATTGCTAGGTACTAATGGTAAAAGTTTACTAAATTTTGTTTCTCATTTTGCCGCTAGGGGGCGCTAAGCTTGAAAGCACTCTTCTACTTATAACTCAAAAAGTTGAAGCCTGATCCAAAGGCGGTTTATTGCATTATGTTCCTTGTTTATAGCCTAATAAAATATGATAGTTTCTAGGTATGAGTGGCTGAAACTTTTTGAGCTAGCAACGGAAGGTTGAAAGTTCGAACCTCGCAGAAAACTGTGCAGATGAGGGTATGTGTACGAAAAACCTATCCATTTTCGTTAGACATCAGATAGAAGAATTTTGTTTGCTGCAAATGATTTGCAAGACATATACGCACAAAATATATGAGGTGACGAATTTAAGAAATGCATGGTTTGTCCTCTAGAAACGGTCAAACTTCACTAAATTTTAGGAAAAGTTAAAGTTTCAAAAACAGGTTTTTTATCGCTCCTGATTTAATTGTTGGTTCATTCCTCATGATTTTTTCACATGTAATGTATTGTTATGTTTGAAAGGGACTCACAATTAAAAAGTTAAAATGAAATTTCAAAGGTCAAGGTCATATTACGATTATTGTGTTTTTATTCGGCCCCAAATAGCTCCAAAACAAAAAATATTTCATTGAGAGTATATGAACAAAAGTTTTAGTTCTTGAAGAGCCCTTTCCAGTGATGTTTAGTTTTTGAAGATCGGACTTGATTTGGTCATTTTACGGCAGTCCAAGTTTTGACCCTATTTAGAACAATTGTAAATAAGTTTTTATGCTTCAGATTGTGATATATAAGGAATAGAATGTTTGACTAGTGTGACTTGTATACTTGATTGAACCATTTGCTGCATTTCAAGGTACCTAATAGTACAATTTTGTTACTCATTTTGCTGCTAGGGAGCCGCTTGGCTTGAAATCACCCTTTATTACTAAAATAATTAAAGTCTGATTTTTATGCAATTTTTTGCATTCTGTGCCTTGGTGACATCAATTTGAAACAACACTAAAAAATTTATGCGATATTTCATGAAAATGATAGTAATTCAATGCAACATTAGTTCGTTATAATGTTAAGTGGCATATCGCATTGTCGCGTGTCATTTTATACTGTTGTTTGTCGTTTGCAATTGTTGTTTATCGAGAACAATTGTCGTAATTGTCATCATAAAGCAACACACACATATAATGTTGCAGTACCCGAAGTCTGTAAAAAGACAGGTAATACTTAAAAGTATTCTTCTTGGTAAAAAGTCTGCTTAAACATTGCGACAAAAATGTTTGAAAGATCACTGTATTCAACAGTATTCAAAAAGCCATTGAACGAAGAAATATGTTTTTCGAAACATGCGACTCGTGACTTGAATGGAATTGCTTTCGTGAAAACTGATGATATCGCGACTACATAACTGACAGGTAATACTCAACAATATTCTTATGGGTAAAAAGTCTGCTTAAACATTGCGACAGAAATATTTGAAAGATCGCTGTTAACAGTATCAACAAGCCATTGAACGAAGAAATGTTTTTCGAATCATGCAACTCGTGAACTGAATGGAATTGCTTTCGTGAAAACCATTGATATCGCGACTACATAACTGACAGGTAAGACTCAAAATTATTCTTTTGGGTAAAATGTCTGCTTAAATATTGCGACAAAAATGTTTGAAAGATCGCTGTTAACAGTATTCGAAAGCCATTTAACGAAGAAATATGTTTTTCGAATCATGCGACTCGTGAACTGAGGTAAATTGCTTTTGCGAAAACCGATGATATCGCAATTCTAATTGCGATTCTAGTTTTTATTATTTTTCTAACCCTTTTTTGTTAACGGCAAATCTCCGTGATCAGAAAAGCCACATTTATGGAATTTTAATCAGTTTTTACCACGTATTTGAAGATAATTTTCATTTATGTCTTACTTTTTCCGCTAGGGGGCGTTTTGTATGAAATTTATAAATGGCTAATAACTCAGTTATTTGAGGTCCGATTCAAATGCGGTTTGTTGCATTCTGTTCCTTGTTGATAGCCTCATAAAATATGATAAATTTTGAGGTAGGTGTCGCTGAAAGTTTTTGAGCTTTAGAAGGTTGAATGTTCGAACCTCGCAAAAAACTGCGCAAATGAGGGTAGGTCTACGAAAAACCTATCCATTTTTGTTAGAGATCAGATAGAAGAGTTCTGTTTGCTGCAAATGATTTGCAAGACATATACGCACAAAATATATGGGGTGGCAAATTTAAGAAATGAATGGTTTGTCCTCTAGAAACGGTCAAACTTCACTAAATTTTAGGAAAAATTAAATTTTCAAAAACATGTTTTTTGTCGCTCCTGACTTAATTTTTAGTTCATTCTTCATGATATTTTCACAATTTATGTATTGTTATGTTTGAAAGGGCTTCACAATTAAAAAGTTAAAAAATAAATGAAAAGGTCAAGGTCATATTACGATTATTGTGTTTTTATTCGGCCCCAAAGAGCTCCAAAACTACAAATATTTCATTGAAGGTATATGAACAAAAGTTTTAGTTCTTCAAGAGCTCTTTCCAGTGATGTTAAGTTTTTGAAGATCGGGGTTGAATTGGTTGAGTTATGACAGAAAGGCGAAAAGTGTACTTTTAACGAAATTGAAACGCTGTAGTTTCATGAACTTTGAGTCAAAAATTATGATTTCTTCAGGATTAAGACACTGAAAAGTGAAGTGATGTATACTGCAAGGAATATTTGTTTGGTCACGTGATTATGACGTCATGCATATTTAAGCAAGAATTATTAAAAAAATCATATAAAATCGGCAAGTCGACGTATGAAGTTGAAATTTGCAGGAATGCCGTAGCCTACGGTGTGCAAAAAGTCCTGAAAATTTCAGATGATTCCTTCAACAAACATGGCAGATATTCATGTTTTTCGGATAAGGGCTTGTACACGAAAATCTAGCAAGTTGAAGTAAGAAAAGAAGGCGGTTATTGGGTTGGTTACCCTCTATCCGGACGTTCCTACGCAGGAAATACTGCCCGTGTTGAAAGGTGAATTGCGATGCGTATTTGAGAGAATGAGGTGCATTTTAGGATGCAATTGTGTACACCAGGACCGATAAGCATATTGCCTTTGTCATTACGGCTTTCTCCAAACTTTTATTATTAGGTTTTCGCACATCGCAGTGCGAAAACCTATTGTTCTTCTTCTGTTTTATTTATTTTTTTTTTTTTTTTAGGTTTTCGCATCGCTGGGCGAAAACCTATTGTTCTTCTTCTGTTTTATTTTTAGGTTTTCGCACCTCGCAGTGCGAAAACCTATTGTTCTTCTTCTGTTTTATTTTTAGGTTTTCGCATCGCTGTGCGAAAACCTATTGTTCTCGTTCTGTTTCTTTTTTTTTTTTTTTTTTTTTATTTTTCTTCCCCTTTTTGTGAACGGCATAGCTCCGAGGTGAGAAAAGCCACATCTATGAAACTTTTATCAGTAATAACCACGTACTTGAAGATGATCCTAACGTCGAGATAATTTTCATTTTTGTTTTCATTTTCCCGCCAGGGGGCGTTTTATATGAAAATGTTTAATAAGCAATATCTCCATTATTTGAGGTCCGATTCAAATGCGGTTTTTGCACAATGTTCCTTGTAAATAGCCCAATAAAATATGATAGGTTTAAAAAATTTGCGTATATAAAACTTTCGTGCTACAGGAGGTTGAAAGTTCGAATCTCGCAAAAACTGTGAAATAAGGGTAGGTCTACCAAAAACCTACCCATTTTATTCAGAGATGAGATAGAAGAATTTTGTTTGTTGCATATGATCTGCAAGACATATACGCACAAAATATATGGGGTGGCGAATTTGGGAAATGCATGGTTTGTCCACAGTATGCGGTCAAACTTAACCAATATTTTCGAAAAATCAACATTTTAAAAGCATGACTTTTAAGGTTATTTGCAGCTCCTGACTTTATTTTTGTTCAATCTTCATCATTATTTCACTGTTTATGCATTTTTATAACACAAATAAATTCATAGAAAAAAACAACAACATAATATGCAAAG
>CM037790.1:5669703-5719703 GCA_021229015.1 Solen grandis | reverse complement strand
CACAAGAACCAAGTTTATGGGATAAAATATTGGGGGTCTCCACGCTACTTATTGAGCTATCTGCCCCTGAAAGTGAGTTTCTAGCTGCTTTTTTTTTGTCATTTTCAAGGGCAGGTATCTCAATATTTTGGGTTAACAACACCTCATTCCCTACTACTGTGTAAAAGTTGTAGAAATTCTATGCAACAGATTTTATACTTTAGTCGCAAATGCGAATATATAGAAATATTTTTTTTTTTTTCAAGAAAAACGCAGTATGTCTATTTACTGAAACATTGTCCCTTGGAAATGACAGAAAAGAGCAAAAAAAAATACTCATATTCAGGGGCAAATAACTCAAAAGGTAGCGTGGGGACCCCCATTTTTTACCCCATAAATTTGTTTCTAGTGTGATTCTCCATAATCATGCCAAGATTAAAAAATATGTTTGCTAGTTTTTATTTTCCTTCTTTGTCTATATTAGTAAAATACTTCTATTGTGAACAACGCCTTTAATCAAAACGTCGCAACACTGCTGTATTTATTCACTGCGTTGAAAAAAAATCTTTCAGCTTATTCGCGGGTTAAGTCACATGATTTGTTTTTGAACATTGCTGTTGTCGTAAATAATAGATACAGTACTGATGAATTCATCAATGATAGAATCATATATTAAAAGTTATAACAAATTGGTTGTTTAAGGACAAAATTAAACTCTATATAACAAAACAAAAAGTACAGTTTCCGTGTGATGTCATAGGCACTGATAAGACACCTTTTGCACCCATCTTTAGGGGCATAAGTTAATGCAGGCCGAAAGTTGAGAATACTTACTGTTTTTTATATCACCACTGTGTTCTTATTTTCTAGTCTATCTTACTGAAATTTATATCAAATTGAAAAACCTTCATCAATCATTTTAAATATGAAAATAATATTTTTATGAATTTTAAGATAAAAACTTTATACCCCAAAAAGTAACACTATATATTTTGTTGAAGGATGAACCCATACTTTTTTTTTTTTACTTTGCATTTTTTTTTGTCATATAAGAAATATTTTATCCTAAAAATATGAATTTCAAGAGCTTTTTAATGGTGTATACATTTTGATTTTTGAAGCAGAAACAATGAAATTATAGGAAAATGAAATTTCAGCTTCTATGTCTATGTAATTCAAATAAAAATCCCTTGAATTTGTCATTCAAGATGGCCGCAAAGAGTAGGGAGATTCACTGATGTGGAAACTATGTATATCGAGTAAGACTGGTGTCTTGAAATGAGTGCATATACGATATTGTGTTTTAGGATGCCAAAAATGCAAACGAGCAACGAGGCATTGATACGATAACTCTGTATCCACTGCTACGTAATGAATACAAAATGTCGCTATGATAAACAAAACGTATGCATATCCAAAACTTCATAGAGTTTGGCACACTCATTCAAATTCTCATTTAATAATAAGAAAGATAATAAAACGATAAGATTTGCCAAGCTTGAAAGTTACCACGTATCATACTTTCCAAATAGCATGACGTTAGATAAATAAAAAGGTATATCGATGACCCGTTTCTTTTTAGTTATCATTCGCTTACGTCACTTTCAGCTCTAAATGTCAAAGTATATAGGTCAAACGAGTTGAGCTATCAACCGTATATCATTTTGATACTGATGAATTCCTCGCGTTTTATCTGACAATCTTTCAATGGTAGCAGAAACTGGCAAGTTGAATTTACTTCGCAGCTTTACGATAATGGGGGAACGTTGACTCCCACGCCACGAAACGCACACTGTTGTTTCAAAGGGCAAGGTATTTTCCCAGTAGCCCAGTTTTATTAATGGGTGAAACAGGAATTATGTTTCAATATTATTTTCTTTACGTATGTTGGAAAAACGGATCTCATCCCTTACAAGGGTTAAAGGGTTGGAGCAGTACTTTGTGCCTGGAACAAAGTAATTTGACTGGAGCTCCATCTTGAATGACCGCCCACGTAAATTGAGCAGAGAACAGTTTATTTTGCTTTTTAGTCGTTTTGTTATCATGAAATATACATCTGCATAGATAAATTAATATGATAATAATGTTCAGGCATTAATGTACAACTGTAACATAGCCTGGTACTTGCAATTTCATCTCAGCCACATTTACAATATAATTAAGGTAAGTCATAATCCTTCAGGTAAGTTCACTCAAATAAGATTGATTTATTATTTCATTATCTATTTATTTATTTCTGTCTAATAATATATCTATTTATTCTTTTATTTTAGTTTTGTTTATTTGTTGTCAGATCAAAACAAATAAATACAACATACAAACTTTTTATCATTATTTAAAAACATTTTTATTCATACATGTTTAAAAAGTTATTTATCCCTCAAGTAATGAAGATACAAGAAACATCCACATTAAATTTTACTTTGACACACAAAAGATAATTCTTATGATTTCTCCAACAGTGGTGAGTCTTGTGCTGTAATTTATTACTTTTAAGGTAACCCGTCCACCATTCAAATGTGATCATGGTCCATCAAATGATCGTGGAAAATATCATAATAAATGCAAGCCCTTGCAAGCCCTTTAGACTTGGAGAAACAGAGCCTACAACTCCAAGTTAATGGATGCTTGCATCTGCACTGAAATCTTTTTAAGAATTTGAAGGATCATGATTATAATTTTCTGATGGATGGATTACCTTAAGCACATACATAATGATATATAGTGTTACCCAGTGTTATCTCCATCGGGAAACATCAAGTGTTCTCAAATGATAATATGATATGACCCAATTTCCCAAATTGCAAATTGATGAGGCCATTGACCCCTGGCCGTGATTTGCTTTATCACCGTAATCTAAGGCTCATTTACCGGGAACCATCGGGTGCTTACCTGTAGAAAAGTCTTTGCGCCTGGTGCCCGAGTTTTCAGATGTACAGAAAGTATGGGAAACAGAGCAATATTAAGCGCAGCGCCAACTGTGTACCAAAAAGGACCAGATATGCCACTCTGAAAATGAAAGACAATATATAAGAGATACACTAGATATAGTATCATTTTGTTTTATGCGTTTGAATGGATTCTGTGATTTGCATAAAAAATAGTTTTGATATTTTCATAGGGAAAATTATAATACTATAATTTCACTCTTTCGAGTAAATTTGTTTGATGCTATACTTTATTTCGTGCTATTTTATTTCATCAAATGAACATCGAAAATTGTTAATTCATGGCGTAACTATTCCTGAGAACATAATTTTCTTTCAATGTTCATTTAATCATAGATTTATATTACCTATATAACTTCGTGATTTGATAAAATGTTATAGCACCTTCCGCAAAAGCGAACAAATATATTTCATATAATAATAACGTTAATTATATCTTGCACGCGGGAAATTGTGTTCCCGTGTAGTTATGGGTACTTAAGATTCATAATTGTCACCCCTGCTCACGTGCTAAAATACAATTACTTTTAGAACCAACCAATCGGAACTCATAGTAAATTACTACGCTATCATAACGAAATAGTTCAATTATTCTCTAAAATTAACAACTATATTCTTCAAACAATTCAAGCAGTCATTTTTTAACGAGCGCACAGAAATATCCGCATCTCGGGAACCAGCTTTTGGCGGGAACTAAAAATAATCTCGTTACTACCCATACCACAATCATGAGAAAGATATAACTGATGATTTATATTATGTATTAGTTATCGTTTATATTTTAAACTTTATGGAATTTATCGCCATATTTACAGTTTGTCACGTACGCCATACAGCTTTGCCTTTGACCTCGCATTATGGAACCGCCTCCCGCTTGACTGACAACACACGTATTTTTTTAAGTATGATTCTATTGTGGCATATTTCTGCCAGCTACTTATCCACTTAGCTATGTTGAAACTTTTCTGAAAAATTGTCACATATTCAGTTAGTATCTGGCAAGTAGCAAATTTTCAAGTTATCTACTTAGGTATCTTAACAGGACTAAACTGTCTGTTAGTACCCACTACTGCCAATCACATATTCACTTATTTTAACTGGATATCATGCCTTTTTCCAGATAATTACGTGAAAAAATGATTGTTATCCACATAATTTAACTGAAATAACTTGAAAAAAGGCGAGATATCCAGTTATCTTAAGTGAATATATGACTGGCAGTAGTGGGCACTAACAGGCAGTTTTGTTCTGTTAAGATACCTAAGAGGATAACACGAAAGTTTTCTACTTGCCAGATACTAATTGACTATGTGACAATTTTTCAGAAAAGTTTCGACATAGCTAAGTGGATAAGTGGCTGGCAGAAATATGCCACCATATGATTCAGAGTCAATGTTACTTGGTACATTTATATTGTTAGCTAACAAAACATGACGTAATGAATACTAATCATTCGCCTTCGCAACAAGCTCCGCCCATATTAGTCCTTGGTGACGTAGGTACCATATTTTCACCATATCAAGATATCACAGTTCATTTTATGCAATATATTTTCTAATTTTGAACAAAACGTAAGTATTTCATTGGACGATCAAGTAGGACAAACTGTGTAAACTATCTTATTAACCTCATTTTACGGTAGCATGGGCTTTATCTCTCTAGGTGATCAAATATTCAATTTCCGTTATTGTTTAAAATTCCTTTACATATATCTCATTTAATCAAAAACTAAAAAGTATTTTTATTCATAGATATAATGAATTAACCATCTACCATACGGAATCGCATTTTTTATTTATTTTCATTTATTATTTCGTGCCGATTGAGAAATAGGTATATCTTGAAAATGTCCGCTATTTGTGGGAATCAAACCACTGGACCGCGTCGTCCTCGCCACGCATTTTTTTGCAATGATATAACACAAAATTTACTGATTAGTTACCAACGACTTTATAAATAGATGAACAGAAGAAGAAAAAAACTGAATTATGCATTAGTCCGCTCTTGTTTCCATTGCGTGTATTGATAATGAGAGGCTTGAAAACAATACATACATCTAGAATTTATGATTTGACTCTCTTCCCTCGTTTTATTTGTTTTGCGAGAAATATGTCATCTAAGGCATTTTCGTCCTCCAACATTCATGGATAATTTGGGTACAAATACGCACAGTAAACACCTCATGGCAAGGAAAGAAAAACAAACATTTACTGCACAAGATGTTAGTCGCTCTGAGATGCATACTGAAGTACCAGTCCAATCATTAATGGTTTATGTAAATGGGTCGTGTAATTAATTAGTCGTGTAATCAATTAGTTGTTGATAGAAACTGATTCTGTCAGGTGGATGTCTAGTAATTTGTTATAAAGAAAGGCACCGTATAAGCTCGATATTTCGTTTTGATCCTTGATGTTAACATGGGTTTGTGTTCATTGGAATGTCACAAATTCGTTGAATTAATGTTTTATTATATATTATATCATATTTTACGTTATACTAATTTGATCGCAAGAAAAAGTGAAAAACCATTACTGTTATTATTATCACAATCATTGTTGATGTTGTTGTTCAAACAATATAATTGCGTGTTTTTGGTTGCTGAAATGTCCCACCGACAGTAAATTAGTCATTTGGAGACTATGTCTACTTGAAAAAGATATATAGTGCTGTCACTCTGCATCTTACCACACCCAGTCATATTATCCTGACACTGGGCCAACCAGTCCTGGAACTACCTTTATATGCTGTGTGCCAAGAATGGAATAATACCAATAGCATTTTGTGAATTTGGTATGTTGCGGCCATAGATCGTACACACGACCTTCCGTTCCCAAGGCGGAAACCATAACCACTCGGCTACCGGGGACGGTTTTAAACAATATGATACCGTTATCAATTCTAAGGAGTGTTTCTTTTTTACATGTATTTTAATGCTAATAAGTTTGATAGCGAGCATTTAACTTAACAAATGCACAAATTTTCCAATTTCTTCACAATGCATACAATTTAATTCACATTTTTATTTTATTCTTTTATTACTCAGTTAAAGCCTCAAGCACAAAACGTGCTGTTTTCCCCATAATACTAATCACTTTGGCTTATAAATGATTTATTGAGCAATCTAGACCAATATGCCTGTCGTGGATTATAAATTTCAGACAGTGCCTCTAGACAAGAGTCAAATTTTTCATAGAACAGCTGAATATTAATTGGACAATTTAGCATTTTGGGAAAGCGATATTAAAATGTCGAGTTAAGTTATTGTAACAAAAGGTAATCGGAGATTGTCCAAGTCTGCTGCCCCGTCATCAAAATTGATGATCGGTGATGAAAGAACTGTGACCTCATAAACGCTCCAGTACTTCGTCACACCCAAAAATTTGATATAAACATAAGTGCGATATCGTGGTAAGATAAATATATTTGTAAGTTTGAAACCAGAGATTACATCCAAGATATTTTCAATTTTGTAGCATTTGCTTGGAATTTGAAAAATGTGTGTCTATCAGGGGTCGTATTTTAGGTTGTTGATGTCAGCGATAAGGTATCCCGTTATACTGAAATAGTTTCATATCTGAACATTTTTTTTAATATGTGAATATCTTAGAATGTGAAATTAAGCATGCAATTACTAAAAAGGAATGAAAAGAAACATGGAGTGGATGATAGTCGAACAGACGAAAAGAAAGATAGACAGCGGATGGACGGACGTTCTCACGGAAGTGACATTGTGGGATTTTTCCTTTGATCTTTGGCCCTTTTGCACCCCGTAATTTGCACCCCACAAGCAACAAATTAGCCCACAAGTGCCAATTGTACTACCGAAACCCCATAAAACTAACCCTAACCCAATTTCCTTACCCCGGAGCGTCACTTGAGGGAGGGCGGACTGGCGGTCGTACTAACAGACAGGGGCGGACGGACAGGGACGGACGGACAAACAGACATATTTATTGATAGAAAAATAGATAGGAAGGTAGATAAATCAGCAGAAAGAAAGACAAGTGAACGGACAGACAGACACATAGATATATTATGTCAGTACCTTGACAGTTATGGTTGAGCCCTGTAGAAGGTCCCCTGGCCACAATAGCTGTGACGCCACCGTCACCGCCGTCAGACTCGTGCTCACTTGACCGCCGGCGTCAAACGCTGTGTCCACGTTGTCGGCATCATGAAAGACATGCCGACGGACCGACTTATGAAGGACAGCCAGGATCAGTGAGGCGCCACCAAAGCCGACGAGTAGTAAAACGGCGGTCTCATATTTCTCAAGCACGGGCCGCACGTCCCTGAAACACGGTGATTGATTGATTGATTGATTGATTGATTGATTGATTGATTGATTGTCAATGAATTTGTATATTTCATTCATTCTTTTATTCATAGTTTCATTTATTCATCTCAATAAATTCATTTTTTTTTTCATTTATTCATATTTTTTTATATATTTTTTTTTTTCATTGATCTATTCATTTCTTCTTGAATCTCTTCTTTCTTCCTTATTTGAACACATTCCCTTTCTTCTAGTCTACTGCAACATCATACAACAGAGCTAAAAGTAAAAGTATAGCAGGAATAGTTGCACGAATATATTTTCGCGAAGAGAAAAATGATTATGAACCAGAAAACAATGGCATCTGACAAAGCTTTGACTTTAAACTTTTATTATATAGCCGCACATATTTCAACTCAATGCCTCTATGCCTTTATCTATTTGCCTTTGAAAGTAACCCCCCAAAATATGAACCGCAGCAAATCTTACTTGAACACATATACCCAACAGGACTTCGTATAATTTCACCAAGAGTTCGGCAATCCTCAATATAATTCGCTGATTTAAACTGACCAATCAGTGGCTGGTTCACAATTTATTAGACAATAATGTATTGAATTTTCCACCAGCATGTAGATAAGGTGTTAAGAAGTTCGTTGATATACGTAGGTTCACGTCTCATTTCGGCTTTAAAATTGACGAGTGTACTGTACTACACTCTGACGTCATCAAAACATACGGAAGATACCGAAGATAGACGGAGTCAAACGATTGAGATACAAAACGGAGCCAAATTCACCCACCCCTGTGTTTGTTATTGAAGTCTCCGTATGATGATATCTACACAATACGTAAACTTGCGGGATAATTAACACATCAGGGTTTCCGTTTCGACCTAGTTCCTTTCCGTTCGAAGGCAATGTTTGTAGTTTAAATTCAATTGTTTGTTCAGGAAGTTTAAATCACGCATCCGTTGAGAGCAATTGTTGAAAACCAATAAGCATTTATCATGTCACTTCCTTTAAGATGAAACTTAAACGAGATATTCACTAGTTGTCCATCATCTGAAAGATGTATTAATTCAATTATTTGCATCTTCGATTGACGTAAACCTTTTTAATTACGTTTGCCATTCCATTAGGAATAATATTCATATATTTGAAATAAATTCAATTGTCCTTCCAACAAAATATTTACGCGCTTTGTTCCGAGGGAAGTGTACATAGATTAAGAATACAAAATTCGGAGGTTTGAAACCGTAATGACATTCTTAGGTACCTAGTCAAAACCAAGGAACCGAAGAGAGATTATTTCTACTTAAACTGTTTCTCAATTGGTTTTTCAAAAGTTTTTATGCATGCACATTCAGGAGATTTCTTTTTTCTACATGCACAGATATAATGCTGCCTCCCTGACCCTAACTCCTAGAACCACATTAATGTCCTGAGCGCCAAATACACGCAGCGAAAGATATATCAGTATCATTTAAAAGGCACTTATGTCGCGGCAGGTATTCGAACCCACGACCTTTCAATTACAACCACTTGGCCACCGGAAGCGGTATACACATTTCGTTTTAGCCAATTTCAAGCATCGTTTGCACAAAAGTCAACCTCGGCATTGCTAATGATGTATTTCTGTAGGTGTACAACAGTGGCGGAGAAACTGTACTTAAGTTAACTTAAGTGCACTAAATTGACATGCATTTGGTGGCCTAGGTTGCAACATGTTTTTTTTTTTTTTTTTTTTTTTTTTTTTTTGTTGTTGTTGTTGTTGTTTTCCCACCACTTTAGCTAAAAAAAAAAAAAAAAACAGCCTAAGTTAGCGATGACAGAGTTCGGCTTTGTTTTGTTAAGCTAAAGTTCTGCAATGTTGAATGAATCATGTAAAATCATGCAAGTTCTAAAGGACAACCAGGCAGTCTAATCATCGTTTACAAATGATTTAGTTTTACATATTTTATTCATTAAATTTCAAACAAATGTCATACTCAATACAACATGTTGAAAGTTTTTTTTTAATAGTTTAAATTACCGATGATTTGTATGTTGTGTTGAAAGCAAAAATTTAATTTCATTGAATCCGTATTAAGGCATAGGCATATTATTGAACCATTACAGGGATTTTACCTTAAGTAGTCAACTTGCATTTAGTGGTCAGTTTTGATATTATCGAACTATAGCATTTTTATGGTTGAACTTCATTTAGCGTCCACCTCAGTTAAGCGGTCATTTTCATTTGTTACTTTCTTGACTGACCATTTATGACAGGTTTGACAGTATATGTATTCGTTGATCATTTCAAAACAACGTTTAGGTCTACAAAACGCTCTATATTTGTTGTGTTAAGGCAATGCTTAGAAGTTTTCGATGCAGGTGCTCCATTGACTTCGAGTTATAGGCCATTTTGCTTTAATTCTACAAAGGCTTGTATTTACGATAAAATTCCCACAATCACTTGATGGACTATGATCATAATTTAATGACGGATAGATCACCTTAATGTCATGAATAAAACATTACATATGAAATTTATTCAAAATTGGTAAAAACAAAAGATTTGTTCCAACAAAAAAATTGTGTAATTTTGACCCTTGAAAAGCTTATGCGATTATTTCTTAAAATTGATTTGGTCGTGGGTTCTCACACGGCCGCGACATATCAAAATAAAAAAAAATAGACCAGTATAGCTTCTTGTTTGGCGCCAAGCATATAAGGGTAGTTTCAGGACTGGTTGCCCCGGTTGTCAGGATAATGTGACTGGGTGTGGCATCATGCCACATATCTACGATGGGATACTGCAGTGTGGCAGCACTATATCTGTCACAAGTAGATACAGTCTTCAAATGAATGAAAAAAACTGTCGGCAGGACATTAAACAAACAAAACAAAAAGCCTGTAAATTTATGTTCAAGCTCGAATTCCACCAACAATACTATGATTACGAAGTGCTTGCTTTTACTTAAATTCTTTATATAATAGAAACGTATTCCACCGATCTTGTTTTAAAGATATCCAAGTACCTGACAAAGAAGTAACAAATAACTAACAATGTGTGTTAAGAACTATTTTATATAAGAGTATAATGAGTGACAATAACCTCCCATATGCAAGTAAAATAAACAGTTTTACACCATTCTAGCTATTAGCACGGCATGAAGTTTTTTCCCCATTTAATTAACCCAGTTGTTTAGACAGCAATGCCATTTCTAGTAAATTGTGAAATACAATTCTTTATTCGACAAACGGTTCTGACAGATGACAGTAAATGCCGTCTGCTGCAGCATTCCTTTACTCTCCCTATCATTCTATTATCAGTCGTTCTATTAATATGTTTGTGTATCCGGTAAGAATGGAAATACCAGAACTACAAAATTAACGAGGCCAGGTGGCGGTCTTGTCTTTAATTGACACGTTATATAAATATCTTTAAATTTTGATAATTTTAAAAATAACAAGAGCGGAAAACAACGTTCTTCAGTTTAGTTTTTGAATATTTTAAAGGGAGATAAATTTGGTGAAAATGGAGCGATGAGTTATGGCTCTTGAAGAGAATGCAAACAAGCATGTGAAGTTTGATGACAGGGGCTTGAATAGTTTAGACGTTATGGCCAAGGTTAAAGTTTTTCACGACGCCGAGGAGACTCTCGTAAAACGGAGTATACTTACTCTCAAAATGTCTATGTTCGTCGTTAAGAATTGAAGCCAATTCATTCAGACAGTCAAGCGTTTCAAGCAACTTTTGATTGGGCAAAAACGGATAAAGATGAAAATTGAACTTTCGAAATTGCGGGGTTTTGAATAATCGAGATCTAAAAGAGCAAAAAAAAATGGATGAGAAAGATGCGTGGATATAGACTAGGTCCAAATATATTTATAATGAAAATAATAATAATGATGATAAAATAGGATTGCGACTTGCGATTCCCTTACACTGTTTATCTCTGGTTAGACCTTCTCTTAAATGAATCCGCACAAGAAAGAGGAGGAAGAAAGAAGAAGAAGAAGAAGAGAGAGAGAGAGAGAGAGAGAGAAGGTTAGGTGGGTACAGGAAATAGGGAACGGGGGGGGGGGGGGGGTAAAAGTTAGAGGGAGACAGAGAGGTGAAAAAAATCAGAAACTCTTAACTGTCTATCTGAGTAGCTGGTACATCTAATTCTAGAATTTTTTCAAAAAAAAACTAATTGAAGTGTTTTTTTCTTTGTAAACAAAAGGTCCGTGTTTTATATTAATATTGTAGGATGGAGATGGACAGAGGGGGGTTGGCAGATACTTAAACTTTTTTGTCATATATTTATACAATGTTTCTTGATGGTTCATTATCTTAAGTACATTTCTAAATTAAATCAAGGAGACTGAATGACGTTCTAAATGAAAAACCACTCAAAAATCTTCTTTTGAAATCAAGATGTATTAGCTTTGAGGAAAACAACAGAAACATGGGTGTCTGTGTTTGGCCACACACTGTGGTATCCAAATGTATCATACCTCATGCGCGGATCTAGGCGGATAGATGGCGGGGTCGGGAACTCCCAACACTGGTGTAGTTATTCCCCATTTACTCTAAGACCCTAGGGGAATTACTGGTTTGTAACAAGGCCTTTCGAAAAATGTTTGGGGAAAAGCACACCGAGATTTTCAATTTGGGATTTCCTTACATTTGTTGCATTGCAAGACCCTAATCTCCAATGCCCTCCGATATCAATTCTGCTGGATCCGTGCATATCTGGCATTTCTTAAATGACTTGATAAATAAATGCTCACCATCTTACCAAAATTTACGGCATTTAACAATGTTTACTGGGTATGACAAATTCACCATTAACTCGACCGCATTAATTCACGCAAAATGAACAAACGGACGTCAAAAGCAATAAATAAGTATATGTAAACAACTGCAAAATTTATCTTGACGCTAGACGAAAATGTTGAAACACTAAGTGGTATAGGCATGATCTATGGGGAAAAAATGTTATTCTCTTGTTAGCCCCCCTTTTTTTTTGGTCAAACGCGTGCGTCAAAAATGTTGAAATTCCAATACTGTGCGAAAATATGTGATATGTAAATAATATTGCAAAATTGTACGTTTTATCCAGCTAAATGTAAATAAAAATGGAAGACTTTTAGATGGTTTGTGAAAACTTGTTGGTTCTACTTTTTACAATAATGATTTTAATGTATTACAGCTGATCTAGATTTTGATGACTACATGTATTTCAAAGTGAATAACTGTATCCAATATTTATGTTATTCTGTTACGATTTGGGAATATATACATCAAGTTTTCCTCGTCTTTTCTGAATTCGATATGATGAACTTCACAACTTTATCCTAACGTTGTATCATTTGAAAAGGACACATATATGCTTAACTTGTTATGTAAACAATATCGATATAAAATGGAATTAAGATGGAGCCAGCAGAACTGCTCGCTCCATTTCCCCTTTAATGATATAATTTTATCACCATTAGAAAAAAATGCATCACTCATGAGGCAGACATAATATATCAGTGATATTAAGCAGAGAGCAATTTTGCCTTTCAAAATAAATACGTTGACAAATTATTTTGGTGTTTGCGTCTGCCTTACGATGGAGGAAACTGAAACAAATACACGTTTCCAAACAGAAACCGTAAACCATGTATCAACTTGAGGTCGAGTTCTGGTTTCGTTGGTTAATCAAAAGAATTTGTGTTAACCACTGCACTATCTGGACAATTCTTGAGAAAGCAAGGGGTTTAAATGTCCATAAAAAAGTATATGTATATAAGTCAACGCATAAATTTGTTTTCAATCGGCAGTGCACGCCAATTATCGGTTACGGAATGCTGCTGTTATGCTTGCTATCTACTTAAATAGGACAGCGAGGTAAATAGATTAG
The DNA here is from genome assembly GCA_021229015.1 of Solen grandis. Lineage (NCBI taxonomy): Eukaryota > Metazoa > Mollusca > Bivalvia > Adapedonta > Solenidae > Solen > Solen grandis. The sequence continues at coordinate 5,706,619 of CM037790.1, read as the reverse complement.
CAGGCTAAATTCACCTGCAGAGATGCGTGGAAACTGATTTGCACCTAGTGCTATGCAAATAAAGGGAAATGCTTCCACTGATACAGAGCATAAAAATCAAACTCGAAGTTGTGCTGAACGATACTCCCACAACTTTGTACAGGTGTGCTAGGGTTCTGCCAAGTGAACATTTTAAATAATTGAGAGTAATTATCTACCTGTCGCTCCGTTTATTTATCTGTCTATCTATCTATCTATTGTTGTTCACGTTTTTTTTATCAAAATCGTCATCTTCAAATTGTTCTGTCTCTCTCTACACCTATACACACAAACATATACAAATAGAGAGAGAGAGAGAGAGAGAGAGAGACTTTCACTGTCACTTTAGATTTTGAAAGATGTCATCTTGAAATGATATAAATCATACATTATTATGATTTGTAACCCGTAATTTAGACCTCTTCACGTGTCATTTTAAAGACATCGTTCTTTCCCATCGAATTAGTGTCAATGACAAAAACTGCTTTCTCATGTTTGAAGTATTAGTGTCAATGACAAAAACTGCTTCTCATGTTTGAAGTAACAGCGTTTTCAGACACTTTTTCTTTTCGTAATAAGGTCTCTGTTCTCTATACCTGTTACTTTTAAATGCAAGCGAAACCATACATTTGAAAAGATCTTGAAGGAAAATCAATATGAATATAGAATACAGGTCCCAAATGGTGGCACAGCACTTTCTTGAAGACAACGATTTGTGAAACCGTTTTGCTATGGCCGTCTTAAGAGACACGGTGAATCATATTATTATTATGACATGGAAATATTTTTAATAAATATAGAAAATAACAGAACAGAACTTATTTGCTAGATTTGAACATATACAGCTCGTCGTCTTACATTATACAAACATCAATTGCATGCGTGTTACATAATTATATTGATTTTATAACTTAAATAAGCATATACGAGTAAAATGAGTATTTATCATGAGCAGTGAGAGTGTTTTCAAACATTATTGTAATCTATATATACACAAATTCATACAACCGCACATATATGTACATACACACATCCATTTTATAGACAATGGCAACACAACGCTTTCTAAATCTCTTAGATATGAATGTTCTCTATGATTATAAATGCCCTTTTTTCCCAAACATCGCTAATCTTATCAACATTAGTTTATTAATATATAATGGAATTCATCCTCTACTTCGTTTTTATCACTGTATGTACATTTCCTTTGTGTCCGTTCTACTAGTATTTGTTGATGTCTACCAGTTTCAATCAATAACCCACGTCATGAAAATGTTATTTCTGCGATGATATTTCAGAATTTAGTATTGTCTAACAAAGTTTGATAACAACTGCATCTCTCAAAAGTTGTTTTAAATTCTTTTAAACAGATAAAAAGATGAACAAGACTCTACATTTATTGTCCATTGTGTAATGTATATATCCCCTAAGCGATTTATCAAAATAAGAGAAAAAATGTTTAATGTTTACATATTCTGGAAACATTCATACGTCGTTGAAGCTCGCGTTTTGTAATAAATCTCTGATTTTTTATGACCATTTTTTCTCTGGTTTCATGCTCTCCTATTTCTATTTGATGTGTTCTTGTAAATATAATGTAGTAGGCTATTGTTACTTTTTGTTCTGAACAATTTTAACCAGAATTTAATTTTGGAAAACAGCAATCTTAGTTTTATCTGTATTTACTTGCACGTTCCATTTTGTGCAATGCGACTCGAGACAGTTAAGTGAGTGTTGCAAATCCTCAGCCGATTCTGAGCAAAGAACGGCGTCATCCGCAAACAATAAGATATATATGGACACTTGATCTAGAGTTAGGGTTAGAATATAGGCCAGAGAGTCCATAGTTTTATTCTGTATAAGGTGTTGCTCAACGTCATTAAGGCATAACGAAAAAAATATCGGTGAAGTAATCTCACCTTGAAATAATCTGACCTCGCTATTGTAAAAATCCGATATTGTATTCATGCTTTTTCCGCCATTTTCACTTCACCATACATAGCCATGAGAATGGAAAGCATTTTGCCGTTTATCCCACTCTTGATTAGTTTAAACCATCAACGTTACAGTAGTCAATAAAACATGAAAACAATTTATTTTTGTTTTTTATTTAGATTGCCGTTCAATTAATGTGTTTGATATAAACACACTGTCAAGTGCGCTGTGAGTTTGTTTAAAGCCGAACTGGGCGTCTTTTATAATACTGTGCCGAACAGACCATTTCTTAAGGCGCTCGTTTAAAATGCTCATGAATAGCTTTAAAACCCGCATGAGCGCTATAACTATTGCGTGCTTACACGATCACTACTAGGCAAAAAAAAAGTTCCGTTTTTGGTCTTCAGCAAAATAAAAGGGGGGGGGGGGGGGGGGGGTAGGTTGGGATTTTTTTACATGAAACGAAAGGTGAAAAAGGGGGAAAGATTTTTTAAAGACGGAAAGGTAAAAAAAAATATGGTCAGTCGTAAAAAAAGGTGGTCAGTCGGGCCCTACATGCAAACGCGATTACCACTGCGTTCGAACCCGATGACCCGTTAGTACCACCGTACTTTTCAAAGTTTATTGCATAGTGGCAGAATTCAAACCCGTTTATAAGAAAGTGTAGGGTAATAAATGAAAGTAGCACAGCGCAAGAAATTTAAATAAAGACAACGAGAGAGAAAATTGATCTAAAAGAGCGAGAATATCACTAAAATGTTTGGTAGGAATTGCTTAATACAAAATAGAATAACAAAACGAACTATTTACTTTTCTCGTGAAATAAATTAAAATAAAGTTAAATCAACTGCTTTACATATCTTTTGGAATCATTTTTCCCAACAAATTCAATTTCGGCTCATTTAGTTCGTTCGGATACAAACGTTCCTTGCAATAATATTCATCTTTCTCACGTTAAGCCAAATATTTTTGCAGCTATCAGAATTTCCTCTCGGCACAGTGACACTTTTTAGGAGAGTTTGAGTTATTGAATTTAATTCCAATTCGCTGTATTGCAATTCATATTTCACCGACTTAGTACTGCAACAGCTGTGGCGAAAACGTGAAAACGTCCATGCATCGATTCTAAGAACTTAAATCAAAAGGATTAAGTACAGAACACAGGGGGAAACTGGCTGCATAAGACAATGGCATTTCTTTAAATCTCAGTATATTGCATGCATTCCACACTCTTCTAAGTTAATTTATCTTAGTTTTTATATCAAATAATTTCCAGAAACTGCAAGGCCTAGTGTATTTGTTTCTGAACAAATTATTCTTTTAATAGTTTTTAGAACGTGAACACAAATGTACACACTTGAATATTGTCAAGTATAGAGTATTAATAGTTAATATTGCAACATACATATAGGTAAGTATCATTATCATCATCATCATCATCATCATCATCATCATCATGCTGTCACACTGCGATACCATGCCGTAGTCACGTGACATGATACCACAGCCAGTCACAATATTCTGACACCGGACCAACCAGTTCTGGATCTATCGGTGCCAAACGAGGAAGATACTTTGGTGTGTCACGGTCGGGAATCAAACCCATGATTGCAAGTTGAACCACGTGGTTATTGTAATCGATTAAGATGCACCATGTGTGGCATTATCTCTCTGTTGTTGCCGTTGTTGTTGTTGTTGTTTTCTTTAGACAAGCACACCCTATGATTGATGTTACATTGATGATTTTTTGCTATTTAAATAAATAAAAAAAATGATGCTGGTCTCCCTTGCTTGGCGCTCAGCAAAAGAGTGTGGTTTCAGGACTGGTTGGGCCGTTGAAATGTATAATGTGATTGGGTGCGCTGTAGCTGTCAAAATAGCTGAACTACTGTCCGTGGGACGTTGAAACCAATCAATCAAAGACATTTCATAATTAAATGAATATCATGTTGGTCCTATATCACCGCCAGGGGCATAGATCTTTTTTTAAAGGTGATTATCGTTTGCAATTTAAAAACAAACGCTGATCGACTAAATTTGTTCACTGTATAATTTACATTAAGATTCATTTCGAGGAGGTCAAAAAGTTCAAGTCAACTTGGCTGAGCGGAGATACGCTTTCATACGACGCGTCGTTGAAAAGAACAATTAATTGTAGCGGTGGACATGCAAATATGGTGCTCCAGTTCGTTGACAAGCGCAATAGATTCTGGGGGCAGCTTGCCAATCACCTTCAAGAGGGTATCCGTCCACCATGGCATCCATTCAAACATTCCTGGGATTTTTTTTATGTTTACCCGATTTGACTAAAACATTTGTCCTTGGATCTTCGTCTTCGGAAAATTGTACCTACGGTTGTGTTAGGAGGAGGTGCTTTTGGCTGTCGGTAATGGAACAATGGACATAAAAGTCTACATATGGGGTCAAATGCCATTCTACGGTGTCCTATTTGGGTCACATAAATCATCGCCTCGATATCGCGTTGTCGTGTGTCCAAAATATATAATCGTTATTCATACGAAATGTAAACAGTCCTCATGAGGTTCTGAGGGCGTTAAGTATCATCATATTAACGCATGTTTATCTTACATCATAGTGATTCTATTTTCATATAAAAGAAATGATGAAAAAACATTGACATAATGTAGGCTGACGCAAATGGTACATAATGTGAAAATGCCTGCTGTAAAATTTGAAAATATTGTTAAATTACGCCATTTATTGTTAAAATATTCTCATTTGTTTGCATTGACGACTATTCCCGAAGATTGTCCGTAATCGGAATTTGAAAACGCAATTTGTTTATCTGTTACGTCATCAATTTATGTACTCGCGATTCCTTGATGGAGGCATACTGAGGGTCTATGGAAAACGTATGAATATTGACGAATATATGCTGAACATACAAATCAGGTATTTTGGTAAACAACTGAATGATCTTTAGTAAAAAATTATTTCTTACTTATGCATTGTAGTGAAATTGTCTTTAACGAGTTATACAGATTATTTCTCTTAATAAGTTTTTGCTCTTCTGTCGAAAATTATACATTGCTTTGGAAGAATGATGGCCGCGTCGGGAAATTTGGATCTTCTCAACAAGCGACAAATCGAGGTTTAGTGAAAACCAGTCGCGTTGTAACGTGGGGCTATCTTGACGAGAATAATATCTAGTGCCAAATTCCGATTACATCACGTTTTTTTTGGGGTCTAGCATTTCTTTCGTTTCACCATTTTTAAACCTTTGCCACTCAGACACGCATTTTTGACCATGTTTGATCATTTAAAGTCAAATCAGACTGAAAACCAGTCATAGCGTGTGAAGAGCGGAATCGTTTCTTGAGACACAAAGGGAAACATCGATGACGATGCACAACATCATTTAATCCTTTACTTTGTCAGAGTTGTCAAGGAAATGATATTTTTTTACCAAAATAAAACCCGAACAGCTCTCAAGTCACTCGTATGTCAAGTGTTTGAAGCATTCAGTGAGTACATTTGGGAATAAAATACATTTTGAATCTGTTCAGACAGACATTGCGGAGTATATAAACTTGATCAGCTGATCTGCTCTCATTACGGTCACATAAATTATTTTCTAGGCCTCAATGAGGCAAATTTGAAAAAAGAAGAAATGAATACACTGTATAGAAATGAAAGAAAACGGTATTCCAGAAAGAAGTGAACAAAGGTAATGTATCAATGTTTAATAACATACGGTCTCTCTGTAATTTGTTCTTAAACACGGACAATGTAATTAACTTAACCCTTTCCCTCATAGAGGAAACCATGAAAAGACCTATGCGAACAGCATTAAACCAGATCAGCCTGCGAGTAACTCGCAGGCTGATCAGGTTTTATGCTGTTCGCTGCTCCTCAGTGGTCTGGAAATGAGGATTTTGTAATTAAATTTGGTAAGGTTTAACTGGTTTTCTGCAGATCAGGCTTTATGTGGTACCTATTGAGTGCGTCAGAATGAGTCTATATGAGGGAAAGGGTTAAATATAACCATTTCGTTACAATTTAAGTAAAGTGTGTGATTATACATGACCTATTATCGAATAAATATGGACATGTTGCCTACATTTGATCAGCACTCAGCGCCGTATAATATACTAGTAAAATACATATTCCAATCTGATATGGCTCTTTCATGCTAAAACATAGCGTAAAATTGTCACAAATGATGAAACCCAAAATGCTTACAGCACGCATATTAACTCACTAGATACTTACCTCATCGACTCTCGCGTAATCATCAATTTGCTTGTGAAGTAGATTTTATTTTTTCCGATGCAGATTTAAGAAAGAGTCACTTTCACGATGTGATGTACATATCATAGTTAACTGATGATTTTTAGGATTTTTTTTTAAAAAGAGAATTGTGCCTTACCTGGGAAAAGGCAACGAGTTTTATTGCATGTTTCGCATGTTTAACTAACACTCATTTGATTTCGAGCTATCGTTTATTGCAGCTTGACAAGTATGCGTAACGAGAAGGACTTGCATACCGTGCTAAGTATGTGACCTAATAAAACGCAAGAAGTATGAAACTGTCGAACTTGATTCCACTCCCACAGAATCGCAAGAAAATGCTGATTGGGTAATAATATGCAAATAAATTAAGATATAACAATCATATTCAAGTTGCGCAAGCAAGTGTTTAAATGCTGTAATATCTAACGGTTTGTCTGCCTTAATATACTTTCCAACCTTTATCAAAATGTAGGTGAACCGGGTCAACTGTTAGCATATCAGTACAATCTGACCCTATCCAATGTTTACGAGTAAGGTCGTAGCTCCTGTAGTTGTTTGTTTATTGGGATTACGTCCCACCGGCAATCATTCAGTCGCTTGGAGACTATGTCAGCTTGAGACAAATATAGTGCTACCACACTGCAGTATCACTCTGTAGACATCTGGTCTGATACCACACCCAGTCACATTATCCTGACACCGGGCCAAGCAGTCCTGGTTCTATCCTTATATACTGAGCGTCAAGCAAGGGAGCTATATCAGTACCATTTTTTACGACTTTGGTATGTCGCGGCTGCGGATCCTACCTACGACCGACCGCTACCGAGGCGGGCGCTCTAACCGTGACGGTACATAAATAGACTAGAAGTAGTATAGAAGAAGTAGTAGTTGTTGATGATGATGTAATAGAAGTATATTGCAGTAGCCGTAGGAGTGGTAGTAGTAGTGGGTGCAAACGTTAGATATACTTGTTAGAATAGTAGTAATAATAGTTGTAATATTAGTTGTAATATTAGTTTCAGTTGTAGATGTTGGTAGTGCAAAAGAAGTTCGTAGTAGTTATAGAAGTAGTAGTGGTGTTGGTGGTAGTAGTAGTAGTATAGTAGTAGCAATTCGTTTAAAAGTCAGACACAGTGAAAGTCAAATTTTAGGGTAGTGTAAATATCAGTTACATAAAAAATGTAGAAGCATTATTTTAAAGTAATATGATATCAGTAAAATGTCTCCATGTGCTGATGGTAACGGTTGCTGTTACTATTGTAGGTGTTTATTACACTCATCATTTTATCGTAACAACGAGACTTGTCTTTCTTTCCGGAAACCCGGTCTAGTCCCTGGATACAAATTGAAAAGACGGATTGCACAATAAGTGAGTGTTTTTTGTTTGTTTTTTTTTGTTTGTTTTTTTGTTTGTTTTTTTTTCATTTACAGCTTACCGTCGTTGCGACAGTATTGCAATTTCGGTCATAAAGCGACACCCAGCTAATTGCGGGAAAAGGAGGCCCTAAGAGCACAGGGGCACCTTGATAGAACCACCGACCTTCTGCAAGACAGCTTGAAGGCTTCCTCACTTGAAAAATTCCAACCACCCTATCGGGATTTGAACCTATGTTTTGCATCATATTTGCATAACACCTTTACGTATATTCTTTATATATGTTTCAAATATTCTAAATAACCTATTATTCCACAAGTCATATTAATATCAGCCATTTTCACAAATATTTGTGATATAATTCACTGACTTAAGAAAGAGTATTCACATTTTCAAAGATGGTTAAAAAAAAAAAAAAAAAAGAATTTAGAATGTCACAAATGTTTTTGGGGAAATGTGCAAACCATGCCAATTGTCACATTGAAAAATAAATGTAACTGCTTTATTGTTGCAATCAATTCTTTCCTATATGTGCATATTGAACTGTAATAAAACAGTGAAATTTAAAGAGCGATTAAAATATCGCCGCCTTCATAAAACCATCTTGGGACATTATTTTCCTGATTAGTAGCTATAGTTTTATAAATACTAAATTAAATAACTATAATTATGACTTTCATTCGGTCTAATTCTTCATCAACACAGCTGAACTGATGTCTTAACATTTCCCACTACCTATTACTTTGTGAAATACTGACTCATCTGAGTTAAACAGAAATAAGATTTCATTTTCAATTAATTTCTTAAACGTCAAAATACAATAAAATATCAGCAAATCGCCAAAATTAATTTTCTAGATATTTTATAAATAAGATTACAAACCCAAACGTTCCATTCCATCCTTTTGCGTAATCCAGAGTAGATTCATCGTTTGCCATTTGTTCATGTAGGCAACAGTAAAAACACAACCAAAAAATCCGTTTCGCAGACGACACTCAAAACTATGCCCTCCAACGTTCGCGCGCTTTGATAGCACTACAATGCAAGTGCCTACAATATTACCAATTTACCCTTTATCTAAACCAATACTGAGGAAAGCGGTAGCGGTTCCTCAAATGTACGAAGAAATGAGACAATCTCGGGAAGACAAAACTTGCAGCTTAGCAATGAATGAAACGCCTGTCAGCAGGTTTAAACTTGTGATTGTACGCGATCGCATAACTGAGTTGTTTAATACTTAAAATACCACACAAACTGTAGCCTGTGCTATCTACGGCAGGCTGTTAGGATGTGTTGCAAAATTGAGAGGCACAGATGCACTGCTCCCGAGATGTGGATTGCTTCTTTATTGATACACCGTGTCACTTTCTTCTCAACTGGCACCGGAGTTTTTCAATTTAAATTTCAATTAAGAATTAGCGAACAGTTTGAAATTTATTCCCGTTGTCAGGTTTTGGGAGGTTTCTGCCTGTAGGTATAACTATCAATTCTAGTTAATCATGTGTTCTAATTTCTGACATAAATATGTTTAATCCTACATAGTAACGTATTAGATTATGACATAGGGTAACAGTCACGGTGACCGAGTTGTTAGAGCATATGACAAGTAACCGGGGGGTCTCCTTTGTTGGCACTCTGCATATAAGGCCAGTTCCAGGACATTTTCTTGGGCCTTAGGATGGCGTGGAGAGGGGCTACATTTCGCATGTCCTCCATAAATTATCTTTTTACCCATGTCTTGTGTACTTATTGGCATTGGTTACACTCCAGTCTCGCTAGGCAGCGTCGTCACTACATGGGAATGTCCACCTAGCTAGGTCACTTGCAAGTCCACTGATTAACAGTTGACGCTTCACTTGTTAATCCCACCCACTTCCGGCACGATCAGACAGCTGAGTACATCCGGGGATGTATGCATGTCAACATAGTGATCTTACTCAAACAATACAGTTGAAGTTATGATTCATTAAAGCGAAACAGCATCACATAATGTAAATAACTGTTTTATATAATATTTAATTACATAAGGACATTATATAAAAATTATGAAACAAATACCATTATGTCAAAAAACACAATGTATCTTATATGACTATGAAGTCTATGTAGCCCCCCCCCCCCCCCCCCCCCCCAAAGAAAAAGAATTATCCGAGAAATTCTGATTGTGTTAAAGAGAGATCAGGTGAACAGCAAGGACCAATCATAACTTGAGGACCAGTCCCACGGGGTGGGTATTCCCTCAGCAGTGTATTATCAGAGCTCAAACCTCAGGTGGTTCGGAAGATGTCAGTGAATAACGATCTAATTATCAGACGGAATCCTCTGACGTCATCGTTGTCAGGTTTCTCAATTAATGAAGGAATCGAAAGTGCATAGTAACCCCCCCCCCCCCCCCCCACATACACTTCTACACTACAGATATGATCACCAAGGGGTCCCCCCCCACACACACACACATCACATGCACCTGTCTTCCTGCAACTTGATAGACAGTTTGACTACGCGTGCTATCTACAATGCATGCGGTCTGGGGTGCAGATGGAAAACACGGTCAAAGCTGTGAACAAAGGCCTCATAAATAGAAACACACACACAGGCTGGTGGTTTGATTGAAAGATTACTTCATAGGGGATCTACTCATTTGTTCTTCTACATTTCGTGCATGGCATTAAGAAATATCAAATTCTGAGCTCATTTTCGGTCACAGATGCTTAAAGCGCGAGTAAATTTTATACAATACAGCGTAACAAACAATTACATATGCAACAGGCTCAACTAGAGGAAACCTTTAGCTGCTAAAAGCTTAAAAAAAATTCTGCTAGTTGCCCCTTGAATTCACTTAAAGATATTTTACTAGAATTAATTCTAATACGAAAATCTTAACGATAAATGGACGCAGAAAGGAAACCGTGTATATGTTAACATTATAATTGCGTTTGACCCACTTCTGCCAAAAATGTAAGCATTACTCTGTATACGTATTGTTCACACTTTATAGTTGACCTACTTGTAAACAGGGAGTGTGTGATGGCTACAGGACCAGACGAAATCGGTTAATCATTTGATCAGGGCGAATTATACAACCTAAGTGTATCCGGTCCGAATTTAAAGTTAGCAAAAGCGAATACGCACACTGCTTGTGATTTTCCTGAAATATTTATTTCAAAGTACAAATCAAATTGTGGCACCGCTTTGATATATCGATTTAGTTGTAGATTTAGCTATAAAATTCATCCTTTAACGTAAAGAAAAACCCGCTTCCAGAAAAAAATGACAACTACAAAACAGGAGGGGGTTACATGACATGTACGAGGCATTATTTTAAAATAAAACCAGATAGAAAATACTGTTGTTAACTATAATTATTTTACGAACTCCATGTTAAGCATACAACGCACATGGCTACATGATAAAAACCATTGCTCCACCATTAAATACACATTGATTTGCATCAAATGACACTCTATGCTTGATTACGTGGGGAGCAGTGGTCCAGTGGTAGGACACGCGCTTCGGGATCGAGAGGTCCCGGGTTCGAGTCCTGCCAAGGACACTGCTAATTTCCTTGAACAAGAAATTTATCCCACATTGTTTCACTTCACCCAGGTGTAAATGGGTACCTAGGAGGGCGGTATAAATTCCGCGGCGCCATTGTGTGGGCTGCCATAAGCGAAGTGAAAGACTCCCCAGGGAGATCGATAGATAGATACAAGTAGCCCGATGACCAGGGGTAAAAGCTGTAAAGTCGGTGAACGTGCCCCAGGCATGAAACTTTGGCTGTAAAATGCACTTACTTACTTTACTTTAACTGTTACACACACACCTCGATTTTGAACGGCCCGATCCGGTCAGTGTATTTACAACTATAACTTGATTTGACCTCAGTTCTAACTTAACTTCGTAAAATCACGCTAACCTACATCGGAATTTCTGATTACGAGTAATCACGGGACGAATAACCTCGTAAATCTTCGTGGAATTACGGAGGGAGACCTCATTTTTTTTCTCACGAATACATTTCTGGAATGCTTCGTCGTGCTAGCTCTTCATGACTAAGACACGAAAGTGTGAGATGAAGATAAGACGGTTATTTTTTAAAGCACTACAATTCAATCTTTACAGTCTTCTATGTTTTGCTATGCGAAAAAATCTCTTAAGGTATGTTAAATGCCGATTTTGTTAGCAGCTGGGCAGATTTTACATTTTAGGGTCACGTGACCCATATGACGTCATCAATAGACCAAGTGTCATTTGCCTTCTTTATTTCATATAATGTTTGTAATCATAAATCATATTTAAAACATTTTAATCAAACGCGTCATATTTGTTTTTTGGTCTTGGTTGACCTTTCAAGAAAGTTTCAGCCAAAGGGGTTTATCAACGTATCGACAAGTATTGACAACACTACATTTGCAATTCCCTGCAACCATAACATAATAAAAAAATACTTTATTGTAATATTTTGTTTTGGTTGAAAGGAATTGTAAATGTGGTGTCAAATTTTTATAAAGGCCTTTGGCCGAAAAGGGTTAAAAAGTAAAATTGAAAAAATAAAATCGTTCAAAGTCGTTAAGGGAAAATGAATGGTTGTGGCGTCTGCAAGATTTCTGTACTTTTCTTTTTCTTTTATTATCAGAATTCTATTTTACATTCCATTAACATTTTATACACTAATTTGTATCCAATTTTAAAGTTCTATTTAAAGCATCTTGTTCACAGGTAGTCATTGATTAAGATTTTGAGTTTTAATTAACTATTTTGTCATTTGTGTGTATTACGTCTACCAATATCCATCTACAGACGACTGATCACTAAATGCTACCGTTCGTGATCGTTTAAAACTTGGTGGTTTCCCCACCACAGGCAATACAGTCACAGACAAACTATATAATAAAAACTACATTTACATTTTCTACTTTTTATTTTCCGTCATTGGCTGTTCACTTTCATTATTCGCGCATGCGCTAACGTCAAAGGCTGAACGCTGAAATCGCTACCATGAAATGGTGAGACGACATGTTGCGGAACGTATCACATGGTACCAAAAGCAACTGCTTCCATATCGTTGAAGATGCGTTTATGAAAATGGCGTTTTTCCGTATAATGTGACTTACACTTACCGAGTTTAATTGTCAGAAAACAAAGACTTCACCAACTTTGCTTAGGAGTGTGTAGTTCTTCTGTCGGTTTTATATCAGAAATATTGCCATTGAACCCTTAAATACAAAACTCGAATTAATGTAGTTTATAAATATGTATGTATATTTCGAAAAATATTTTAAAAGAATAAATTATTAAGTTTGTTACGCTAGGTTGAGCCGGAAAAAAAGTAAAAAACTTGTGCAGGCATTGCAATTATCAAAACAAAAACCCGCATTTGGATGCCAACGCTCGGGAAAAAAGAGGGGGATAAACTAGAGATTTGTTTTCGTAGAAAACTGATGTCTCCCCAAAACCCTTCCCCTTACACAAACATATACACTAAAGCACACAGTGACACATGCAAATAGTTAAAAGTAAAGGGCTGACTATATTGATTAAGTTCCGCCCAGAGTTATGGACCTTGTGTGTTAGACTTCCTCTCACCAATTTCTTTCCATAACTGAAATTTTGTTTTAACAACATAAGTAGAACAAGGATTATCATGTGGTCAAGAAATTGTGAAAAGGGGGAATAACTCCAAAAATAACTAGCCAGAGTTATAAACCTTGTGCATGACACTATCTCTCATTAATTTTTTTCCATAAATGAAATTTTATTTCAATAGCATGGGTCAACGGGACTTAAGGACACGAATTGTATAAAAGCGGAATAACTCCAGCAAGAAACCTTTGAAATGGATTATGCTCTTGTGTACTGCAATATTTGTCTATAACTTCTACCAGCCTATGAAGCTTCAAGGTTATATATCTCAAACTGCATGAGTTAAGCTCTGGACAAAAGTTCATTGTATATGAAATTAAACAATGGGCAATAACTCCAAAAATATGTTTTTCAGAATTAAGGTTCTTTGTGGGGTCTATCAACCTATGAAGTTTCAAGGTTACGTGTCTTATTGTGCATGAGTAATGCTTAAAAAACAAACAGGATTAAATTAAACAAAGGGCAGTGACTAAAGAATATGCAGAGTAATCATTCTTGTGCACTGCACTTCTCCTTTATTTAATCTATTAACTTATGAAGTTTCAAGGTTATATGTCTCATAGTGCATGAGAAATGCTTTTGACAAAAAATAAGTGTTTCGTGGTTACATGTCTCATAGTGCGTGAAAATGCTCTGGACAAAAACTAAGTATGAAACTTAACAAAAGGCAATAACTCCACAAATATGATTAAAGAGTCACGGTTTTTAATATGATAAATAAAAAAATTTGTAAAAAGATTACAGTTCTTGTGCATGATACTTCTCCTCCAAGAGATCTATCCTCCTGTGAAGTTTCAAGTTAATAGCTTTGATACTTTTTGAGTAATGCTCCGGACAAAAATAAGTATGAAATTTAACAAAGGGCAATACTTCCATAAAAATGATGTGCATAGTTACAGTTCTTATGCATGACACTTTTGCTCCATGAGATCTATCTACCTGTAAAGTTTCAAGTTAATAGCTTTGATACTTTGTGAGTTATGCTCCGGACAAAATATAAGTATGAAATTTAATAAAGGGCAATTACTCCAAAAATATAAAACGCAGAATTGCGGTTCTTTGTACTACACTTTCCCCCAATACAATCTATCCATCTATGGAATTTCAAGTTAATAGCTTTGATACTTTGTGAGTTACGCTCCAGACAAAAAATAAGAATGACATTTAACAAAGGACAATAACTCCAAATATTTGGTGCTCAGAGTTACGGTTCTTGTGCACGCACTTCTCCTCTGTGGGATCTATCCATCTATGGAAATTCAAGTTAATAGCTTTGATACTTTATGAGTTATGCTCCGGACAAAAGTGTGACAGACAACTCCGACAAAAACAATGTCCCCCCCCCCATATATATATTGGGGGGGGGGGCATAATTAGGTGAAAATAAATATGACGACGACACCAGAGTGACAACATTGCATCGATTTTTTTTTCTTTTGAAAAACAGACGAGCATAACATCCACTGAATCGATATTCATGTAATTCAAATTGAGGATACTGACTAAAATGGAGATTCAGTTACACCATAGTTATCGCCCCTTAAATTGTGAAAATATACTGCGTAGATAGGATTGGTTTAAATAATTAAAGTTAGTACATTTTAAAAATTCAGACACATTTTATTTTTTAAATATTTCATTGTCAAACTTAATAGCTTATTTACAAATTAAGTCAGGTTCAAATTAGTTAAGAGTTATTGTCCTTGAATTAAAGAGTGATGCACGATGAACTTCTTCCTAATCATTTATGTATGCTTTTTCATGTAACACATAACATTTATTAAATATCTGATCGTTTTCAGTATTACAAGGGCTGTTTGCTTGGGATAATTTTAGCCATCGAGTCATTACGCTTCGATAAATTAAGAACACTCCAAGTCTTTTGATTTTCAGGAAACTTGAGACAAAATGTGGATATGGTGATGTCTGGTACATGTGACTGATCAGCTAATGATTGGACAGAAATATAATAATTCTTCTCGTTTGTACTGCTAGTAGCTTTCACGTGCTCCATGACGTGACGGGAAATTGGAGTACTTAGAGAACACCAAACTCCGCCGCAGTAGTTACCTCCCCTTACAGTTGTCGATAACCACTGCCACCACAAGTAGATTCGGCTGATATAGGCCGGATTTACTTTTATCACTTTTAACTTTAGTTTTGAATATATCATATCAGTTTAGTTATATTTCATGAAAATAATATTCATGATTATGAGAAAAGTAAAAATAAAATCAAATAACATTAATTTATAAAATTATGAGTGTTGGTCACATGGTTTCAACTATCATCACGTGACTTGTGTGGTGGCAGTGGTTAAAGTAGCGTAGCGTGACGTAACCGGTGCGCGGAGTTTGAGAGAACACAGGTGTCCTAACTGTAGTGGTGAGCTGATTAATCATCAAGTCAACGAATCAGTGACGAGCTACTGGTTGACGTGACGATGACGACGAAAATAATTCGTTGACGAATTATTGACCAAAAAAGGGGGTGTTGTTAATATTTCAACGCGCATCTGATTGGGTAATTTCATTAATTTGATAAATTGATACTTGCAAAGTTGCACTTTGCACATCGTTGGCCTCTGGTTGTAACCTCTTATACTTTATCTCGGTTCAATGTTTATACATGTATTTGAATATTTGAGAAATTAACATCTATACCTAATACATATCTATATAATCTATATAGTACAGAATACTTTTTCATGTTGTACAGTAAGAGGGTTTTAATAGGCATTTACTCCAAACATGGTATATTTGGTATTTAATCATGATTAATCAATTAATCAGTGACTTTTGTCTCTGATTAATCGACGAATATTTTTTCGACTGATTCCAATCACTACCTAACTGAAATCAACATACATTGTTACATAAAACGTCGGGCCGACCGGGCATCAACCAATACGCTATCCGAACATCATAATTGCTAAGGTTATTCCCCTTTTGTCGAGTGTCTTATATGTGTCTTTCTTGTGTTGATAAAGTATAGGGACAAGAAAGGCATTGATTCAGAGAGAAAAAAAATCATTATAATCGATGGTTACGTTAGAATAAATAAAAAATATGTTTTATTATTATTTTAAATAAATAAATCATCATCATCATGATCATCATAAACTACAACAACATAATTATCATCATTGAAAAATATCATCAGGCTACCATCAGCTTAGCTCTCAGATATTTATCTTTGATTATTTCTGATCCGCCACCTTTTCGCATTAATTACAATAACGTTGCGCATGCGCATATCCGGAATTTTTATTCAAGGTCCGCAAAATCAGTTACCATCACTGTCCACAAAACGGTTGCAATTCGTTCTCTGTCGTACATCTGTGACCTTTACCTTCATGTGCCTTTGACCTTATTCTGTATATAAAAATCACTACGTTTACTTGTGAGACAGATATACCCTTTCCATGAGTGTCAATTAAACGAATTTGCCTCTTTATTTACCTATCTATCTTACCAGGGCTGTCCCATAATATCAAAACAATATAAGTTATTTCAGAATTATTGTTTGTAAAAGCTTGATACTTTTATCATGCGTGATATTGTCGTTATACGTGATTAAATATATTTTCTCTTGTTTGCTTTTGGGGGTGTTTACGGCCCACCGACAGTATGACGTGAAACTGTTAATCAAGCGAGGTCAATAATGCGAGGTCAAAAGCAAAGCGTCAAACTATAAATTCATGTATGTTATCGTTTATATTTTACATTTTATGGAATTTATCCGCTTAAAATAAACTATAACTATTACATTTTGCAATTTGGAATTCCTTTCCAATGAAATTGTGTGTATTATGTTCAAAATTGAAAAATATATTACATTAAATTGCGTTCTTAGGCGACTGCTTTATGTCATGTTTTCCTTGCACATAATATTTAAATGTACCCAACGACAATGAATTTGAACCATCCTTAAAACATCACGTGAAACTGTCAACCAATCAAGAGGCGGGTCCATAATGCGAGGTCAAAGGTAAAGCTGTATGTGGCGTACGTGATAAACCGTTTATATTTTCAATTTTATGGATTTATCGCAGCGCTCTTCCTCGCGTTGTTTGCGATTAATTTCAAAAAATCTAAATATAAACGATCATTAATACATATCAAGGATATATTGAAATGTATCTGTAACATATATATTATGTGTACTGACTAATAAAATCTGCACAAAGAACAACATGTTTCATTGTTCACTTAGGTTTTTGCACTATCAACAGAAATCATTTTGTTTGATGTCTCATTTAAAATCATACCATGGTGGGAATGGTCTGCGAATATGTAATATTCTTACTTATAGCAAAAGATATTTTACTGGGACTGGTGTGATACCTTCCTCAGACACAATATGGCCAATGTATTTGACACGAGATTTAAAGAGCTCGTGTTCGTTGGCATTAAGCTTTATGTTAAAATCTGTTTCTCTTTAGATAATATGATAATCAAATAAATTGAGTTCCTATACTCTGTAAAACAAATACTGTTACTTTTACGGCCATTTGACATTAAAATAGATATTAAAGGTACCTCTCCCGTGAACGCTTTAACGTTTATATTTACATTCTTAATAGATATAACTGGGAGTTACCTTCTAAACAATGCATTGTGGGATTCGCGAGAAACGGTGGCATGTATTGAGAAAAAAACAACAACACTTTTTTATGTTTGTTTTTGATTATATAAGCAAAACATTATAAAAAGATGAAATAAATTTTGAAGACATTTCAAGGTGATACGGCAGAGGTAATTCTCAAATCACGATAATGCGGCTGCACTTATCTCGTTTGAACATTGAGATGAGTGGATTGCGTTTTTGATTATCTCTGTGGTATTAGATTTCGACAGACGTTCTCTGAAATTCAATACAGATAACGTAATTTACAAAAATATGTCATTTCTGCAATACTTTTTTTTTTTGCATTTCATTCACGGACATATTCCGTCGTCATTAACGGTTGGCCGTAAAAGGATTACGATGAAAGAACTGGAAACCAGCTGCCAGATTCTTTACCGTAAATTCAACGGTAATTTTTTACAATTCCCCATACACAGTTTGGAATGCGACAGGAGCAGTTTTCAACCCAAAATGGCACACATATTTTCTCATAACATCTCATTACCCCAACACTAAATGCAGCCGTATGTGTATTCTCCTCTTTCATAACCTCTTGCCAGAATCCGTCCATGAAAACCAGTGTCGAGAAATGCATGGAGCCGGACAACAAATGTAAAGTTTTGGCATATGGGTCCCTAATTGCCCCCTAATTTAAACTCCTAACGTTTCTTCGAACTATCACAAAATTTGACGATAATGGATTGGAAAATGCTCGAATTGTTAGAATTGATAGCTTCCAGAATTAGAGTAAGTGTAACGTTTTTCGGATATTCGCAGTTTTCGAATGTAAGCTGTCACAACGCCAGCACTTCTACGCTTAAAGGGTTGTTTTGCCAGTAAAGGACATCTACAACTATCATTAGTGAGGCATACAGACCTTGCGAACGACGAAAATAAATCGCAAATAGATAATTATCGGTCAGATCGTCTAGGAGGCAAGAACCCATCCTGTTTCTGTTACCACAGAAACAGCTCAGTGGCACCAGAATAAACTTGGTGACCTATACACATTTTAAAGAATTTTCTGAAAAAAAAAATAATAAAAGAAAATAAACGAAGCTATTTTTCCCCTGTTCCAAACTTTCTTAGTTTTATTTTCCATTTCTGTAAAATTGAAACACCTTTGGATAAATCAAATAAGCTATCATGAATTATCTATTAATATGTATTTCTTCTGTTTGTAGACTTATTATGTCACTTTTTTTCTTTTTATTTTAGCTATTTTTTATAAAACGGTTACCATGAATATACGAACGTAGCATAAAATCGAGCACCGTGACCTATATATTTTTATCCATTTCGTATCTAGCATATTTTCAACATAAAATACGTAAAATTGAGTAGTTAACACACTCAAGAATCTACCTTTATATCTCTGACCCTCTTCAGCGTACACTGCATGTATAAATTCAATAAAGGTGTATGCGACCAATAAAGTTAAAAACACTTTTTCCTTAAATTCATAAAATATAAGTTTTAGATTATGAATGTAAAATAATCGTTTTCCATATGTGTATTCAGTGTTTACATTACGGACAGTTTCACGCTCATGAGGTTGTGAATGGGGTAGGTGGTATGTACCCAATAGGAAAACACAGATAGGTGAACAGCACAAAATAATCGCGCACAGTATTTATCAACATAACATGAGCTATTAGAGGACAGCACGCTCGACTATTCAAAATGCTTGTTGGTAAATCAAATGAAATCTATTTTAATTCTTGCCCTTCACATACCCTGTACATATTAATAGTCAAAAATGATATACCTTGATAGTCTGATACCCCTAATATTTTTATGAAGCTTAAAATTAATCCCATGCCTAGTTACAGAGACATAAGCATAATAACACTGTGCATGCAAAACTTTAACCAAAAATCCAAGCATGAAAAGGGCCATAATTTGCATAAAATCCAGTCCAAATGTTATCCTCTATGGTTTTCTGATACTCCTTAACTTTCTAGTCAATTCCACAAGCAATTTCTGAGATATAAGCTGGATAGTAGCTTGAATGCAAAATTTTAACCAAAATTCTAGTTAAAAGGGGCATGATTTTTAATATATTCCATCAAGTGTTATCTTCCTTTATAGTATGATACCCCTAACACATTAAAGATGTTTCAAATCAATCCCATGCCTGGACTCTGAGATAAAAGCATGAAAGTACATTGCATGCAAAACTTTAACCAAAATTTCTAAGTTAAAAAGGGGCCATAATTTGTAACATATTCTATCAAGAGTTATCTAACATGAAAGTATGTTACCCCTAAACATATTAAAGATGTTCAAAATCAATCGCATGCCTGGATACTGAGATATAAGCATGAGAGTATCTTGCATGCAAAACTTTAACCAAAATTTCTAAGTTAAAAAGGGGCCATAATTTGTAATATATTCCACCAAGTGGACATACATGTACAGTTAACACATATAATATATATATATATAGACAAAAAAAACAACAGTGTATTTGGCAATATCTATATCGAAAAGGGGTCATAACTGTGTTAAAAATTTACAGATTTTGCTTAAAAGTGAACTTGGCTTTTAATTTAATAAGATAGATATGTGTACAAAAATATTTAAATTCGTCAACCCGTTCACGAGTTATTATCTGTTGGAGCTCAATCTACAAGTTCACTCCTATAATAGGCTATATACCAACCAAAAATATTTCTGTGTGGATATAACAATGATACTAGAACAATAATAAGCATAATTTTAACTCACCACACCTTGACCATTGAAGTCCTCAACCCACTATTTCACGAATACTGTAATACTGGAAACAATCCATGCCACTACACCATAATTTGATCAGGGTGCAACGTTCCAACAAATGTCTCTCTGACTAGTGGCCATCCTCAGTGATCTGGTCCAAAATTGGTAGAGAGGACCCAATCTAAGATGGATAGACGTAGACATATATGCCAAGGTCACTGATCAACGTAAATTTCAGGGAAAATACCTATCACGTTCGTCATGTACATTCTGAATCCAATGGAACCACGTTGAGCGCCATTGTCGTCGTACCGCCCGGGCATGTTTACATAATAAATGGGTGATATTTTCAAGATACATGATTATATTTTGAAACAATATGAAAGGAACAGTAAGTTTTACATAAGTAGAATATACATTTGCAGTCACACAAGTGTTTTCAATTTGTATATATAATAGTATATACACATGGCGTGCGTTTAGTATGCCAAACAGTATGCAACCGTATGCTTACAGTCAGCCTTCGATGAAACTTTCTCAGTGTCATACACCACGATCTTTACATATACCCATGTCCAGCATAGGTTGCACGTGAACAGCATGTTATATGGTCCTAAGAAAACTCCATATCCGTTTGGAAGTGGCCGGTTGCAATCCGGTTTGTTATACTGAACGCACGCCTGGGGTCAATGAAGTAAATACATTTGTACTCAACTCAAAACAGGCGTGCGTTCAGTATAACAAACCGTATGCAACCGTAGGCTTACAATCAGCTATGAAAATATCTCAGTGTCATAAACCACGATGGTGACGTAAACCCATGTACAGCATAAGGAGCACGTGAACAGCATGGTATATGGTCCTAAGACAACTCCATAGTTAAATGTAAGCGACCGATTGCAAACGGTATGTCATACTGAACGCACGCCTGATACATGTAACTTGCAATTACATGTACACGTATATACATTATTTACCAAGACTTGACTTGACTTGACTATTTGAGTTTACTGTCGCTTCGACAGTATTTCAGTCATATAGCGACGGCCAGCTAATTACAGGTGGGGGAAGACCCCAAATGCACGGAGGCCTCCGGGTAGAACCACCGACCTACCGCAAGCCAGCTGGAAGGCTTCCTCACATGAAAATCCGAATGGACAAACACCATGTGATTCCGAGCCCTATGGCATTATTATTTTTGTAACAAAGATGCCGTGCTAATATCACCGCCTAAAAGGTCGTTAATTCGACGGGAAAATCAATCATTTAAATTTCCTTTTACCAATTTCTCCGTTTACTATTTACTGCCAAAATTTCGACTGTACCCGGTGGCCAAGTGGTTAGAGCATCTGCCTCGAGAGCGGGAGGTCGTGGGTTCGATCCCCGGCCGCGACATACCAAAGTCGTAAAAAGTGGTACTGTTAAGCTCCCTTGCTTGGCGCTCAGCATATAAGGGTAGTAGAGTACTGGTTGGCTTGGTGTCAGGATAATGTGACAGGGTGTGGTATCATGCCACATGTGTACGGCGTGATGCTGCAGTGTGGCAGCACTATATCTGTCGCAAGTAGAGACAAGTCGTCTCCAAATGGCTGACATACTGTCGGTGGGACGTTAAGCCCAACAAACAACAACAAACAAAACAGACATCGTTCCAAATGACTGAAATACTGTCGGTGGGACGTTAAACCCAACAAACTTCCAGTATTCAACATAGCGAATATACTGCATAATTATATGATTTTTTTTATAAAGGTTACACTATTTAAATATTCAAAACAAAAATATCGTTAAAAATATGCGAAGTTGATGGGGATTCATTTAATGGAGTAACGGCTATATGATGCACGATTTAGTTTTCATTCTGGAAAGTCAAAATAAGCATAGATAAGAAATCCTCTCAGCTGCAATTGGCAGAGTAAACATGTACATGTACTATAACTAACTTTCAGTCATACGGAGACGGTGAAAACATACTTTATGTTTATATCGTGCAATTATTTATGACGTTCAGCCCGAAACAAGTCTCAGTTTGCATAAAAGAGAAGTGCATATTTATCAAAGAAACTGTTATTCCCTCAAGATACTTTATTTAACTTTCTTGAATACGGAGCAGATATTTCAGCTAGTCGTCTCATAAGTATAGGATTATCTACCAATCAAAATCGCTGAAATATTCATTTGGCATTGTCTTACGGCATCATCCCTAAGTAGGTCAAAAGTGAAGTTAGACAGCTACGCCGAAAGAAAAAAAACAACAACACATTAACAACCAAAAATATTGGAACAGTAACCAAACGATTTGACATATGCCTTCAATTTCTATTCCTTTTGCTCTTTTAGAGGAAGTTAGTGGTTAACTGTTAATTGATTTATATATTGGTACTGTCTAAGTTACATCCCCACTGGGTAATACAAAAATGAATAAAGCGACGGGATGGGGCGCTTGCTTCTGCTTTAGCATTTTCTTTATCTTGTGAAGCGATGGTATAAAGAAAAAGGACACCCATAAAAGTCAGTTTAGGCTATGAAAGTGATGAACTTTCGTCTGGACCTATATAGACAAATTGTGTCAAATACCTGTGTGTCAAATGTGTAGGGCTGTTGCTTTTATGATAACATATTGTGGCCGAGTGGATAAGGCGGGTTCGATCCTATAGAGCGACATTACCAAAGTCGTTTTAAATGTTACAGGTATACAATAAAAATATAAAAAGTGAAGTAGGGGCATTTTAAAGTTCGAGCACGTCGCCGACTTTACACAATTTATCCCTGGTCATCGAGCTACTTGTTTTATCCATCTATCGATCTCTCTGGGAAATATTTCACTCCGCTTATGGCTCAACTGAATTATACCTCCCTCTCTAATTCCAGTTTAAATCCCGGGTAAAGTGAATCAATGTGGTGTTAATTCTGTGCTCAATGAAATTATCAGTGTCCTTTGGCAGGACTCGAACCCGGTACCTCTTGGCCCCGAAGCGCGTGCCATACACCTGGTCCACTGCTTTCCGTATACTTCCCTTGTAGTTGGCGCTCACTAGAAAAGTAACCTTCTGGACTGAGTTGCCTAGTGGCAGGATAATGTTGTATCATGTCATTTTTCAACGGTGTTCTTTTTCAGTTTTATGAAGACAAAAGTTATCAAATTACTGATAAACTGTCGATGGGATGCTAAATAAAAGCAAGCAAACAAACGCTTTTCTTTCTATACATTATCTTTTTTTTCACGTTGTCACCCGGGATATAGAATCTACATGAATTTAATCGCATCACGAGCACTTTATTAATTCCCACTTAAAATGCATAATTCAAAATTGGTAATTGCTGACTGAAAACAGAAATCCACGCGCGTACCATATCGAACGGTCGCTAAACCACTACATCACGGGGCAACGAAAGCTTTTTAAATGATATTTTTAAAAGAGCAAATGTATAGACAGTATCTGTTCGTTTTTGTGGAGAATAAAAGCATGTTAATTACAAAATAATCATTATTGATATCTGAAATTCTTTATTATACATTGATGATGTAAATATATAAGAAATAGTTGAATAGTTACAGTCGTATCATCCTATCGAATAACATCGTCGGAATGGAGAGTAACGGAAGAAATTGACCGTGGGTGTCTGATGATGGTCGAATAATGACAATGAGGCAGATAAGTAAAAAGGTTTCCGGTTAGTACATACTTATATATAACAGCCTTAATACATAGTATTATCATAATGAACAGGCCCTAATAATGACAATGAGGCAGTAAGTAAAATTTTTAGTAATACTTACCCTTAATTTGAAGCAATAATGACAATGAGGCAGATAAGTAAAAAGGTTTCCAGGTTAGTACATACTTATTTATAACAGCCCTTAATACATAGTTTTATCATAATGAACAGGCTCTGATATAGACAACAGCAACCAACTGTATAAACCGTGGTCAAGATATGAACACTGGTTTGAATCATGGTTTATTTAAATCCATGGTTAAAATTATAAATATGGTTAGCAATTGTATAAAGCTTCGATTAGATTTCAACCAACTGCATTTTGGTTAAATCAACCAACTGCTCGAACGTTAAAATATCTGTCAAAACTTACTAAGCTAGTGGTTAAACTGTTCAATCAAGAGGTTAACCAGCGTGTTTAAAGTAAAACCCTTGATTAAAAGAAAAACACGGGTAAACGGTAAACCTGTGTTTCATTGAACCAGTGCTTATACAATTAGCTGCCGAGCGGTAATTCCTAGGTCTTTAAAGTCTAAATAAATATATTGTCCATAGGACAAAACATACCTGTATTTAACCATCAATCTTAAAAAGAGTAAGTAAATCACTAAATGTTTAAAAAAATCACATCTTATATACCATGAATTACTCCTCAGCGCCTTGTAAGTACAAATTCTCTTACCTAAGCCTCAAACCAATAAAGTGGAGAGACAGCACATTGCAAACAAAACTACATTTCTTTTTTTTTAAGCATCTACTATTTAAAGTTCAGTAAACTGACATTCACCATGTTTTAAATTTGTTGATGAATATTCATGAGGCAATAGGTTAGTACTTAACCTAAGATGATGCTTTCAAAGGCCATACCATTTAAAATAGTACATAACAAGTAGTTTTTTGTGGGGTAACTACTATATTAAACAGCAACTACACTACGTTTAAATTCTGATCTTGCGGCACATTTTCATCCTATTCACAATGCTTAAAAGAATATAAATCCTAGAATCCCAGTAAAGTGCGGTACAGTACAGTTCAGTACAAAATAAAAAAATACAGTGCAGAACAGAACAGTATATTGAAATTCATTACAGTATAGTACAATACAGAACATAACATTGTAGCATAGTGAAATACCAATGAAAATCACCTTGTTCATTAACCTCCGACGGGATATGTCCGGTTTGTTGTTAAGTGGGGTGTATAATAGTAGCGATATATAAAGTATTTGTGTCAGCTAAGACGTAGACCTACGTTGTAATTCTGAATATAATTGACAAAATATATAGAACAAACAATTCCGATTACTTCTTGTGTTTTAGTGTGTGTGTGTGTGTGTGTGTGTGTGTGTGTGTGTGTGTGTGTTTCGGTATACCATTCCTTGAGAGGTACATGCAGATATCTCGTACCTTGGTTTGTATATACATGTATTTCAATTAAAGTGCATACAACAGAGCAGACCCAGATCAGACAGCTCCTACTAAGCGTTTTCTCTATCTGCTCATACAATATTGTTGCTCAGATTCTAAACTAGAGAAAAGTACATCGTTTCATGCATCATTTTATGTTCAGTAAATTAACATTTATCAAGCCATAAATTGTACATGAATATTCACGAGGTAAAGCGGGAGATGGCTTTCCATATAGAAAACCCGTTTGTTCTAAATGATAATCTGAATAACCAAATACAGTTCTTCATTTCATCCTTAGGTCAAAAGAGAAATAGTTTCGTTTCTGGTCTCCTGACTGACCCTCTTTTTTAACGACCGACATTTTTTTACCAAACATGCAATTGAGACTTATCTATATATGTATACGGTCTACGCTTTATTTACTTATTTCTTCACTTTAGAAATGACATCAACATTGTTTTTTTTTTATCCGTTTTCCAAAATATGGAGTGTGTCACCATATTTGGTGCAATGTTCCCCAAAAAAAAAGGGTTATAGCTCAAAAACACAATATGTTGTTTGCTTTAAAATAGACTGTGAAATTTCTTTTTAAGACAATTATGGCCTTATGAAAATAACAGTGATATTTATGATTGAAAAAGAAATAAACTGTAAATAACAAGAGTGTTCTTTTGAACACGTGTGTCACCTGCTGAAGCGTGACGGAAAAAGTGTGCCAGGCAGACAGGCGGACGGACGGACAGACGGCAGCAGGTGTCACAAAAGGAGGACATAAATCAAAATGTAATCCATCCATTAAATTAAAATCATGATCATCCAAATGCTTAGTTATAGTTAGTGTTTATTAAGAGAGAATTTAACAGTTAAGAAGTCAGAACGAGCGTAGCAAGTGGCGGCTTCTTAACTGTTAAATTCTCTCTTAATAAACACTGACTAACTTAGAGTTTGCCCCGCCCTATTACTGCGTCACACTGCTATATTAGGAGATGGCGCCATAAAAGTGTGACGTCAACGTGTTGTTAAAGTATTCACACACGTGCACGTGCTTTCCAAATATGGATGTAACACATGAATTTCGCGCGTTTTTTCACCGTCGGCTCATTTCTTTTTCAGATTTCAATAACGAAGCATGGGAATTTAATTTGATTGATGACTGTTTTTTATTTATTTATTTATTTTTTTATTTATTTATTTATTTATTTATTTATTTATTTATTTATTTATTTATTTATTTATTTTATTTTTATCAGTTAAGACATCAGTACACAGCAACTGATTGGCGTTAAGGAAAGAACGAAATATGTAGATAATAATCGTAGATCTATAGAATAGCCTGTCAGCGGAAGATATCAAGGCTAGGAATACCCTGGAAATACCAAATCAAACGAGTAAATACATGATCTGTAAATTGTTTATGAACGTTATATCAATATCAATTCTTGTATTTACCAAAGTCGTAAACATAGGTCCTGGTTATAACTCCCTTGCTTGGCGCTCAGCATAATAAGGGTAGTTCCAGGACTGGTTGGCCCGGTGTCAGGATAATGTGATTGGGTGTGGTATCATGCCAACTGTCTACGGCGTGATACTGTGCAGTGTGACAGCACTACATCCGTCTCAAGTAGACATCGTCTCCAAATGACTTAAATACTATCGGTGGGACGTTAAACATAAAAACAATATCCTTGTAATTTAATATTGATTTTAGCATAGGAGTCCGTTTGGATTGAGCTGGTAATCATCGTTTTGCGAAAATATTTCCGAAGCTCTTCATTCTTATGTTAATGTATATTCAAACATGAATATTTAAGCAACTTTACTTAATGTTTACAAATGACGTCAACATGCGCCAATGTGGAATTAAATGATAAGCACACCTCGTGTGTAGGGATCGGTGTAGTAAACACTGCCATATATGGCTATCACGTGAATTGGGCGGAGCATAATTTGAAATAATGACACGCGCAGTTCGCCGTAAACTCTTAACAGTTAAATCTCAATTAAGTAGACAAGTCTCGCAAAATCCCGAACTCTTTCCAATTAAATCGACCAGGAATTTGAAATTTCGGGCTCACTGATTGGATAGAAATTGAGGGCAAACTCTAAAAATGAATACAGAGCAGATACACGCATCCACTGACTTGGAGACTTGACTTGAACAAGTTCTTACAAGTTATTCTAATCTCTCGACGGTTCTCGGTTGGACCAGTATTTTGTAAACGGGGTCGAACCCACAACCTTCGGGTCTGCAGTCTGATACGTTACCACTGGACCACGACGCCCTATAAAGGTTTGCATTTACTATAAAATACCTACTATCACTTATTTGACCATGATCACAATCTAAAAAATTTAGGTAAAAAAATGTCATAATATTCGTAACCATAGGAATGTATTAAATCCTGTAACATGAGTGTAAGCGGTCTTAATTAGAATAACTAAGTGACAATTGTGTGGATTTACCTGAAATAATCCATGAAAGCTCTAAAGTTATTTAATGATGTTCTGGGTTAATTTTATTCTATAAAATTCTTAACATCTTAGACTTGTCAGATAGGTTTTTTTATGTCAATTGTTTCAGTCTTTGTCCTTCTTTTATGTTGTTGTTGTTTTGAAAATCTCTTTATTCATCATTATGTTATAGGAAAGGACAGCAGTATTTATTTACGGCAAAATGCCGCTTAATTCGTAGGCAGACTGACGTCATTTCCGTGTTCGTGCAAACGTCTAGTTTCTATTGGCTTTCTTTTGATTGATTAGTTCTTTCAGAAGGTCGACCAGGCTACGTTTGCAAATATTTCCAACTGGTCTCTGCACAGTGGTCCTTAGGACAGTAACCACCCAAACAATTATTCCTGCACCACTCGTCAGTTGTGCCTGGGATGATACTATAGTAGCTTCGTACCTTCTTCGTACAGCAAACATCCTGGCAAGTATCTTGGCCATTGCAGTAATTGCAGTTATTTCCATTTGAAGCTGACGAAGGGGAACCGTCGAGTACACAGCCGGGCTCTTTATGGAAGACATCTACAAGTGTGCAGTGCGATTTTGGACAATTGCTTATAGTGTAGGGCTTGCACCAGTTGATAAATATGCCCATTCCAGTGCAGTTGGCAGTCTTTGTACAACATTTTCTACAGTAGCCGTCTTCATACTTAGCAAAGCACTCTTCGCATGACATATCGATGTTGACAGTCGAATCAGCATTGGAACCAGAACCACCATTGTTAGTTGGGCGGCTACCGTAGGTTGGGTAACCGTTGTTACTTGGGCCGCTATCGTAGGTTGGGTAACCGTTGTTACTTGGGCCGCTACCGTAAGTTGGACCACCGTTGTTACTTGGGCCGCTACCGTAAGTTGGACCACCGTTGTTACTTGGGCCGCTATCGTAAGTTGGACCGCTATCGTAAGTTGGGCCGCTACCGTAGGTTGGGCCGCTACCGTAAGTTGGACCGCTATCGTAAGTTGGACCGCTATCGTAAGTTGGGCCGCTATCGTAAGTTGGGCCGCTACCGTAAGTTGGGCCGCTACCGTAAGTTGGGCCGCTACCGTAGGTTGGGCCGCTATCGTAAGTTGGGCCGCTACCGTAGGTTGGGCCGCTATCGTAAGTTGGGCCACCGTTGTTACTTGAGCCGCTATTTTGAGCTGAGTGACCACTACTGGATGATTTACCCTTGCACTTTGAGCTATGGCTAGAAGTAGAGCCGCCACTTGATGTTGGTACACCTGAACTACCACTGTTGTCTGTTAACGAAAAGAACATATATATAGTTTTAGCTATTTTTTACTGGTATGATCTGTTCTCCCTCTCTCTCTCATTTTCATCTATTACACTTGAATGATTATTGAATGGTTAATACAACAATGTTTTGCAGACCGTCCAATCTAAACATTTTGCCGGCTATGCTAGTTCTAAAAGTCCAGAAGTCGGAGGAAATGTGTGCTGGAGGATACGTGATGACATGGCCCATGGAGATACCATTGATTCGAAGATTTTCGACGTTGAGAAAAAAAAAACATTTGCAATGTAAAATCGTAGATTGAGACTTGACCTTTAAAACAGGAATCGTATTTTTCAATACTTTTTTATGTACTCTATGTGATCAAACCGCTAATAAGTGCACTTTATCCACAAATATTTTGTCAAAACAATATTGGTGTGAATATTTTTCTTAATATGGGTCGTTACTCCGGTTCTTCTGATTAAAAATAGAATCGCTTACACTTTCTTGATACAAATTGTATTTTGAACAACGTCCTTAATGGTGTTTTGTGTTTCCGGAACGTCATCATCAGAATATATAATTATATATTTTTCAATTACGGACACATTGAGATTACAATGACAAATTGGATCCAAATTGTCCAATATATTTCGAATGTATCTTTATCTCATCTTCCTATATCAGTTTGAGTGAGTTTTAGCCTGATATATTTTATCAATCCCTAAATATACAAAGTCTAGGTGATAAATTGAAAAGCAATAAGCTTGATAAGCATACAAGTGTGGATGCTTACTTTAAGAATTCAAGTAGTGCAATACATACTGTCAACACCAGGGACATATTCGTCATTGCAAGATAGCAGCTCCTCGGTGGCACCAAGAGCACAAAAGGGCTTGTACCTCCCAGTCTGTAACGAAAGGAAAAGAACATTCCAAAATAAACAAGTAACAAGTAACTGGTGTTGCACGCAACACATGAGTCCCCTACCGGTGGAGTGCATATTTTTTCCGTTACCATAGCAACTAGAATTTTGATCAGAGTAAAAAGAATTAAAAAAAAAAAAAAGTAACGAGCAAAATCACCGAATCACCATATTGCCATTTATTCATATACCAATAACTGACCTTGGTAGGACTTGCCTTGATGAGATTGACAATGATGAGACTGACCTTATTGAAAATGAACTGGATAAGACTGAAAATGTTCGGGCTTATTTTATGAAATTGAATCCATATAACCGATCTTAAGGAACTGGAATTAAAAGTGACAGAAGAGGGACGTCCAGTGGTATTGAACATGATTAAATTAAGAGACTAAACTAGATGAGTACAAAGTGCAGTGGTGCAAAATCAATTAAAAGTAAAAACTCCTAAGTTGCAACCTTGAATTCCTCACAAGTCATGATCACAATATCGGCACAGTTGGCGAAATGCTCCTGGTAGGATCCTGGGTTGTTTCCTGCGAAAAATAACGATGTTTATTATTATTATTATTATTATTATTATTATTATTATTATACATGTACCAGTGTATTTTATTTTGACTCTAAACCCCTTAAGATAAAGTATTTGAGATGGGTGTGAGTTTCAAGATTTACAGATAAAACAAATGCTTTTTATAAATGATCTTAAAAATACTATTTTTTTTTTTTTTGCTGTTGTTTCGATACAAATTCGAAGTAAAAATACATGCACTATCATCGCCATCGTGGTTTTCAAAAGCAAACGAAATTATGCAAAAATGTTCGTGCCTTGCCTTTATAAATGCGTGTATCTTCAATATCAGCAAGGCGGTTTTCCCCAAAAAATAGAGACTGATTTCTGTTACTCATCATATGAGATAAAAAAAAAACTCCTCACTGTAGGCCTAAACCAAAGGCGTAGCCTAAACAATGGGTAAAATTGACTCCACGCCCCATAGTCGGCTTCAGCATGAATTATCATGGCCGTTATATTGGGGGTTGCAGTATAAGGTCATCATTTTCTAAGTGTAGATACGTAACTAAGATGAAAAGGCTTTGAAAAAAGAAATGTGGACACAAGCACATTGATGGACCAGTTCATACATGTACCGCAAAATAAATAAATAAATAAATAAATAAATAAATAAATAAATAAATAAATAAATAAATAATTTGTTAAAGACCCACACGTGAAGAAGCCGTAAGTCTTGGTCTTGTTATCTGTGACTTTTGAAACAAAGATGTGAGGGTCCGAAAATAAAAGACATATTGTTTTATTATACTAGATCTATGTGGCCTAAGCATTTTCAGATCAAAATCGGTCCTACATGACCAAATTTAGTCGTTTAAGGGCCAATGTTTTTGAAAGCCATGGAGAGTATGGATAGAATACTGTGTGCAAGCTGTATTAGCATGTCAAGCGCACAATTGTTGCAAGCAAATCAAATATTTAGAAACATCGCTATGCCTGTCTCATAACATGAAACATAACAAAGCACTTGATACACGTGCACAACTTACCTGCTCGGTACCACCACTGAAATGTACATCCATACGGACATTTCAGTGCTCGAGGAAGCTGAAGCTCGACCTCGTGGACTTTTGTTACACCCATGTCTCCTGCAAGGTTGTTATTTGTCAAAAGATGTTTATTACATTTATTATGGCGCCTTTCTCCCCGCGGTACATATCAATTAAGTTCTACACTATTTTATTAGATCAACGTAATTTGTTTTAATGGGAAATAAATTTGGTCAAAATGGACCTAAAATATAGCCCTTGATGGAGACGTAACCCAGGTGATAGTAGACAAGTATGGCTGTGAAGTTTTAACAGAAGGTTTAACAGTTTGGAAATTATGGCCATTATTATTCACGACGATGACACCAGAGTGATGAAAATACCTCGACATTAGTTCTTTGAAAAACAGACGAGTTAAAAGTATAAGAAAATGCCGATTGAAAGAGAAAGATGTGTGGTGTAATGCTTTACACAACTACAAAATTGACTTCTGTAACAACGGAATAGAATTTTGTAAAATTTTAAGGTTAAAGGCGTTTGAGCGGGATTTTTTTTCTAACGGACATATTTTTCTTAAAAAAAAAAAGCATATAAGTACTTTAGACTTTAACTAAAAGATAGATGAATTAAAAATAGGGGTTCACCATGCTTGTTTTAGAGATTAAGCTTATGGTAGAGCATCACTATTTGCTAAAAAAAATTGAAAAAAACATGGTGTTAAAAAATAAGAAAGATTTCGATTCTAAATACCGTAACAGCACATTAAAATGATATTTTTAAAATATTTTTATCACCATTTGTAACTTATAATGTATTGTATAAGTTACAGATAAAAATACTGTCAAATATGTATTGAAAACAAAACGGGCACTAAACGGACCAAAATGTATACAAAAACTATCCCAAAACTGTGAAATTTTATATATATTTTTCGAAATAAAAAAAATTCAACGGACAGATTTTTTTTTTTCAGAGGCAGTCCTTTGATATAAATGCTTTCTGAAAAAGTAAAAAAAGACATACCTCACCAAGTTTTTTTTTTTTTTTTTAACTAAAACTACTTTTTTTTTTATTGAAAGTTTAGCCTAATTTGCATAAAAACACTACAATGCTACTTTTTGTACCTTTAAAATTTGGCAAATATACTTTTAATGATATTCATAACACATGTATCTTAAAATTTGGGCTTTCTTCTATAATTCTTCTTTAAAAAAAAATCAGAAATTCAAAAATAAAATTACCAAAATCAAAATCAGCTGTAACCCGCTGAAACGTCCTTAAGTACTTCATTTCCACATTGGTGTGAAGTTATTATGGTTCTATTGTAAGTTAAACCATATCATCTTCGGATTGAGTGGATGCCTCAAGATAGTTTGTATCTTTAAAGTAGTTTGTTCACAGATGATCATTGACTACGATATTGATTTTAACGGTCTGTGTGTACCCATCTACAGACGCATGGTAACCAAGTGCAACATTCCGTGATTGTAAAAAGGAGATGGTTTCTCTATCAAAAACGATAGCTTTACGAACAGTATTTAACTATATTATGATTTATATACCAATTTTTAGAAAGTACATATTCGTGTGTCATCACATGACTGATCACCTTCACTACTCGCGCATGCGCTCATTTCACAGGCTAAACTTACGAATTCACTACCCAGAACTGGTGAAGACGATATGTTGTTGTCACGTGTCACTTGGTAATCAAGCACATGCATCGGGGAAACCATATATTTATCCGATTTTCCCGAAATATTCGTTTACGAAAATAGCATTTTCGAGTGCAATTTGACCTTTTGTCGAATTTATTTGTAAGGAAACAAATACTTCACCAACATTAAGGAGGGGCAGAAGAAAAAAATCTACCGATCATCTGTGAGCGAGCGTACATGGTGTGTTTCAGAAATTCGTTGTTTGCTAAAGCTTGTTTTAATACACCGTAGTAGAAGAGAGAAAATCCACGGACTTCTGAAAAATACCCTTGTGTGATTATGCTAAAGATGTTTAGAGCTAAATATAGAACGATAAAGCCAACTTCTATATTTTACAATAGAATCTTTCTCGTAAAAAAGCCATTTCTCAAGGTCTTTCGGGGACGAAATTCACACAGAGGCATATAGCCCCAACTACTATAAGATACTTAGACTTAAATGTACATCTAAAATGTTTTAACGTCCTCATTAAGATGCATTAACATCATAATAATTGACGCCGAACTGTCTGGACACATTGCTAATTTTCAGGTATATGAAGAATAACTGAAACATTCAATGCTCAAGGGCCCCGTTGTCCAGTGGTAACGTAGTTGACAGCGGTCCGAAGGTTGTGAGTTCGAACCCTTTTGGGAGTCAGATATTTTTCATGGCCATCCCACGCGCCAAATATTGGCCCAATCAAGAAACTGATGAATTATAGGTTAAGTATAATTTGTTAGAACTTGTTTCCCAATCGACGTAAAATTGTAAGTTAAACTATTTTAAATACGTATGTTTGATATGCGATGCAAGTTTAATAACGTGTGTAGTGTAAATGTCTTGATCTTACTTGTATAGTTTGTCCCGCTATTATCTGCTAAGTTCAGTGTAATCTTGCTTCCATTGTTAAAACATTCAGCCAATTCTTTAATGTCATTTTCCTTTTGTACCATATTGCAAATACGGAACTGGAAACTGCCAAGATGAGCCGCTGACAGATACACGAAAACTGTAATTATCTGACCTGTAGATGATAATACATGTAATTACTTATGAAAATTGAGAATGTAAGCAAAAGATGACATCAACAAAATAGGTTTTTTTAATTATTATTATACCTCAATATATCATTCAATGCAAAACTCCTAAAGACCTATAATGTGATCTGATCGAATATTACCCTCATAGAGAATATTCCCCGGTAGATATTTCTTTATCACCCTGGGGCACAAAACTCCTAAATACTTCCGTATTCAGTATTGTAGTAATTAATTCCCCTGGACTGATTATTCAATTTTTAGTAACTATTAAGCGTTTATTGATCAGGATCTTTAGCTAAAAACAGTTCGCCCCCATATTGTTACAGGAGCAAAAAAAAAGTCGTTTGCAAGTAGGTTTTCGTTATAATAAGATAAATAGCACATGGCTGTCAGGGTGACAGTGGGTATTGCCAACCCTTGAACAAGCGTATTACCAGTTACCAATATACCAGTTCTCGGGCTGCCAATATCCACTATCAACCCGACAGCCATTATTTTTTTATTATTATATCATTATATTATATTATTTATATATTTTACACATTTGATATATCGTATGCAAATCTCGAGCGATAACGATCTACGAAACATGTATATGGTAAATGACACGTAAAGAACCATGGGAATACTCAGATGGATGATCATTTCATCACTACTCGTTAGTGACAAACTTTTTAATTTGTAAGCGAAACTTAAGACAAACGAGATTTTTTTCTTTTAAAGGTCAGTATGAAGCTCCAAAAGAAGTGACATTAATCTATATAAATAAGTTCCATCTAAAGCATTAATTGATGTTTTATAACACAGAATATCAGTTTAAGTAGTATATGAAAACAATAATAATAAAACAATTAAAAACGATGGCCTTGATAAAGATACTGACCATAATGTTACTGAGAACTTGTGTTATGTTTTTGATGGAAGTCTAATGAGGGTTCCAATAATTACGAAACAGTTACATACATGGGACAAAAAAACAAACATCGGTGACATACAAGAGTCAAAGTGTCCGGTTTCATGTCAGGGGCAAATTGTTTAGATACACAAGGGGCAAAGATTTCTGGTGAACAACCCATATTTTCAACACACATTATTTCTGTAATATTTCACAATTCTGGATGGGTAATACATGTCAGATTTACCTTGCTTATAAGCCCTGACAGGCGTAATGTCTTGAGCGTACATTCCTCCATAATCGTGATTTCCTCCGACTCCAAACTGGTCGCCACATGCACCGCAAAATCCACCAGCATTGTTCTGGGCCTGTAATTGACGAACATACAAATACTAATCAAGTTTTTTTTTGTTTTTTTTTAATTTATTAATTAATTTTTTTTTTTTTGCGACACATCGTTTTATCCTAGGGAGCAATTCTGCCGAGCGCGATTTGAGAGCATCCGATCATCCGACTGCTGTGACCGTCACCATATAACCTGATTCTTATTCGCGACACATCGTCTTGTCCTAAGGATCACGTGTTCCAAGTTTTTTTGTTTTTTGTTTTTTTCCAAACACGACCTATACACAACAAAATACAGTCTGAACTTGATTTTGAAGTCAAACGACTGCCGTGGCCTTCATCGTGAAACAAGAGACCTGATTTTTATTTGCGACACATCGTCCTTGATAACACTTGTACCAAGTTATTTCAAAACACGACCATACATAACAAAATTGCAGCCCGGAAATGATTGCTTGCGCACATAGGCATAGTCACGGACAGACACGTGGACAGGTGTATCACTATACAATATATACTGTAAACCAAAAAAAAAAATATTTTAAAAAAAAGGGGGGCAATTACCAAAAAGTACACGCTTCTTATACAAGGGGAAAGAATTAGAAATTGTTAATAGTTTTGTTTATTTGGGTGTTGTTTTCACATCGGGCGGATCATTTAATTTAGCTCAGTTGTCACTAGCTGGTCGGGAACAGAAGGCTATTTTTAGAATGGACAAATATTTGCATAAATTTACTTTTATTTCACCAAAACATAAATGTGACTTATTTGAAAAACTTATTTTACCAATGTTAAATTACTCTAGTGAAGTATGGGGTTTTATCCAGGGTAATGCGATTGAGAAAACACATAACAAATTATACAGTTTTGTAAGAAATTTTTGGGGGTAAAGAAATCAACGCAGAATGATTTTGTGTTTGGGGAACTAGGTCGAACAAATTTATTAGTGAAAAGACATTTAAATATTATTAAATACTGGCTCAAGATATTACGCGTAGAGGCGAATAAATATATTAAAATTATTT
>CM037790.1:5654403-5669603 GCA_021229015.1 Solen grandis | reverse complement strand
GAATTCGTTGTTTACAGGGATTAAACATAAAAATTTTTATCAAAAAATCATTTAAGTAGATTCACTTTTTTGCTAGATGTTTTCCCACCTAAAGACTTTGCATCTTGGATAAACTTTTTCTGCATTTTAAAGATAATTTCTAATATTTTAAAATTTGACTTGCAGACGATCGACAAACGGGTTTTTTCCCGGCGCCCGGGAAATTTTCGTCATATGGACACGGGAAACTGTGTTTTTCCCCGGGAACGCCACTTTCGGGCCCCTGGCTTGTATTTTTTTTTTTCCATTCCCATACGCTGATTTCGTGTTTTTCTAAATAAAAAATAAAAAAAAAAATTAATCGTCGCTGGTGTAAGGACCATCAAAACTTGTTTTTCCCTTTTTTTCAATTTAATCATGTACACCCTTGCTTAATTTATACAAAAATTTTAAAAAAAAAATATTGTATTTTTAAAATTATGTTGATCCCACATACCCCTAATATTTAATCTTAAAAGGCTTAAATTTTTTGGGCCCCTTTAAAACGCTTTAAATGATTAAAAAACGTTTTTTTAAATTTTTATTTAGTGTGGACAAAAATAATAAAAAATCGAGTTTATTAGATAAAATTGTCCCTGGAATTTTTTCTTAAAAATGAAATTTTCGTAATATTGAAAAAGAACATGCGGGGAACCACCCAAGGCGCGTTGCCGTCTAGGACCACCTGAAAAACCCCTTTGGACCATCCGGACCACAAAAGGCCCACCCCCTCCCTGGGACCATCTCAAACCATGCAGGTCAAATAGGACCCCCTTAGGACCACAAAGGACCACCTACCAAATACATTTGAAAGGCCCCCCTAGGAAAAATATAACAAAGGGCCACCTAGGATCATAAATTTAAAAATATCAACATATAAACAAACCCGGAATCCGTCTTTGGTTTTTAAAATTTTTAAAATTTTGGGAAAAAAGACAAATGAAAAATATTTATTTATTAAAAGGGGGAAATTGGTGGAAAAAAAAAAAAGATAAATGATAATTATGTTCTTGTTTCTCTAATTATATTTCTTTTCTTAACAAATATTGATAGTTATCAAGGAAAAATTTTTTTCAATTTAGTCCCTTTTCTTTTAAAATTTTTATACAAGAGGGGCAAGATGGGTCTGAAGACGCTCATCTGAGAAATAATTTCCTTCACAAGTTATTTTATTAAAAACATAGTTTTTACTGAATATTTATCCATGCAGAAATAAAGGAAAAATCATTTCCCAAATTTTACAAACCAAAACCCGTTTCCCGTGGTCCAAATTTGAAGCTTTAGCTTAAGAATCAATTTAGTAAGTCACGGGGTTTTGGTTTAGAGTCTCCAAATCAAAGGGTCAAAAAACCCCCACACAAAACGTACCTAGAGTCCATAATAAAATACACTATATTTTTTTTTCGATTTAATGCCAAAACACTGATAGAAGTAATAAGTTTTGACGGTTTGCTCCAAAAAAACTTGACCTCCCTTTTTAGGTGGGCGGGCCCTCCCTTTTTTACTATTTTTAGTAACTCATTTGCATATAAGCATTTTAAAGGGGATGACGGTAGTGGCCAAGTTGTAGGGGGACCATTTTATTTCTTATGTGTGTATTGCGCATGCGTGGTGGGCCCTTTTGGGGTTATAGTATGACATCAAGAGCATATTTAGAAAAGACATTTTGATCTAGTCCCAATAATATACAGAGCTGACTTGTATATTCAGTCATAGGGCTTAATCACGGACATTGAGGGTCAGGTCCTCAGCCTTAGACGGGGACTTTACAAAGTCTTATAACTAGATCATCATACAATAAATGAAAAGAACATATAGGGTCATGGACTGTACACGCAATGAGTAAATATAATAAAAAATATATCAAACAATATTGGAACATACTTTTTGAACATACCTGTACACTTTACTTCAACACAAAACGGAAATGAAGATCAAATTTTCAGAATTCAGACGTGTGTGGAACACAATTTTTGAACATGTCTGTACACGTTATTTCAACATGAAACGGAAATAAAGATCATTTCCTCAGAATTCAGGTATGTGTGTGGAACACACTTTTTGAACATGTCTGTACACGTTATTTCAACATGAAACGGAAATAAAGATTCAGACGTGGGCGGAACACAAACTTTGAACATGTCTGTACACGTTATTTCAACATCATGACTTCTTTGCGAATATTGACATCATTTAAAGCAGGCACCAGTACATTTCATAATCACATACACAGTGACCTATATACCAACAGAAAGAAAAACATCTTACCTACCATGCATGAATACGTTTTACTTTGAATCTGGAGTAACACACTTATTGACCTCCATTTACAAATAGTAAGTAGCTTAAAAAAAGTCTGTTGATTTGATTTTCAATCGAATTTTTGTCAATTATCGATTTCATTGTTTTCCCATTTTTTAAAGAGTTGGTTGTTTTGAGGATCCTATTGTCAAAGAAAACAAACACATTTTAATCTGTTATTTATTTTATTTTGCAATACAATTCGCTTTCATATGCACACATTTTTCTTTTTTTCTAATTAAGGTTAATTGGCCGGAATTCCTGGTTGTCGAAATCTTTTGTTTGATTTTACAGGGGAAATCATATTCTGACGTTTAATGGAAGTAGGCTTTCTTTCCCTTGGTGGAGAGTCTTGTATCTTGAGTTCTGACTTGGCATTTCTACCACTTGTGCCACAGGGGTAACATATTGAATGGTCGGTTCTTTAGACGTGCCACCAGTCTGTATTTTTTCTACAACGTAGTGTCCTTTATGATTAGGACGTAGTTTTCCCTCGGCCATGAGGCGAAAATGTTGTGACCATCTGTCAGTGTTCATTATTAGTTTTTATTTATGTCTATTAGTCTTTTCCCCTTATAAACTTATTCATCATCATCATCATCACTAGATTCCGAATCTATCTCTCCGTGACCAATGACCTCATCGAACCAATGATTGTACTTTTTCAACACTCGTTTAATCACTTTCTTTTTATTGTCTGAATCCAAAATTTCTCGAAGAATTTTCTGATGAACGACGCTTCCTTCTAGTTGAGCCGCTGTTCTAAAAAAATCTGTATACATTCGCATGAAATCTTTTTTATCGTCTTCAAAGACAAACTCATAGGCTTTTGAACGGGCTTTCTTTTCTGAGTTTCCTTCATTTCTATACATGTATTTGTAGTATTTTTCATCCCAAATTGTTTCCGTCTTATCACCAGCTTTTTTGGCTAAGGATTCAAAATATTCATTTATGTCTTCAATGTAGTCTTGTTGGTCCATAGAACTTTCATTAGCAGAACCATCATCGCAGGTGATCCAATCTCGACGGCCTTCTTTACTCGTAGGCTCATCT
Source organism: Solen grandis (assembly GCA_021229015.1). Classification (NCBI taxonomy): domain Eukaryota; kingdom Metazoa; phylum Mollusca; class Bivalvia; order Adapedonta; family Solenidae; genus Solen; species Solen grandis. Next base: position 5,666,231 of record CM037790.1, on the reverse strand, counting down.
TCATTACTAGTATGTTCAGTTTTTTCTTTTCAACACCGCTGGACACCATGCTCTGACATGTTTTTGTAAGTTATTAATGTCTGAAAACATAGAACCACAGTCGTCGGAAGAAATCATGATGTTTTGCAAAGTCTCGACTGGAACAGTATCCTGTCTCTGTATATCGTTTGGTAGTTCCATTCTACAATCTGTTTCTCTTATAAATTCCATCACATTTGTGCGCATGCGCAGTGAACTGGTGTAAGTGGCTTTAAATCTACGAGTAAATAGCCATAGGGATGACTAACAGCCTTTTCAAAAGGTCTTAACAGTTCTTGGGGGTTACTGGGGTACATTTGTCGGGCAAGTGTCATAACCTGTTGTCTGTCTACAGGGTTGTTAAATAATACCAGATAATGGCAATTTCGTCTCTGGGTAGGATCTTTGCTGAAATACAGGTTTTGGTTGATAGCGATGACAGACAGATTTCGATGGTGGCTACCTTCCGTGAATAAATCGGTAACTCGTTGGTCTTTCACCGCTTCCTTAGCCATGTCATCTAATATGATCACATTTCTGACTCTAGGGTCCAAAATCTCATCTTTTTCCAGATTAAAAGGTACTCCTTTTTTGAATTCTACTTCCGGAAAAACGTTTCTTTGTATTTCGTCATATAACGGTTGCCATCTCTTGTATAACCAGATAATACGTTGTGGAGCGGGACGGAGTTTTTCATAAGCCCTCTGTAGTAGCTGTGATACGAAGTAAGTTTTACTCGTACCGCAAGAGGTCGGTCCGCTGACCATACACGTAAAGGGATGTTGAAAAACAAATTCCTTTCCATTAGTTAATGCTGAAGGAGGTATTTCCCTAACTTTCTTTTGTGTCTGTACTCCTTGAGGAGGAGAAAGAGGAGGAGGAGGGGTCAATTCCGGAGGAGGAGGCGTTTCATTGACTGTCTTTTCATTTCCATGTTTAAATGCACAATGTCTTAACAAATTGTCCCTTCTTGTAAATACTTGTTCTACACTCTAAACACTTTATAGAAAACATATTTTATGAACTGAAAAAGAAGGCACTTCCCCTTATAAGTTTTTTAGACTTTGATCCTGCTTGTTCTTATATTAATCAGTGTTTACACATCTCTAGATCCGGCTTTGAAAATACCTCGTCGTAGTTCATGACATTGTCCATCTTATAGGAGAATCGACCAGCAAACGAACATTGAATATAACATCTTATTCAACATTTTGTACAAATTCCATATTTTCAAGTCATGCTGAATCTCCACATTGTTAAACTCCACATGTTGTTAGCCTGAGTGTCAAAACTTGTATGACTGGCACAATTTTCGTATGGTTTTTTATACCCTCGATGTTCAAACTAATGAAGAAAGGGTCAGTTTCACATAGAATGTTGTCATTTCCGTTTTTCAAAGGATTATGGACTTCCGGTCAAGCGAATTCATTTTATAGAATTCACTATACAATATAGGGTCATTTTTACATTTGATGACGTCATTTCCGGTTTTAAATGCCCATGGACTTCCGGTTGACAGGGTTCAAAGTATAGATCTCACTAAGAGCTTACCAAAGTAATAAAAAAATAAATCAATGGAAAACTAAAGGAAATAGGGTCGATTTTAAGATGTGATAACATGTGATGACGTCATTTCCGGTTCTTTATTTATCATGGATTTCCGGTTACGGAGTTCAAAGTATAGATCTCACTTTGAGCTATTTCCATAGCTATGAAAATGATTCAAATCGTTTAACAACTAAGGGAGATAGAGTCATTTTTTTACATTTGATGACGTCATTTCCGGTTTTTATTCATCATGGACTTCCGGTTAAGGTATTCAAAGTAAAGATCTCACTTTGAGCTTTCCATAGCTATCAAATATATTCAAATCTGATAACAACTAAGGAAGATAGAGTCATTTTTTTACATTTGATGACGTCATTTCCGGTTTTTATTCATCATGGACTTCCGGTTCGATTTATTTTGAATCTAGTTATTATTTGTATGCTCAAATGACAAAATATTAGTGAAAAAAAAGAAAATACTGATTTTTGTATGATATATATAAAATCGATAAATAATCAATATCGGATTAATCATATATTTTGACTTGATTTGCACTAAAACAATAAAAAAATGAGTTCTAAAAAATCAAAATAACAATATTCTTATACTCAAATGACTAAATGTTAGAGCAGAAAAAAGAAAATGTTGTGTTGTTTTTTTTGTATATAAAATCGATAATTAATCCATATCGGATCATTCATGTGTTTAGACTTGATTTGCGCTCAAACAATATCAATAAACTGATTTCTGAAATCAAAATAACAAAATTCATTCATTTAATCAATGTTTATACTTGTATTCGAATAATATTAGAATTTAATAAACTGAAAGAGTTATTGTCTTTTTAATTAGTTCCCTGCTGCAAGGTCGCAGCTGTTTCACCCGTCCACTCCAGGATTATATCGATTAAACATAAACATGTGTTTTAAGTTAAAATCAAGTGGCTCAATCATATCTATAATATTGATTATTGATCTTCCAACACATCTTTAAACATTTTTATACAAAAGAATTTGGCGCAAAAATTTGACAATTTCGTTCTTTCTGTGACAATTTTTTTTTTTTTTTTTACTGCGATATTTATATATTTGTAATATCTATTATTATTTTCTTAGATTTAAACTTGTTTATGTTAAATTAAGGTATTGAAGTTTTACATCATATTTGATTATAATAAAAACATAATTCTATCAAAATTTCATTTTGAATAATTTATTAATGTACTTGTAAGATATAATTTGGCATGTCATTTTAAATTTTTTGCATACAATATTTTTATCTAAGTATAATAGGCCATTTCAATTTCAATGTAAAATTATAAGTAATATTTTACTGTTACACTGTTGTCACTTTGCCAATTACATTCCTATATTAGTCAGTCCACCTTATGAGTTTGTTAATTGGTTAAACAATGGAAATAAGAATTATTTACTCTTTTTTGTGTCGTCCTTGGTGTTGGTGTGCTTGACATGGATTTAATTTATCAACATGTAGCAATTTTATATGTGCTTGTTTTATAAATTGTCCATGCCAATGCATATCTGCCAAATAAAATCTATCTATCTATCTAATGCTTTTGGAGTGATCAGTTTGACTTTTTGTGCAAGGGGTTTTGATTTCGAAAAAAAAATGGATATAATTAACTTTTTAGAAGTTTTGTTGTGTGATATAAAACTGGATACTGAGGAAAAAAGGGAGGTGATTTATAAATTAAAAAAGTTTACCTTATTCAACATGTCCATTTCATTTCCAGAACCATGAACACATTCTATGATTTTGTTTGAATAGTGTGCGTGTGTGTGTATACGCCTCATAGGTTCATGGAGTAAAAATGATTGCTAGTTGTTGTGCAATGTCGAAATTTCATTGGTTGTAATACTACATTTCATTTCTGATTGGTTGTTGATCTAAGTCATGATTATTTTTAGACAACATGTCTAGACTTGTTTTATCGACATAAAATGAAGACATGGCATTAGTCGGTTCAAATTGTAAACCAGTTATCTCTGGTTTACTCTAGTTGTACACTGGAAATACATTTCCAAGAATAATTACCGGAAATACTATGACTTAAAATGGTATTTCACGTGTGTGTGTGTGTGTGTGTGTGTGTGTGTGTGTGTGTGAAACATGAACATGCATTTGTACATGTATATATGTACGTGCTCATGTACTTCATTAAATTTGATACAATTTTAAGTATGAGAATGTGCTTATATAATCATATACAAACTCTACAGAAATTAAGAGAGAGAGAATTAAACAAATGGAGGTCAATAAGTGTGTTACTCCAGATTCAAAATAAAACGTATTCATGCATGGTAGGTAAGATGTTTTTCTTTCTGTTGGTATATAGGTCACTGTATATGTGATGATGAAATGTACTGGTGCCTGCTTTAAATGATGTCAATATTCGCAAAGAAGTCATTATGTTGAAATAACAGACATGTTCAAAAATTGTGTTCCACCCACGTCTGAATTCTTAGGAATTGATCTTTCTTTCCGTTTCATGTTGAAATAACGTGTACAGACATGTTCAAAAAGTGTGTTCCACACACACCTGAATTCTGAGGAATTGATCTTTATTTCCGTTTCATGTTAAAATAACGTGTACAGACATGTTCAAAAATAATTGTGTTGAAATAACGTGTACAGACATGTTCAAAAATTGTGTTCCACACACGTCTGAATTCTGAATATTTGATCTTTATTTCCGTTTTGTGTTGAAGTAAAGTGTACAGGTATGTTCAAAAAGTATGTTCCAATATTGTTTGATATATTTTTATTATATTTACTCATTGCGTGTATAGTCCATGACCCTATTTGTTCTTTTCATTTATTGTATGATTATCATATGTTGATATTGTTATTGTTATAAGACTTTGTATAGTCCCCGTCTACGGCTGAGGACCTGACCCTCAATGTCCGGGATTAAGCCCTATGACTGAATATACAAGTCAGCTCTGTATATTATTGGGACAAACATAAGGTAATTCTACCGATAATGTCATTCTAACTATAGATCATAATGTCATTCTAAATATAGCTCATGATGTCATACTATAATCCAAAATGACCACCACGCATGCGCAATACACACATAAGAAATAAAATGGTTGCCTACAACATGGCCACTACACGTCATACCCTAAATGCTTATATGCAAATGAGTTACTATAAATAGTAACAAAGATGGCCGCCCACCTAGAAAGGAGGTCAAGTTTGTTTGGATGCAAACCGTCAGACTTACTACTGATAATTCAACAGTTTCTTCGTGTGTTTCATCTTGACCTTATAGTAACTGGAATAAATTAGACGCTGTATGCTTTGTAACTTACGACTTTAATAAAAAGGCGTTTTAAATTTACATTTGTAAATAGACATGAAGACATGAAGCAAAGAAAAATATCATTTTAAATTTATAATTGTATCTACCGGTATTATACTTGAAATTATTGATTTATACGAACATGTAATTGGTCTCTCTTGTGTAACGCTATTTATAGTGATCTATATTTTAAACATTATCAGGAAGGATTACAAGAAACTAATATTGATACATTTCTGTTGATAGAAAACTAAATTTGAAATAAGATTTTGTGAATACAGAACATTTTTTTTTTTTTTACAGAGGCAGTTTTATCTACATATAAGCATATTAAATGTAGGAAAACCATGTGAATTCTTTTGTCGGAAACATTGATATCTGTTAGGAATTTCGACATTGTTATTATTGAAATATGTTTATTTGTAGAAAAAAATGTTTAGAAGCAAATCTAATACATTTATGTACTTACACCACGTTTAATATACACACAAAGAAATGATGTCAGAAAGGCAACATTGATGTATTTATAACAGTGTATTTTCATAAACAGACTTTTGATCCACGACATTGGGCATCTGTGCGCCGCCAACATTGTAGAATGGGTCAATTATTCCAGATGCATTTTCACTCAAAGCACGTCCAATGCATGCATTGTTATAGTCAAATCTTTTACGGTTTTCTTTCCGGACAACTGTGCTGTACACATATTGGTTTCCGGCGTTAACAATTGCAGCTGCAGTGGCAAACGTATGGTATATGTTTGTTGGGACCTCGTTATCCGATTCTTCTCTAATACCTCTTGCTTCGTCAAGACTCCCCATCTCCTCTTCATGGAATCCATTAAGCATATGACTTCTGTTTTCTGAGAAGACAGGGCTAGAATGGGGATTGAGTCTCACTAAATATGATTGGTGAGCTAGATGTGCTTCTCTTTCGTTATTAACTGGATTGTGCTTCAGTCTGAAAGTAAACAGCTAACTCATAAGTTAATGGCTAATGCACATATTGTTAAAAAAGAAACTGATATTATATTTCTGAGACATGAATCAATAAATAAAATATAGTTATATCATGTCATGATAATGGTAATAAAGAATGATACAAAAACAAGAAACATTTAATAAAACTTCATTTGTTATAAAATCTCTATTTATTTCCGGTATATATAATGATAAATTGAAATATACTTATTAAGAAAAATAGAATAAAGGCACATGGTTTTGGATTTAAATTGTGCCTGTGTGAATGAAGCAATGCTATTGGACACATTTTTCTAATATACACCTTAAATAATCCACGCATGTTTGTAAAATGTTACTATTTAAAAAGCTGAATGTAGACCTGGTATAATAAGCAACTTAATTACAGACATAAGCAGTATGTGTGTGAATCATCACATTAAAATCACCACATTGTGTATGAATATTCACATAACCTCTCGATCATTATATACTTACTAACATTATTTTTTTCTCATAAGCAACCATTACGGTTTCACACTATATTTACTACATTCATCTGTAAGGTGTTAACGTTCTGAATAGTGAGTAGAATAATACTAAAATCCAATGACCTAGGTTGTCGAAGAAAAGAATATTTATTTACAGTCATTGTCTGTGGATAGTGAAAATCCCTTGTCTGGAAATGTATGATCCTTGGCAGGGTTTATATTTTGTATCGTTTAGGCAACAAGTCAGGGAAAACGGCAATGATAGGCCAATACACTAATAAAGGATGTTGAAAACATTGGAAACACCTGCAAAGCAACAAAGCTCATGGGATACATGGTCAAAGTGGTAGTCAGACAGAAGGAGGTACAGAAGAGAAGGAGCAAGTTAGTGGTGTGCTTATAAACAAGTATACACGGAACGACCGACATATTGAATGGTTGGAGATATAGAAAATGGAACCAGTATGAATATCATTCCTGTTTCGTTCTGTTTTTACCAGCTTCTTTGTTACTTGTTGACTTGGGGCATGTCAGTCGATCCAACATATAACCTGTGTTGAGCTCAGCCTACCACTAATCAAATTTTTAACATTCCTGTATCTCAAACGAAATGCAGACGCAGTGTGGGAGAGCTCGGTGTTGGAATGTGAAAGCTTTCTTGCGCAGACAGCATGCAGAATGTTCTAGAAGATTTGTAATAAGAGAAAGATGCAGTGAGCACCTGATAGAAGCTGTTTGTTAACTTTTCTGGTTGTATTGGGAGAAAATCCGCCTGGAAACATGCCAATAGTGGGTAGTGAGTTATCCCCACTAAAAGTTATATTGAGTCCATTCGATGACTAACTTATACAACGGTCTCCAGAAATATTTCTTTAATAATCATCATCATTATCCTCATCATTATCACTAGTTTCTGGTTTGCAGAAATGATGCTTGTAAGGACATTACAGGTAATTTGTTGTGTTGCATAAATTAATATTTCACTCATGACATATTCATTAATGTATTCCTAGCGTACCTCCATGTGGCGATGCCCCGATACAAAAGTCCAACTATTGTTGCCAGGACAATGACAACTACAGCTGCTACAATCACAATGTAGTGGACAGAGAGCCATGATGCCTTGTCTACATCCCCTGTTGCGGTAATGACTTATAATGGTTATTGTATATACTTGCATACTTGAAATATATTTTATAATAAAAAGAATAAAACAGCGATTTTAAACTTGATTTTTGTTGAGAGATGTTAGATCTGATCATACACATCTATAGATATTCTTGTAAATCGATGCTTTGCATTTAGAAATACTATTGAATAAGTTTGTTTACTAAAAATTATCAAGAAAAAAAGTTTAAAAGTCTGAATATAAAAAATGCGAGAGTTTATATTTTAACAATGTTACCGTATTGATTGACCAGATATCTAAGCTTCCGTTCACACATGTCTTCGTGTAGAAGCAATCCTGAGGAGTTGTCTCTACCGACACTGACACAAAACGGAAAACTTCTATCTGTTAATAAAAGTTATTTTAACTACCATTGGTTTATCTAAAGTGTACAAAGTAAAGCGTGTAAGAAATCACTTTGAGGTGGAATAGATGATATTTTATTTATCGAGTTTGCAATTGTTCCAGAGGTGAATAACCAGCCGAATGTGTAATGGTATATTATTCCTTTGAACTTTGCACTGAGTACACAAGGAGAGAATATTTTTCAGTTTCATGATAATGTGACGGGGTATTGTATCGCAGTGAGGCAGAATTATATTTGTCAAACCTAAGAAAATAGTAAATACCTAATCATTCTTTTATCCTTATATCAGTATACCAATAATATATAACAAGACTTTCTGTGTGTTCGTTAAAAGTAGAAACACAACATTTATTAAACTTAAAGGGACTGCCCCACAGATGCTAAAATGACGAAAAAAACAAAACAATTCTAAATTCAAGAAAGTCAATGTTATAATTGTATGTAAGGCATTGAAATCTGATCACTGATAACTTACATTACCCAAGAAATCCCGAGATATTGCTGTTTTCGCAGTTTTTTTCTAACGCAGATTTTACTGCGTTACAAACGCAGTCAATTTTAAAATTAGATTTCTGAAAAATCACGTGACAGCGCACGTGCCCGTTCGCATATGCGCATCTAATCAAACAAGCTATTTCTAGCACTATAATATAAAAAAAAAACAGCAAGCGCAAAAAAAGCGTACCATTGTTGCGAGACAGAAACGCTATAGATCAAAACTTGTAAATATCGGCGATCGAGTCACGGGATGGGGCGACATAAAGAACACAATTGGAGTCGACAGCGACAGCCTGGTTGCTAAATTGTTGATAGATATATTTTCCAAAACTGGGGACCTCCTCAAAGGCATTGCATACATTAATGTAATTTGTAACGATAACAGCTTAATATCTTAAAACGACAGCCAAGAGATTATATTGATCAGTATTGACGTCTTTATGATTGGAAATCAAGACGTTAACCCCAAAACCGTTTCGTCCCATTCAAATTCGATCCCTACCCTCATTGACAATGCATTTATCGATCACGTGATCTTTGTGAAGTGCCCGTATAACGAAATCAAAGTTTTATTTATGAACGGGAAACTCCCTCATTGGATAAGATCGGAAACGATTTTATTTGATTATAATAAGAAAATAATTATATTTTTCTGGCTGTTGGTAGACTTTATAACAAAATTGATAACATTTACGTCCGAAAATGAGTTTATAGATTTAACGGTGATATTTATAGAATCTGGGAGGCAGTCCCTTTAAAATATCAAAAGTAATGTAGGAAAACTGACGCTGATAATTGTATTTGTCCTTTTCTAACATTGCCGTTGATTTTATGATATGATGCCAGTTTTCCATACCTGATACATGTGTCCAGTTTATGACTAAGCCACGCCTAATTGACGTCCAGTGCGGATTAACTTTTTCCAATCTAACAGAGTCCTTGTAATACAGATGGTGCTTTGAGTGGTTGCAGAGGCTTAGCGACTCGAGCCACGTGACAGCCACTTTGTTGTCGACACTTATGGAATAATTTCTGCCTGTAATAGATAAAGAAAGAAGAAAGATCGTTTGCTATTTTTTTCTAAGATTAAAACGGGGTGAAGATATATATATAAGTATAGGAAAGATGGAAATGTGGAATCAACACTACTTGGTCTAATGGTTCTTGTATACCTTCAACAATGAAAGATACTAAACACACCAAATCTGAGTATATAAGTTAGGCAGTTGTAAGTTTGATACTACAATAATCACATATCAGTCAACCAAGCAAATCAAGGACCTTAAAAACTTCTCACCTTAAAACATGTCGAATATTTTATCAAACGATTTTGAGGCATACTTCAGCAGTGAATTAATACATGTATTGTGTCTTACTTTTTAGTTAACTTGTGAGAGAAAAAAAAATGAGATGTAAACATTAGACGTTTTTAAATTTCTCATACACATTTTTCGTGGTCACTTTTCATAATTTATTCCCTTTTCTTCATGCAGAAATACAGATTAAACATTAAAAATTATGTTATATAGATATGATACAAAAAAAAGTAATTGTAAAATATGTTGGTAAATTTTATGAAAATATCTAATTTGCCATATTATTCGTATAATATATACAGCGATTTTATTTCGCAAGGAACATGCATTTCCCATAGCATGATATCGCCAGAATGATGCCAAATATGTGTTTGTTCTATATTTCTTGTTAATGAAATATGCATTTAATATCATGATCTAATTGATATGTTAATAATTAAAATTACACACCTCCACAAATGTAACGTCTTAATTTATAATTACAGGAGATCGTCTGAAGACTGAATACAGAGCTATTATTAGAGTTAATGTCACGGCCGCTATTCCGATATATGGCGCAATTCATTTTATTATCACCCATACCGTTGTTAATTGTAATATTCATGCCGAATGGACCTGTAATATACAATATATTAGGTGAAGAAAGATTAATTCTATATATACTCTACATGATACATACATACATGATGCATAAAAAATATTCTAATGTTTCAAAGTACCCATTCTCTCTTTGAAAGAAAGACGTTACAACACTTTCTTGAAAGGAAATGCTAAAGGGATATATCTCACAATTTCCAAAGGTTCATAAAGAAAATACATAACTGTTGAACAACTTGAGTGATTTTAAATTCACTCGCCACAAATGATCACCAAATCGCGAGGATGTGCAAGGTGTTTCAACCAGATTGTTTCAAGTTCAATGTCATAAATAGAGGTCATGTGTCATATGGCTATATTTCGTGTCCGCAACCAGCCTCGTTCAGTATCCAATAACTCATCATTAATGTTCTAAATGTTGCGACGATGTGTAGAGCGCATGTTACAACCATCTTGGCTCAATCTTATGTTCAAAATAAGAGGTCAGGTTTCGTGTTCGCTCCATAATGTATTTCAACACCCTGTTTCAATATAACAGGTATTCACAAACTACAATGGGGACATCTGGCTTATAACATTTGATTATGAACAAATTAATATTCATGATCTATTTATATAAAAATGAATTACAAAATACAATGTAACTGTTTCTGGAGCTACGGGGGAAATAAGTAAAAACTCATACCTGTATAGTATAGAGACATAGAGGTCGTCTGTCCACCACACCAATCATTGGGGATTTTTAGGGCAAGCTCATCACATCGGTCGGTTGATTGTTGGAAACAGGCATTCTTTTTGCCCTTGCACACTTTGATTCTGTCCCGTTCCGACATAGATATTTTACAATTTTGCCCCTTTTTCAAATGTTTCAATATGTTGAGATCTTTTTGAAATGTAAGCCAGAGCCTGTTTAAAAGTATTGTCATTCTTTTTTGATTTTTAATATATATACAGTATTTAGACACTTTACCTGTAGCAAGACAAAATGGTCCCCCGCCCCCCAGGCCGGATACTCCCCCATAGTCCCCGAAAAGTTGTTTTAAGCCGGAACCCCCCGGGCCAGGTGCACACCCTTTGTGGCGAAGAAAAAAGGGAAAACTATATGTCCAAAGCGATTCTCAACTTTGGAAATTTTTGATTGCTTCTTTATGATGAGCTTTGTTGCACTTTCGTTGTTATTTAAAAAAAAAAAATGGATTTTTTTAGTATTTATGAAAAGCAAATATGAAAATTTAAAAAGAAAACACATTTTGAATCCCCTTTCCACCTTCCCTATTTATGAATATCGAGTTTTGCTAGGCTAAAATGAATTTTTAACCAATAATAACTTTAATTTAAAAAAAAAAATTTTTTGGATATTGTTATTAGAAAACAAGATTTTGTAATTCTACCTTAGGTATTTAAAGTATTTCTTTTTGGGTAAGTATTTTCAGTGAAATTGCGCATGCACTAAATGACTGAAAAAACGAATTCCCGCAAAAAACACTTATTCAATACCCTTTCCCCAAAACCAAAGGGGGTGTGTGCCCTTTTCCCTT
>CM037790.1:5614091-5654303 GCA_021229015.1 Solen grandis | reverse complement strand
TTTTTGTGCAAATAAAAATGACAATAATTGGTATATGACCTTGACATATTATGCTTGCTTTATTCTATGATTTTATTGTTTTATAAAAATGCATAAACAGTGAAATAATGATGAAGATTGAACAAAAAATAAAGTCAGGAGCAGCAAAAAAGAGGAAACATATGGATATACAATTGTTTGATAAGAGGATCAAACTTTGGACCGATCTTCAAAAACTAAACACCAATGGAAAGATCTCTTCACAGACTAAAACTTTTGTTCATATACTTTCTATAAAATATTTTTAGATTTGGAGCTATTTTATGCCGATAAAAATAATAATATCTTGACCTTGACCTTTGCATATTATGCTTGATTTTCGTTTCTATGAATTTATCCGTTTTATAAAAATGCATAAACAGTGAAATAATGATGAAGATTGAACAAAAAATAAAGTCAGGAGCAGCAAAAAAGAGGAAACATACGGATTTACAATTGTTTGATAAAAGGATCAAACTTTGGACTGTGGTCATTTGATCAAATGAAGTCCGATCTTCAAAAACTAAACACCAATGGAAAGATCTCTTCACAGACTAAAACTTTTGTTCATATACTTTCTATAAAATATTTTTAGATTTGGAGCTATTTTATGCCGATATAAATAATAATAATTGGTATATGACCTTGACCCATAAACAGTGAAATAATGATGAAGATTGAATAAAAAATAAAGTCAGGAGCTGCAAATAACCGTAAAAGTCATGCTTTGAAAATGTTGATTTTCGAAAATATTGGTAAAGTTTGACCGCATACTGTGGACAAACCATGCATTTCTCAAAATCGCCACACCATATATTTTGTGCGTATATGTCTTGCGAATCACATGCAACAAACAAAATTCTTCTATCTCATTTCTAAAAAAAATGGGGACGTTTTTCGTAGACCTACCTTTTATCATCGTTTTTTCGAGATTCGAACGTTCAACCTCCTGTAGCACGAAAGTTTTATATACGCAAATAATTGAATCGTATCTTATTTTATTAAATTTCTGACAAGGAACACAATGCAAAAAACCGCATTTGAATCGGACCTCAAATAACAGAGTTATTAGCCCTTAGTCATTTTTACATAACGCCACCTAGCGGCAAAACTAAGACAAAAATGAAAATTTTCTCAACGTTAGGATCAAATTCAGATCTTCGGACAAAACTGGTAAAAAAATCAGAAATGTGACTTTTTTCTATCATGGTGATATGCCGTTCACAAAAAAAGGTTAGAAAAATAATAATAAAAAAAATAAAACAGAAGAAGAACAATAGGTTTTCGCACTGCGAGGTGCGAAAACCTAACTAGAACCGCAAAGCGGCATCTTGGTTTTCGCTTTAACTTGACTAGTAAGAGTACTGGTTTCAACTGCAGACATAATTGATTGATATTAACTTTATTCGAATATTTTTGTTAATTGATCAAATTAAGTCCGATCTTCAAAAACTAAACATCATTAGAACGATCTCTTCACGAACTAGAACTTTTGTTCATATACTTTCTATAAAATTTCTAGAGAACTATTTTGTGCCGATAAAAATAATCGGTATTATGACCTTGACCTTTGCATATTTTCATCGTTATTTACTATGAGTTTATTTGTATTATTTAAATGCATAAACAGTGAAAAAATGATGAAGATTGAACAAAAATAAAGTCAGGAGCTGCAAAAAAGAAGCAACATATGGATTTACAATTGTTTGATAAAAGGATCAAACTTTGGGGTAATTTGATCAAATGAAGTCCGATCTTCAAAATCTAAACACCAATGGAAAGATCTCCTCGAAAACTAAAACTTTTGTTCATATACTTTCTATAAAATATTTTTAGATTTGGAGCTATTTTATGCCGATATAAATAATAATAATTGGTATATGACCTTGACCTTTGCATATTATTCTTGTTTTTTTTCTATGATTTTATTTGTTTTATAAAAATGCATAAACAGTGAAATAATGATGAAGATTGAACAAAAAATAAAGTCAGGAGCAGCAAAAAAGAGAAAACATATGGATATACAATTGTTTGATAAGAGGATCAAACTTTGGACTGTGGTCATTTGATCAAATGAAGTCCGATCTTCAAAAACTAAACATTAATGGAAAGATCTCCTCGAAAACTAAAACTTTTGTTCATATACTTTCTATAAAATATTTTTAGATTTGGAGCTATTTTATGCCGATATAAATAATAATAATTGGTATATGACCTTGACCTTTGCATATTATTCTTGTTTTTTTTTCTATGATTTTATTTGTTTTATAAAAATGCATAAACAGTGAAATAATGATGAAGATTGAACAAAAAATAAAATCAGGAGCAGCAAAAAAGAGAAAACATATGGATATACAATTGTTTGATAAGAGGATCAAACTTTGGACTGTGGTCATTTGATCAAATGAAGTCCGATCTTCAAAAACTAAACATTAATGGAAAGATCTCCTCGAAAACTAAAACTTTTGTTCATATACTTTCTATAAAATATTTTTAGATTTGGAGCTATTTTATGCCGATATAAATAATAATAATTGGTATATGACCTTGACCTTTGCATATTATGTTGTTGTTTTTTTCTATGAATTTATTTGTTTTATAAAAATGCATAAACAGTGAAATAATGATGAAGATTGAACAAAAAATAAAGTTAGGAGCTGCAAAAAAGAGGAAACATATGCATTTACAATTGTTTGATAAGAGGATCAAATTTTGGACTGTGGTAGTTTGATCAAATGAAGTCCGATCTTCAAAAACTAAACATCAATGGAAAGATCTCTTCACAAACTAAAACTTTTGTTCATATACTTTCTATAAAATATTTTTAGATTTGAAGCTATTTCGTCCCGATAAACATAAAAATAATCGGTATTATGACCTTGACCTTTGCATATTTTCATCGTTATTTACTATGAGTTTGTTTGTATTATTTAAAGGCATAAACAATGAAAAAATGATGAAGATTGAACAAAAAATAAAGTCAGGAGCAGCAAAAAAGAGAAAACATATGGATATACAATTGTTTGATAAGAGGATCAAACTTTGGACTGTGGTCATTTGATCAAATGAAGTCCGATCTTCAAAAACTAAACACCAATGGAAAGATCTCTTCACAGACTAAAACTTTTGTTCATATACTTTCTATAAAATATTTTTAGATTTGCAGCTATTTTATGACGATATATATAATACTAATTGGTATATGACCTTGACCTTTGCATATTATGGGTGATATTTTTTTCTATGAATTTATTTGTTTTATAAACCTGCATTAACAGTGAAAAAATGATGAAGATTGAATAAAAAATAAAGTCAGGAGCTGCAAATAACCTTAAAAGTCGTGCTTTTAAAATGTTGATTTTTCGAAAATATTGGTTATGTTTGACCGCGTACTGTGGACAAACCATGCATTTCTCAAAATCGCCACACCATATATTTTGTGCGTATATGTCTTGCGAATCATATGCAACAAACAAAATTCTCCTATCTCATCTCTGAAAAAAATGGGGACTTTTTTCGTAGACCTACCTTTATTTCATCGTTTTTTCTAGATTCGAACGTTCAACCTCCTGTAGCACGAAAGTTTTATATACGCAAATAATTGAAACGTATCATATTTTATTAAGTTTCTGACAAGGAACACAATGCAAAAAACCGCATTTGAATCGGACCTCAAATAACAGAGTTATTAACCCTTAGTCATTTTTAAAAAACGCCACCTAGCGGCAAAACTAAGACAAAAATGAAAATTTTCTCAACGTGAGGATCAAATTCAGATCATAGGACAAAACTGGTAAAAAAATCAGAAATGTGACTTTTTTCTATCATGGTGATATGCCGTTCACAAAAAAAGGTTAGAAAAATAATAATAAAACTAGAATCGCTAATGCGATATCATCGGTTTTCGCAAAAGCAATTCCATTCAGTTCACGAGTCACATGTTTCGAAAAACATATTTCTTCGTTCAATGGCTTTTTGAATACTGTTGAATACAGTGATCTTTTAAACATTTTTGTCGCAATGTTTAAGCAGACTTTTTACCAAGAAGAATACTTTTAAGTATTACCTGTCTGTAATGTAGTCGCAAACTTGAAAACTTTTTTTAAAGACTTCGGGTACTGCAACATGATATGTGTGTGTTGCTTTATGAGGGTGACATACGACAATTGTACTCGATAAACAACAATTGCAAACGACACACAACAGTATAAAATGACACGCGACAATGCGATATGCCACTTAACATTATAACGAACTAATGTTGCATTGAAATACTATCATTTTCATGAAATATCGCATAAATATTTTAGTGTTGTTTCAAATTGATGTCACCAAGGAACAGAATGCAAAAAATTGCATAAAAATCAGACTTTAATTATTTTAGTAATAAAGGGTGATTTCAAGCCAAGCGCCCCCTAGCAGCAAAATGAGAAACAAAATTGAGTAAAATTTTACTATTAGGTACCTAGAAATGCAGCAAATGGTTCAATGAAGCATACAAGTCGCACTAGTCGAACATTCTATTCATTATATATCACAATTTGAAGCATAAAAACTGATTTACAATTGTTCTAAATAGGATCAAACTTTGGACTGCCGTAAAATGACCAAATCAAGTCCGATCTTCAAAAACTAAACATCACTGGAAAGGGCTATTCAAGAACTCAAACTTTTGTTTTATATACTTTCAATAAAATATTTTTTTGTTTTGGAGCTATTTGGAGCCGAATAAAAACACAATTATCGTAATATGACATTGACCTTTGAAATTTCATTTTAACTTTTTAATTGTGAGGCCCTTTGAAACATAACAATGCATAACTTGTGAAAATATCATGAAGAATGAACTAAAAATAAAGTCAGGAGCGACAAAAAACATCTTTTCGAAATTTTAATTTTTCCTAAAATTTAGTGAAGTTTGACCGTTTCTAGAGGACAAACCATGCATTTATTAAATTCGCTACCCCATATTTTTGTGCGTATATGTCTTGCAAATCATTTGCAGCAAACAGAATTCTTCTATCTGATGTCTAACAAAAACGGATAGGTTTTTCGTACACATACCCTCATCTGCACAGTTTTTTGCGAGGTTCGAACTTTCAACCTTCCGTTGCTAGCTCAAAAAGTTTCAGCCACTCATACCTAGAAACTATCATATTTTATTAGGCTATCAACAAGAAACATAATGCAATAAACCGCATTTGGATCAGGCTTCAACTTTTTGAGTTATAAGTAGAAGAGTGATTTCAAGCTAAGCGCCCCCTAGCGGCAAAATGAGAAACAAAATTGATTAAAATTTTACCATTATGTACCTAGCAATGCAGCAAATAGTTCAATCAAGTACGCAAGTCGCACTAGTCGAACATTTTATTTCTTATATATCACAATTTGAAGCATAAAAACTGATTTACAATTATTCCAAAAAAGTATCAAACTTTGGACTGCCGTAATATGACCAAATCAAGTCCGATCTTCGAAAACTAAACATCACTGGAAAGAGCTCTTAAAGAACTAAAACTTTTGTTCATATACTCTCAATGAAATATTTTTAGTTTTTGAGCTATTTGGGGCCGAATAAAAACACAAGAATCGTAACATGACCTTGACCTTTTCAATTATTTTTAAAATTTTTAATTGTGATCCCCTTTCAGACATAACAATACATAACTTCTGAAAATATTATGAAGAATTAACAAAAAATAAAGTCAGAAGCGATAAAAAACATGTTTTTGAAACTTTAACTTTTCCTAAAATTTAGTGAAATTTGACCGTTTCCAGAGGACAAACCATACATTTCTTAAATTCGCCACCCCATATATTTTGTGCGTATATGTCTTGCAAATCATTTGCAGCAAACAGAATTCTTCTATCTGATCTCTAACAAAAATGGATAGGTTTTTCGTAGACCTACCCTCATTTGCACAGTTTTTTGCGAGGTTCGAACTTTCAACCTTCTGTAGCTCAAATACTTTCAGCGACACGTACCCTCGAAATCTATCATATTTTATTTGGCTATCAACAAGGAAAAGAATGCAAAAAACCGCATTTGAATCGGACCTCAAATAAGTAAGTTATTAGCCATTAATAAATTTTATACAAAACGCCCCCTGGCGGGAAAAGTAAGACATAAATGAAAATTTTCTCAACGTTAGGATCAAGTTCAAATACGTGGTAATAACTGATTAAAATTTCAAACATGTGACTTTTTTCTATCATGGTGATATGCCGTTCACAAAAAAAGGTTAGAAAAATAATAAAAAACTAGAATCGCTAATGCGATATCATCGGTTTTCGCAAAAGCAATTCCATTCAGTTCTTGAGTCCCATGTTTCGAAAAACATATTTCTTCGTTCAATGGCTTTTTGAATACTGTTGAATACAGTGATCTTTCAAACATTTTTGTCGCAATGTTTAAGCAGACTTTTTACCAAGAAGAATACTTCTAAGTATTACCTGTCTGTAATGTAGTCGCAAACTTGAAAACTTTTTTTACAGACTTCGGGTACTGCAACATTATATGTGTGTGTTGCTTTATGAGGATGACATACGACAATTGTACTCGATAAACAACAATTGCAAACGACACACAACAGTATAAAATGACACGCGACAATGCGATATGCCACTTAACATTATAACGAACTAATGTTGCATTGAATTACTATCATTTTCATGAAATATCGCATAAATATTTTAGTGTTGTTTCAAATTGATGTCACCAAGGAACAGAATGCAAAAAATTGCATAAAAATCAGACTTTAATCATTTTAGTAATAAAGGGTGATTTCAAGCCAAGCGCCCCCTAGCAGCAAAATGAGAAACAAAATTGAGTAAAATTTTACTATTAGGTACCTAGAAATGCAGCAAATGGTTCAATAAAGCATACAAGTCGCACAAGTCGAACATTCTATTCCTTATATATCACAATTTGAAGCATAAAAACTGATTTACAATTTTTCCAAAAAAAGATCAAACTTTGGACTGCCGTAATATGACCAAATCAAGTCCGATCTTCAAAACCTAAACATCACTGGAAAGGGCTATTCAAGAACTAAAACTTTTGTTTATATACTTTCAATAAAATATTTTTTGTTTTGGAGATATTCGGAGCCGAATAAAAACACAATTATCGTAATATGACCTTGACTTTGAAATTTCATTTTAACTTTTTAATTGTGAGGCCCTTTAAAACATAACAATACATAACTTGTGAAAATATCATGAAGAATGAACTAAAAATAAAGTCAGGAGCGACAAAAAACATCTTTTCGAAATTTTAATTTTTCCTAAAATTTAGTGAAGTTTGACCGTTTCTAGAGGACAAACCATGTATTTATTAAATTCGCTACCCCATATATTTTGTGCGTATATGTCTTGCAAATCATTTGCAGCAAACAGAATTCTTCTATCTGATGTCTAACAAAAACGGATAGGTTTTTCGTACACATACCCTCATCTGCACAGTTTTTTGCGAGGTTCGAACTTTCAACCTTCCGTTGCTAGCTCAAAAAGTTTCAGCCACTCATACCTAGAAACTATCATATTTTATTAGGCTATCAACAAGAAACATAATGCAATAAACCGCATTTGGATCAGGCTTTAACTTTTTGAGTTATAAGTAGAAGAGTGCTTTCAAGCTAAGCGCCTCCTAGCGGCAAAATGAGAAACAAAATTGATTACAATTTTTCCATTAGGTACCTAGCAATGCAGCAAATAGTTCAATCAAGTACGCAAGTCGCACTAGTCGAACATTATATTTCTTATATATCACAATTTGAAGCATAAAAACTGATTTACAATTATTCCAAAAAAGGATCAAACTTTGGACTGCCGTAATATGACCAAATCAAGTCCGATCTTCAAAAACTAAACATCACTGGAAAGAGCTCTTAAAGAACTAAAACTTTTGTTCATATACTTTCTATAAAATATTTTTAGATTTGGAGCTATTTTATGCCGATAAAAATAATAATAATTGGTATATGACCTTGACCTTTGCATATTATGCTTGATTTTTTTCTATGAATTTATTTGTTTTATAAAAATGCATAAACAGTGAAATAATGATGAAGATTGAACAAAAAATAAAGTCAGGAGCAGCGAAAAAGAGGAAACGTATGGATATACAATTGTTTGATAAGAGGATCAAACTTTGGACTGTGGTCATTTGATCAAATGAAGTCCGATCTTCAAAATCTAAACACCAATGAAAAGATCTCTTCACAGACTAAAACTTTTGTTCATATACATTCTATAAAATATTTTTAGATTTTGAGGTATTTTATGCCGATAAAAATAATAATAATTGGTACATGACCTTGACCGTTGCATATTATGGCTGATTTTTTTCCCATGATTTTATTTGTTTTATAAAACTGCATTAACAGTGAAAAAATGATGAAGATTGAATAAAAAATAAAGTCAGGAGCTGCAAATAACATTAAAAGTCATGCTTTGAAAATGTTGACTTTTCGAAAATATTGGTAAAGTTTGACCGCATACTGTGGACAAACCATGCATTTCTCAAAATCGCCACACTATATATTTTGTGCGTATATGTCTTGCCAATCATATGCAACAAACAAAATTCTCCTATCTCATTCCTGAAAGACGTGGATAAATTTTTCGCAGACCTACCCTCATTTCACAGTTTTTTCGAGATTCGAACATTCAACCTCCTGTAGCACGAAAGTTATATATACGCAACTTTTTGAAAACTATCATATTTTATTAAGTAACTGACAAGGAACGCAATGCAAAAAACCGCATTTCAATCGGACTTCAAATAACAGAGTTATTAGCCCTTAGTCACTTTTACAAAACGCCCCCTAGCGGCAAAATTAAGACAAAAATGAAAATTTTCTCGACGTTAGGATCAAATTCAGATCCTAGGACAAAACTGGTAAAAAAATCAGAACTGTGACTGTTTCCTATCTTGTTGATATGCCGTTCACAAAAAAAGACGGAAAAATAATAATAAAAAAAAAAAAAAAAATAAAACAGAAGAAGAACAATAGGTTTTCGCAAGCGATGCGAAAACCTAAAAAACTAGAACCGCAAACGGTATCTCGGTTTTCGCTTTTAACCTAATCAACTTGAACACTTTATTTCAATTCAGCCACAATTTTCAATATGAAATAGAACGAAAAGGTTTTTGAAGACCTACTCTCATTTGCACAGTTTTTGTTTTTTTTCAATGTTAGAACATTCAAACTCTTCTAGTGCAAATATTTTCCCATACCCTATCCCTTGAAATCAATCACATTCTGTGTTGCTGTCAACAAGGAACAAAATGCTGAAAACCGCATTTCAATCAGACTTTAACATTTTGAGTTATAAGCAAAAGAGTGATTTTAAGCAAAACGCCCTCTAGCGGCAAAATTAGAAACAAAATTGCAAAAACAGCAAATAGTTCAAACAAGTATATAAGTCGCACTAGTCGAACATTCTTTTTCTTATATATCACAACTTGAAGCATAAAAACTGATTAACAATTATTCCAAAAAAGGATCAAACTTTGGACTGCCGTAAAATGAACAAATCAAGTCCGATCTTCAAAAACTAAACATCACTGGAAAGTGCTCCTCAAGAACTAAAACCTTTGTTTATATACTCTCAATGAAATATTTTTATATTTGGAGCACTTTGTGGTCGAATAAAAACACAATTATCGTAATATGACATTGACCTTTTCAATGTTGTTTTTTTAATTTTTAATTGTGAAAATCTTTCAAACTTAACAATACATAACGTGTGCAAATTTCATGACGAATAAACAAAAAATAAAGTCAGGAGCGACAAAAAACATGTTTTTGGAATTTTAATTTTTCCTAAATTTAAGTGAAGTTTGACCGTTTCTAGTGGACAAACTACACATTTCTTAAATTCGCCACCCCATATATTTTGTGTGTATACGTCTTTTAAATGGTATGCCAGAGACGGAATTCTTCTATCTGATCTCTAACGAAAACGGAGAGGTTTTTCGTAGACCTACCCTCATTTGCACAGTTTTTTTTATTTTTTTTGCGAGGTTCGACACAGACCCTCAATTCCTATCATATGTTATTAGGCTATCAACAGGGAACAGAATGCAAAAAACAGCATTCGAATCGGACTTCAACTTTTTGAGTTATAAGCAAAAGAATGATTTCAAGAAAAGCGTCCCCTAGCGGCAAAATGAGAAAGAAGATTGATTAAAATTTTACTGTTAGGTACCTAGCAAAGCAGCAAATAGTTCAATCAAGTATACTAGTCGCACAAGTCAAACTTTTTATTCTTATGTATCAGAATTTGAAGCATAAAACCTGATTTACAATTATTCCAAAAAAGGATCAAACTTTAGACTGCCGTATAATGACCAAATCAAGTCCGGTCTTCAAAAACTAAACATCACTGGAAAGAGCTCTATAAGAACTAAAACTTTTGTTCATATACTCTCAATGAAGTATTTTTAGTTTTGGAGCTTTTTGTGGCCGAATAAAAACACAATAATCGTAACATGACCTTGACCTTTTCAAATCTTTTTTATTTTTTGAATTGTGAGGCCCTTTCAAACATAACAATACATATCGTGTGAAAAATTCATGAAGAATGAACAGAAAATAAAGTCAGGAGCGACAAAAACATGTTTTTGAAATTTTAATATTTCCTAAAACTTAGTGAAGTTTGACCGTTTCTAGAGGCCAAACCACGCATTTCCTTAATTCGCCACCCCATATATTTTGTGTGTATACGTCTTTCAAATGGTATGCCAGAGACGGAATTCTTCTATCTGATCTCTAATAAAAACGGATAGGTTTTTCGTAGACCTACCCTCATTTGCACAGTTTTTTTTTTTTTTTTTGCAAGGTTCGAACATTCAACCTTCCGTAGCTCAAAAACTTTCAGCAACACGGACCCTCCAATCATATCATATGTTATTAGGCTATAAACAGGGAACAGAATGCAAAAAACCGCATTCGAATCGGACTTCAACTTTTTGAGTTATAAGCAAAAGAATTATTTCAAGAAAAGCGCCCCCTAGCGGCAAAATGAGAAAGAAAATTGATTAAAATTTTACAGTAAGTTACCTAGCAAAGCAGTAAATAGTTCAATCAAGTATACTAGTCGCACAAGTCAAACTTTTTATCCTTATGTATCAGAATTTGAAGCATAAAACCTGATTCACAATTATTCCAAAAAAGGATCAAAGTTTGGACTGCCGTATAATGACCAAATCAAGTCCGATCTTCAAAATCTAAACATCTTTCGAAAGAACTTTTCTAAAACTAAATCTTTTGTTCATATATTGTTTATGAATT
This sequence comes from Solen grandis, assembly GCA_021229015.1. Taxonomy (NCBI): domain Eukaryota; kingdom Metazoa; phylum Mollusca; class Bivalvia; order Adapedonta; family Solenidae; genus Solen; species Solen grandis. Next base: position 5,642,985 of record CM037790.1, on the reverse strand, counting down.
GTTTTTTGATTTTGAGCTATTTCAAGCCGAATTGATATACAATTATCCTAATATGACCTTGACCTTTACAATACATTTTTACTTTTTATATTATGTGACACTTAAGAACATAGTTTTACATTAAATGTAAAAATTTCATAGAAATTGAACTAAAAATAAAGTCAGGAGCTGCAAAAATCTTAACAGTCATGCTTTGAAAATGTTGAATTTTCGAAAATATTGGTTATGTTTGACCGCGTACTGTGGACAAACCATGCATTTTCAGAATTCGCCACCCCATATATTTTGTGCGTATATGTCTTGCGAATCATATGCAACAAACAAAATTCTTTTATCTCAATTCCAATAAAAATGGGCACTTTTTTTGTAGACCTACCCTCATTTTCACTGTTTTTTGCGAGGTTCGAACTTTCAACCTTCCGTAGTCAAAAAGTTTTATATACGCAAATTTTTGTTCCCTATCATATTTGATTAGGCTTTTGACAAGGAACACAATGCAAAAAACCACATCTGAATCGGACCTCAAATAACAGAGTTATTAGCATTTGTTAATTTTTTCCAAAGCGCCCCCTAGCGGCAACAATTAGACAAAAATGAAAATTTTCTCAACGTTAGGATCAAGTTCAGATAAATATTAGGAACTGGTAAAAATTTCATAATTGTGGCTTTTTGCTATCATGGCGATATGCCGTTCACAAAAAAGGGTTAGAAAAATAATAATAACTAGAATCGCAATCGCGATATCATCGGTTTTCGCAACAGCAATTCCATTCAGTTCACGAGTCGCATGATTCGAAAAATATTTCTTTGTTCAATGGCTTGTTTATAATGTTAACAGTGATCTTTCAAACACTTTTGTCGCAATGTTTAAGAAGACTTTTTACCCAAAAGAAGATTTTTGAGTATTACCTGTCAGTTATGTAGTCGCGATATCATCGGTTTTCATGTAAGCAATTCCATTCAGTTCACGAGTCGCATGATTCGAAAAACATTTCTTCGTTCAATTGCTATTTGGTACTGTTAACAGTGATCTTTCAAACGTTTCCGTCGCAATGTTTAAGCAGACTTTTTACCCAAGAGAGTATTGTTGAGTATTACCTGTCAGTTATGAAATTGCGATATCATCAGTTTTCACGAAAGCAATTCCATTCAAGTCACGAGTCGCATGTTTCGAATAACATATTTCTTCGTTCAATGGCTTGTTGAATACTGTAAACAGTGATCTTTCAAACATTTTTGTCGCAATGTATAATCAGACTTTTTACCAAGAAGAATACTTTTGAGTATTACCTGTCTGTTATGTAGTCGTAACCTTGAAAACTTTTTTTACGGACTTCGGGTACTGCAATGTTATATGTGTATTTTGCTTTATGATGGAGACAAATGACAATTGTATTCGATAAACAACAATTGCAAACGACCAACAACAGTATCAAATGACACACGACAATGCAATATGCCATTCAACACTATTACGAACAACTGTTGCATTGAATTACTATCATTTTCATGAAATATCGCATCATCTTTTTTTAATCATTTCAAGTTGATGTCACCGAAGAACAGAATGCAAAAAAATCGCATAAAAATGAGAACCAAAACTGATTAAAATTTTACTATTAGGTACCTAGCAATGCAGCAAATGGTTCAATCAAGTATACAAGTCGCACTAGTCAATCATTCTATTCCTTATACATGTATACCACAATTTGAAGCATAAAAACTGATTTACAATTGTTCTAAAGAGGATCACAACTTAGGCTGCCGTAAAATGACCAAATCAAGTCCGAGCTTCAAAAACTTAACATCACTGGAAAGGGCTCTTTAAGAAATAAAACTTTTGTTAATATACTTTCAATGAAATATTTTTTGTTTTGGAACTATTTGGAGCAAAATAAAAACACAATAATCGTAATATGCCCTTGAACTTTGCAATTTCTTTTTAAGTTTTTAATTGTGAGGTCCTTTCAGACATAACAAGACATAACTTGTGAAAATATCATGAAGAATGAACAAAAAATAAAGTCAGGAGCGACAAAAACATGTTTTAGAAATTTTGATTTTTCCTAACATTTAGTGAAGTTTGACCATTTCTAGAGGACAAACAATGCATTTCTTAAATTCGCCACCCCATATATTTTGTGCGTTTATGTCTTGCAAATCATTTGCAGCAAACAGAATTCTTCTATCTGATCTCTAAGAAAAATGGATAGGTTTTTCGTAGACCTACCCTCATCTGCACAGTTTTTTGCGAGGTTCGAACTTTCAACCTTCCGTTAATAGCTCAAACAGTTTCAGCCATTTATAACTAGAAGCTATCATTTTTAATTAGGCTTTCAACAAGGAATATAATGCAACAAACCACATTTGAACCAGATTTCAACTTTTTGAGTTATAAGTAGAAGAGTGTTTTCAAGCTAAGCGCCCCCTAGCGGCAAAATGAGAAAAAATGATTACAATTTTACCATTAGGTACCTAGCAATGCAGCAAATAGTTCAATCAAGTATACAAGTCGCACTAGTCGAACATTCTATTTCGTATATAACAATTTGAAGCATTAAAACTGATTTACAATTATTCCAAAAAAGGATCAAACTTTGGACTGCCGTAAAATGACCAAATCAAGTCTGATCTTCAAAAACTAAACATCACTGGAAAGAGCTCTTGAAGAACTAAAACTTTTGTTAATATACTCTCTAAGAAATATTTTTTGTTTTGCAGCTATTTGGAGCCGAATAAAAACACAATAATCGTAATATGACCTTGACCTTTGCAATTTCATTTTAACTTTTTAATTGTGATCCCCTTTCCGACATTTCAATACATAACTTGTGAAAATATCATGAAGAATTAACAAAAAATAAAGTCAGAAGCGATAAAAAACATGTTTTTGAAACTTTAACTTTTCTTAAAATTTAGTGAAGTTTGACCGTTTCCAGAGGACAAACCATACATTTCTTAAATTCGCCACCCCATATATTTTGTGCGTATATGTATTGCAAATCATTTGCAGCAAACAGAATTCTTCTATCTGATCTCTAACAAAAATGGATAGGTTTTTCGTACACCTACCCTCATTTGCACAGTTTTTTGCGAGGTTCGAACTTTCAACCTTCTGTAGCTCAAATACTTTCAGCGACACGTACCCTCGAAACCTATCATATTTTATTTGGCTATCAACAAGAAACAGAATGCAAAAAACCGCATTTGAATCGGACCTCAAATAAGTGAGTTATTAGCCATTAATAAATTTGGTGCAAAACGCCCCCTAGCGGGAAAGGTAAGACATAAATGAAAATTTTCTCAACGTTAGGATCATTTTCAAATACGTGGTAATAACTGATTAAAATTTCATACATGTGACTTTTTTCTATCATGGTGATATGCCGTTCACAAAAAAAGGTTAGAAAAATAATAATAAAAAAAAAAATAAAACAGAAGAAGAACAATAGGTTTTCGCACTGCGAGGTGCGAAAACCTAAAAAAAAATAAAACAGAAGAAGAACAATAGGTTTTCGCACTGCGAGGTGCGAAAACCTAAAAAATAAAACAGAAGAAGAACAATAGGTTTTCGCCCTGCAGAGGCGAAAACCTAATAAAAAGAAACAGAAGAAGAACAATAGGTTTTCGCACTGCGATGCGAAAACCTAATAATTCTACTTGAGGCTGAAAGCCCCTAATAAAAGTTTGAAGAAAGCCGTTATAACTAAGGCAATGTGCTTATCGGTCCTGGTGTACACCATTGCATCCTAAAATGCACCTCATTCTCTCAAATACGCATCGCAATTCACCTTTCAACACGGGCACTCATTCCTGCGTAGGAACGTCCGGATCGTGGGTAACCAACCCAATAACCGCCTTCTTCCCTTACTTCAAATTGCTAGATTTTCGTATACAAGCCCTTATCCGAAAAACATGAATATCTGCCATGTTTGTTGACGGAATCACTTGAAATTTTCAGGACTTTTTGCACATTGTAGTCTACGGCATTCTTGCAAGTTTCAACTTAAAACATCAACTTGTCGATTTTATATGAATTTTTTAATAATTTCTGCTTAAATATGTATGAAATCATAATCACGTGACCAAACAAGTATTCCTTGCAGTATACATCACTTCACTTTTCAGTGTGTTAATGCTGAAGAAATCATAATTTTTGACTCAAAGTTCATGAAACTACAGCGTTTCAATTTCGTTAAAAGTACACTTTTCGCCTTTCTGTCATAACTCAACCAATTCAACCCCGATCTTCAAAAACTAAACACCAATGGAAAGATATCCTCACAAACTAAAACTTTTGTTCATATACTTTCTATAAAATATTTTTAGATTTGAAGCTATTTCGTGCCGATAAAAATAACAATAATCGGAATAATGACCTTGACCTTTACATATTTTCATCGTTATTTACTATGAGTTTATTTGTATTATTTAAATGCATAAACAGTGAAAAAATGATGAAGATTGAACAAAAAATAAGGTCAGGAGCTGCAAAAAAGAGGAAAACATACGGATTTACACTTGTTTGATAAAAGGATCAAACTTTGGACTGTGGTAATTTGATCAAATGAAGTCCGATCTTCAAAAACTAAACACCAATGGAAAGATCTCTTCACAAACTAAAACTTTTGTTCATATACTTTCTATAAAATATTTTTAGATTGAGGGCTATTTTATGCCGATGAAAATAACAATAACTGGTATATGACCTTGACCTTTGCATATCTTCGCTGTTTTTTTTTTCTATGTTTTTATTTGTTTCATAAAAATGCATAAACAGTGAAATAATGATGAAGATTGAACAAAAAATAAATTCAGGAGCTGCAAATAACCTTAAAAGTCATGCTTTTAAAATGTTGATTTTTCAAAAATATTGATTAAGTTTGACCGCGTACTGTGGACAAACCATGCACTTCCCGAATTCGCCACCCCATATATTTTGTGCGTATATGTCTTGCAGATCATATGCAACAAACAAAATTCTCCTATCTCATCTCTGAATAAAATGGGTAGGTTTTTCGTAGACCTACCCTTATATCACAGTTTTTGCGAGATTCGAACATTCAACCTCCTGTAGCACGAAAGTTTTATATACGCAAATTTTTGGAACCTATCATATTTTATTGGGCTATTTACAAGGAACATTATGCAAAAACCGCATTTGAATCGGACCTCAAATAATTGAGATATTGCTTATTAAACATTTTCATATAAAACGCCCCCTGGCGGGAAAATCAAAACAAAAATGAAAATTTTCTCGACGTTAGGATCATCTTCAAGTACGTGGTTACTACTGATAAAAGTTTCATAGATGTGGCTTTTCTCACCTCGGAGCTATGCCGTTCACAAAAAAGGGTTAGAAAAATAAAAAAAAACTAGAATCGCAATTAGAATTGCGATATCATCGGTTTTCGCAATTCAATCTCATTCTTTTCAAACATTGCAATTCACGAATTGTATTACAAAAGCAAATAAATTTCTATGCGTGTGTTGATACTTAAAAATACAAAATTGCTGCTTTTATGTAAAAAGGTGCATAATATGTGATTTATTCAAAGATATAAGCTTTAATCGGACTTCGGTACAAAATTTGTTACAAAGTTTGAAGATGATTGCAAAAGAAATGTTTTTCATATACCCACACAAGTCTGCAAAGTCTATGCAAGGTTCGAACATTTAACCTTCTATAGCCAGTAGAAAAAATCAGGTTTTTGGTCCTTAGATTTATCAAATTTATCAGATGAAGATTGAATAAAAAATAAAATCAGGAGCTGCAAATAACCTTAAAGTCATGCTTTTAAAATGTTGATTTTTCGAAAATATTGGTTATGTTTGACCGCGAACTGTGGACAAATCATGCATTTCTCAAAATTGCCACACCATATATTTTGTGCGTATATGTCTTGCAAATCATATGCAACAAACAAAATTCCCCTCTCTTATCTCTGAATAAAATGGGGACTTTTTTCGTAGACCTACCCTCATTTCACCGTTTTTTCGAGATTCGAACATTCAACCTCCTGTAGCACGAAAGTTTTATATACGCAATTTTTTTGTAACTATCATATTTTATTAAGTTTCTAACAAGGAACACAATGCAAAAAACCGCATTTGAATCGGACCTCAAATAACAGAGTTATTAGCCCTTAGTAACTTTTACAAAACGCCCCCTAGCGGCAAAACTAAGACAAAAATGAAAATTTTCTCAACGTTAGGATCAAATTCAGATTATAGGACAAAAGTGGTAAAAAAATCAGAAATGTGACTTTTTTCTATCATGGTGATATGCCGTTCACAAAAAAAGGTTAGAAAAATAATAATAAAAAACTAGAATCGCAATCGCGATATCATCGGTTTTCGCAAAAGCAATTCCATTAAGTTCACGAGTCGCATGATTCGAAAAATATTTCTTCGTTCAATGGCTTGTTTATAATGTTAACAGCGATCTTTCAAACACTTTTGTCACAATGTTTAAGAAGACTTTTTACCCAAAAGAAGATTTTTGAGTATTACCTATCAGTTATGTAGTCGCGATATCATCGGTTTTCATGAAAGCAATTCCATTCAGTTCACGAGTCGCATGATTCGAAAAACATTTCTACTGTTAACAGTGATCTTTGAAACGTTTAATGTTTAAGCAGACTTTTTACCCAAGAGAGTATTGTTGAGTATTACCTGTCAGTTATGAAATCGCGATATCATCAGTTTTCATGAAAGCAATTGCATTCAGTTCATGAGTCGCATGATTCGAAAAACATATTTCTTCGTTCAATGGCTTGTTGAATACTGTTAACAGTGATCATTCAAACATTTTTGTCGCAATGTATAATCAGACTTTTTACCAAGAAGAATACTTTTGAGTATTACCTGTCTGTTATGTAGTCGTAAACTTGAAAACATTTTTTACGGACTTCGGGTACTGCAATGTTATATGTGTGTTTAGCTTTATGATGGAGACAAATGACAATTGTATTCGATAAACAACAATTGCAAACGACAAACAACAGTATAAAATGACACACGACAATGCAATATGCCAGTCAACACTATTACGAACAACTGTTGCATTGAATTACTATCATTTTTATGAAATATCGCATTATCTTTTTTGTGTCATTTCAAATTGATGTCACCGAAGAACAGAATGCAAAAAAATCGCATAAAAATCAGACTTTATTTTTTTTTTTTAATTATTAATAGTGATTTCAAGCTAATCGCCCCCCAAGCGGCAAAATGAGAACCAAAACTGATTAAAATTTAACTATTAGGTACCTAGCAATGCCGCAAATGGTTCAATCAAGTATATAAGTCGCACTAGTCAAACATTCTATTCCTTATATATCACAATTTGAAGTATAAAAACTGATTTACAATTGTTCTAAAGAGGATCAAAACTTGGACTGCCGTAAAATGACCAAATCAAGTCCGATCTTCAAAAACTAAACACCAATGGAAAGACCTCTTCACAGACTAAAACTTCATATACTTTCTATAAAATATTTTTAGATTTGGAGCTATTTTATGCCGATAAAAATAATAATAATTGGTATATGACCTTGACCTTTGCATATTATACTTGATTTTTTTCTATGATTTTATTTGTTTTATAAAAATGCATAAACAGTGAAATAATGGTGAAGATTGAACAAAAAATAAAGTCAGGAGCAGCAAAAAAGGGGAAACATATGGATATACAATTGTTTGATAAGAGGATCAAACTTTGGACTGTGGTCATTTGATCAAATGAAGTCCGATCTTCAAAAACTAAACATTAATGGAAAGATCTCTTCACAGACTAATACTTTTGTTCATATACTTTCTATAAAATATTTTTAGATTTGGAGCTATTTTATGCCGATAAAAATAATAATAATTAGTATATGACCTTGACCTTTGCATATTATGCTTGATTTTTTTCTATGAATTTATTTGTTTTATAAAAATGCATAAACAGTGAAATAATAATGAAGACTGAACAAAAATTAAAGTCAGGAGCAGCAAAAAAGAGGAAACATATTGATATACAATTGTTTGATAAGAGGATCAAACTTTGGACTGTGGTCATTTGATCAAATGAAGTCCGATCTTCAAAAGCTAAACACCAATGGAAAGATCTCTTCACAGACTAAAACTTTTGTTCATATACTTTCTATAAAATATTTTTAGATTTGGAGCTATTTTATGCCGATAAATATAATAATAATTGGTATATGACCTTGACCTTTGCATATGATGGGTGATTTTTTTTCTATGATTTTATTTGTTTTATGAAAATGCATTCACAGTGAAAAAATGATGAAGATTGAATAAAAAATAAAGTCAGGAGCTGCAAATAACCTTAAAAGTCATTCTTTTAAAATGTTGATTTTTCGAAAATATTGGTTATATTTGACCGCGTACTGTGGACAAACCATGCATTTCTCAAAATCGCCACCCCATATATTATGTGCGTATATGTCTTGCGAATCATATGCAACAAACAAAATTCTCCTATCTCATCTCTGAAAAAAATGGGGACTTTTTTCGTAGACCTACCTTTATTTCATCGTTTTTTTCGAGATTCGAACTTTCAACCTCCTGTAGCACGAAAGTTTTATATACGCAAATAATTGAATCGTATCATATTTTATTAAGTTTCTGACAAGGAACACAATGCATAAAACCACATTCGAATCGGACCTCAAATAACAGATTTATTAGCCCTTAGTCATTTTTACAAAACGCCACCTAGCGGCAAAACTAAGACAAAAATGAAAATTTTCTCAACGTTAGGATCAAATTCAGATCTTAGGACAAAACTGGTAAAAAAATCAGAAATGTGACTTTTTTCTATCATGGTGATATGCCGTTCCAAAAAAGGTTAGAAAAATAATAATAAAAATAAAAAAAAAAAAAATAAAACAGAAGAAGAACAATAGGTTTTCGCACTGCGTGGTGCGAAAACCTAAAAAAAAATAAAACAGAAGAAGAACAATAGGTTTTCGCAAGCGATGCGAAAACCTAAAAAAAGAAACAGAAGAAGAACAATAGGTTTTCGCACTGCGATGCGAAAACCTAAAAAAAAAAAAAAAAACAGAAGAAGAACAATAGGTTTTCGCAAGCGATGCGAAAACCTAATTATAATTTGGGCTGTTACAGATAATACAGTCCCACCTGACTGAAATGTTTTCATCTGCTACAAGGTAACTGTTGGTTTAGCTGTTGATATCGTTGCAATTAACGTGAAACCGCTGGTCACATGTATCACATGTATCTGTTTTGCCATCCCAGGTGACAGGTTGGTCACATGTGCCACAGAGGTAAACAGTATCATCATTGTGGGATGGTCCAGGGTTAGGTTAACCGTAATGTTATTAATGCCACTGAGCTGTAACGCCGGTCAAAATTTAATATCATACAGACTTAATCCCGAAATTACTGAACTACTGTCGGCATTTGCTTGGGTTAACTTGGGTTATTTGCTTTCGTATATGAGATAGATGTAGTTCTACCTCTCAGTGATATAACGCAAATGACTTTGATACCACACCCAGTCATATTATAGATATGTCGCGGTTTGCTTACCAAACAAAGCAAATTATAAGTTGACAGTATGATTTTTATTTAACATGTTTAATATTTAATAACGTACAGGTATCAAAAATTAAGTGTATGCAGTAGTTTAATGATTGTTTCATCTTAAACTTGTTTTAAATCATTGGTTATGAAACATTCTAAAGACGTTATTGCATAGCTTGATGTTTATTTGTTGAATTCACCTTTCGAAACACTGTACTTTTTTCTCCCTTAGACATCATTAATCTTGTATTCCTAACAGTTTTCTATGTTTGATTATATTATTGTATTTGTGATACGTTATTTTAAGAACTAGCCATTTATGTACTAATTATCTGCTTAGTTATCTGTGTCACTTTGAGCATGCTCTGGTTGCATGTGAGAGAGTCAGTTGGAAGTACGGAACCGCGTATGAAACATTGGAAGAAGGAAAATAAGGTTATTGTATACTTGTAATATCAGTTGAATTAAGTAAAATAAAGAAGATAATATTAAGCTGTCTACAATCTTCGCTAATTCCCCAGTGCGAAGAGGATGAGTGAAAGAAGAGAAACAAAGATAAATACTAGTAGCGTAAAGTAACAGAGGGTGAAATTGCAACCTGTTCCTCAGCATCTCGGTTACTGGCTGGACGCTCTGACCTTTTCTGGATACTCACTTGCACAAAATAAATACAATGTATCTGCAGTCATAGTAATGTGCAGCATACCTATCGATATATGAAGTCGCTTCTAGAAACGTACATCCTATGAATCAATCCAATCATATTCCTATATTCTACACAATGTGAAATTACTAAAAGTGTATAAAAATTTATTGAATATGGGACTAGGTATTTTTGAACTGAAAAAGATTGGCCCTATAATTGTGAATCTGTTTTGTATATGTAGTAAAAAAAAAATATTGTTGTTGCTGCTGTCGTCCATGACGAGCACATAGTCAATCTGTGGAAAAATAATATTCACCTTTACCATACGTCAGTTATGGGCTTCGAATGCGTGGTAATTAATGTTAATCGGCCTACAAGGAAATTGGACAATTTTGCAGAGTTTGCAGAGGCCAGAAGGGTATTTATAACGGAGCAGCATTTCGCAGCCATCTCTGACTCAGTATGCGAAATAGTCCCCTTAAATTTGTACTGGTTCTCTAAAATCATATTATGATGGTTAAACGTATGAAGTGTACGATAACATTCGGTTTGCCTTTATTATAATGAAGACGCCTCATTTTTTTTTCTGAAGTGACGTTGACATTGCATTATATCATTTTCTTATTTGTATTAGTATTATAAATTTTATAGACATGAACGAATATAAACTGTTCAGAATCTTGAGGTATAAAAACTTATTGTTTATTGCATATTCAAACGATTAAATATTCTATTAACAGTAAACATTCTGAACACAAGAATTGACTTGACTTGACTATTTGAGTTTACCGTCGCTTCGACAGTATTTCAGTCATATAGCGATGTCCAACTAATTACTGGTGGAGGAAGTCCCCGAATGCACGGAGGCATCCGGGTAGAACCATCGACATACCGCAAGCCAGCAGGAAGGCTTCCTTACATGAAAATCCGAATGACCCTGCCGGGCTTTGAACCCACATAATAAGACACAAGAACTTAGAACTAAAAACACATATTTGTCAACAAACATGCAAGAAGAAATCAAATATTGGCGGATTTCCCCTTCCATATACAAAAAGTAAGTATTTGTGAGTCCATCAAAGAATGATGTTTCGCTTAGAAGCTTGCATGTGTTATTTTCAGAAAACTTAAATTGGACTCGGCCCTCAGTTGAATGTATAATACAACCACATAGCGCATATATGATAACTACAGCCTCCGTGACTCGGTCTTCAGTTGAATGTATAATACAACCACAAAGCGCATATACAATAACTACAGCCTCCGTGGCTCGGCCATCAGTTGAATGTATAATACAATCACATAGTGCATATATAATAACTACAGCCTCCGTGACTCGGTCCTTAGTTGAATGTATAATACAACCACATAGCGCATATATAATAACTACAGCCTCTGTGACTCAGTCCTCAGTTGAATGTATAATACAACCACATAGCGCATATATAATAACTACAGCCTCTGTGACTCGGTCCTCAGTTGAATGTATAATACAATCACATAGCGCATATATAATAACTACAGCCTCCGTGACTCGGTCCTCAGTTGAATGTATAATACAACCACATAGCGCATATATAATAACTACAGCCTCCGTGACTCGACCCTCAGTTGAATGTATATACAACCACATAGCGCATATATAATAACTACAGCCTCCGTGCTCGGCCTCAGTTGAATGTATAATACAACCACATAGCATATATAATAACTACACCTCCGTGACTCGCCTCAGTTGAATGTATAATACAACACATAGCATATATAATAACTACACCTCCGTGCTCGCCTCAGTTGAATGTATATACAAACATAGGCATAAATAACTACACCTCCGTGCTCGGCCTCAGTTGAATGTATAATACAACCACATAGGCATATACAATAACTAAGCCTCGGATCGCCCTCATTGAATGTATAATACACACATACGCATATAAAACTAAGCCTCGACTCGCCTCATGATGTATAATACAACACATAGGCATATAAATAACTACAGCTCTGACTCGCCTCAGTTGAATGTATAATACAAAAAAAAAAAAAAAAATAGATAAAACTACAGCTCGTGATGGTCTCATTGATATAATCAACCACATAGCGCATATACAATAACTACAGCCTCCGTGACTCGGCCTCAGTTGAATGTATAATACAACCACATAGCGCATATATAATAACTACAGCCTCGTGACTCGGCCCTCAGTTGAATGTATAATACAACCACATAGCGCATATACAATAACTACAGCCTCCGTGACTCGGTCCTCAGTTGAATGTATAATACAACCACATAGCGCATATATAATAACTACAGCCTCCGTGACTCGGCCCTCAGTTGAATGTATAATACAACCACATAGCGCATATATAATAACTACAGCCTCCGTGACTCAGCCCTCAGTTAAATATTTAAAACAACCACATAGCGCATATACAATAACTACAGCCTCTGTGACTCGGTCCTCAGTTGAATGTATAATACAACCACATAGCGCATATACAATAACTACAGCCTCAGTGACTCGGCCCTCAGTTGAATGTATACAACCACTCGGCCCTCAGTTGAATGATAATACAACCACATAGCGCATATACAATAACTACAGCCTCCGTGACTCGGCCCTCAGTTGAATGTATAATACAACCACATAGCGCATATATAATAACTACAGCCTCAGTGACTCGGCCCTCAGTTGAATGTATAATACAACCACATAGCGCATATACAATAACTACAGCCTCAGTGACTCGGCCCTCAGTTGAATGTATAATACAACCACATAGCGCATATATAATAACTACAGCCTCCGTGACTCGGCCCTCAGTTGAATGTATTATACAACCACATAGCGCATATATAATAACTACAGCCTCCGTGACTCGGCCCTCAGTTGAATGTATTAATACAAATACACACATAGCGCATATACAATAACTACAGCCTCTGTGACTCGGTCCTCAGTTGAATGTATAATACAACCACATAGCGCATATACAATAACTACAGCCTCAGTGACTCGGCCCTCAGTTGAATGTATAATACAACCACATAGCGCATATATAATAACTACAGCCTCCGTGACTCGGTCATCAGTTGAATGTATGATACAACCACATAGCGCATATATAATAACTACAGCCTCTGTGGCTCGGCCCTCAGTTGAATTTATAATACAACCACATAGCGCATATATAATAACTACAGCCTCCGTGACTCAGCCCTCAGTTGAATGTATAATACAACCACATAGCGCATATATAATAACTACAGCCTCCGTGACTCGGTCCTCAGTTGAATGTATACTAGTAATACAACCACATAGCGCATATATAATAACTACAGCCTCCGTGACTCGGTCCTTAGTTGAATGTATAATACAACCACATAGCGCATATATAATAACTACAGCCTCCGTGGCTCGGCCTTCAGTTGAATGTATAATACAACCACATAGTACATATATAATAACTACAACCTCCGTGACTCAGCCCTCAGTTGAATGTATAATACAACCACATAGCGCATATATAATAACTACAGCCTCCGTGGCTCGGCCCTCAGTTGAATGTATAATACAACCACATAGTGCATATATAATAACTACAGCCTCAGTGACTCGGCCCTCAGTTGAATGTATAATACAACCACATAGCGCATATACAATAACTACAGCCTCAGTGACTCGGCCCTCAGTTGAATGTATAATACAACCACATAGCGCATATATAATAACTACAGCCTCCTTGACTTGGCCCTCAGTTGAATGTATAATACAACCACATAGCGCATATATAATAACTACAGCCTCCGTGACTCGGCCCTCAGTTGAATGTATAATACAACCAATATAATATCTACAGCCTCGTGACTCGGTCATCAGTTGAATGTATATACAACCACATAGCGCATATATAATAACTACAGCCTCGTGACTTGGCCCTCAGTTGAATGTATAATACAACCACATAGCGCATATATAATAACTACAGCCTCAGTGACTTGGCCCTCAGTTGAATGTATAATACAACCACATAGCGCATATACAATAACTACAGCCTCAGTGACTCGGCCCTCAATTGAATGTATAATACAACCACATAGCGCATATATAATAACTACAGCCTCCTTGACTTGGCCCTCAGTTGAATGTATAATACAACCACATAGCGCATATATAATAACTACAGCCTCCGTGACTCGGCCCTCAGTTGAATGTATAATACAACCACATAGCGCATATATAATATCTACAGCCTCTGTGACTCGGTCATCAGTTGAATGTATAATACAACCACATAGCGCATATATAATAACTACAGCCTCAGTGACTGGCCCTCAGTTGAATGTATAATACAACCACATAGCGCATATAAATAACTACAGCCTCATGACTGGCCCTCAGTTGAATGTATAATACAACCACATAGCGCATATATAATAACTACAGCCTCCGTGGCTCGGCCTTCAGTTGAATGTATAATACAACCACATAGCACATATACAATAACTACAGCCTCAGTGACTCGGCCCTCAGTTGAATGTATAATACAACCACATAGCGCATATATAATAACTACAGCCTCCGTGACTCGGTCCTCAGTTGAATGTATAATACAACCACATAGCGCATATACAATAACTACAGCCTCCGTGGCTCGGCCTTCAGTTGAATGTATAATACAACCACATAGCGCATATATAATAACTACAGCCTCCGTGACTCTGCCCTCAGTTGAATGTATAATACAACCACATAGCGCATATACAATATCTACAGCCTCCGTGGCTCGGCCCTCAGTTGAATGTATAATACAATCACAAAGCGCATATACAATAACTACAGCCTCCTTGACTCGGCCCTCAGTTGAATGTATAATACAATCACATAGTGCATATATAATAACTACAGCCTCCGTGGCTCGGCCCTCAGTTGAATGTATAATACAATCACATAGTGCATATATAATAACTACAGCCTCCGTGGCTCGGCCCTCAGTTGAATGTATAATACAATCACATAGCGCATATACAATAACTACAGCCTCCGTGACTCGGCCCTCAGTTGAATGTATAATACAACCACATAGCGCATATACAATAACTACAGCCTCCGTGGCTCGGCCCTCAGTTGAATGTATTATACAACCACATAGCGCATATACAATAACTACAGCCTCCGTGGCGCAGTTATTATTTATTATTTATCTTCTATTACAATTTTTAAAACATCCGCCAAATATCTTCTAAATAGATATTTCTTGTTCAACAATAATGAACATTAGAAGGTCATTAATTGCATTCGTAGGAAATGTGCGAGTTTTTTTTTGTTTTTTTGTTTTTTTGTCGTTTGTTGTAGCCTAATTATGAGATCTTCATTCTTTTCGGCCATGACATTATTTCCACCGGCTCCGGAAAAGCATAACATTGCTATTTCTTGTTTCTTGTTTAAACTAAACTGTTGTTGTTGTTGTTGTTGTTGTTGTTGTTGTTGTTGTTGTTGTTGTTGTTGTTGTTGTTGTTGTTGTTGTTGTTGTTGTTTAAGAACACGCGTAGATGGAGGGGTACGAATATATTAAGATCGTAATCAAAAAATGTTTTTACCAATTTATTCCTTTTTACTATGCCTAAAATAGCATTCATTGAAAACAAGTTTTTCTTCAGTAAACATATTTTCACGAAACGCCATCTGGTATACATGAAGGTTATTGTTGAAATGGGGTTTACCGTCGCTGCGATAGTATTTCAATCATATAGTGACGTCCAGCTAATTACAGGTGATGGAAGACCCCGAGTACACAGAGGTACCCGGGTAGAACCACCGACCTACCGCAAGCCAGCTGGAAGGCTTCCTCACATAAAAAATACGAAGTCCCAACCGGGACCCACAGCGGTGAGGGGCTGAGAGATTTGTAGCCCACGACTGTAACCGCTCGGCCACGGCGGCCCCGGTATACATGAAGGGCCGAAATGCACTTTTAGATGTTGCCCTACTTTTTTTGGCGTTTTTATTTCATCAAAATGGAAACGACTATTTCAGGAAGAAAAAGAACTTACAATATCTTCAGACTGAACATTATGAAAGGGGATATCCACCAGATCATTTCTTTCTCTAATTCAAAACTCTTAGTACATTTACAAAATGCTTATCACATTTTCAGAATTATTATACTATTATTATTATATCTTTAAATATCTATTGCATGCACCGTTTTAACAATAATGGACCCCCTCTCGACTTCAGACATAGCTACCCACGCTACATATAAAAGATATACCCTGTACAGTTATTACTTAGTCATATCTATACTCAGTACACTACCGCTGGACATATAAATAGGAAATACATGCAAGTGTCAACATATATCTCAATAAGCTTTAGGACATTGGAACTTGATATAGAAATAAAAATATTCACCGATTCAGATTTTATCCATATGCGATTTTCAAGAGAAATCATTAAGTTATCGTTCAAAACACTGAACCTCGTCCGTGAGCAATCTCGCTTCACCTCCATTTATTTTCTATTTCAAAAGTAACATCGTATATAATGAAGATGTCAGCACATCTACACGTGTCAATAGATGACGAACTGGTACTCGTCTTAATTTAAAACGTCTAATTGATATCAATAACAAGTAACTGCAAGCGCAATCTTTGTTTTCTGCTCATTTGGCTAGCTAAATCCGTTGTACTGTGATCCACCGTGATACTGTACATTAACAAAAGTAAAACTACCGATTTATTTTCTTTTCATGAAACCTTAAACATTCAACGAAAGATAAAGTTTTCATGAAAATAATGTAGGATTTCACGAAAACAGATTTCTTTTCTCGAAAACAGATAACTTTTCATGAAACCTTAAATATTTCACGAAAGATAAAGTTTTCATGAAAATAATGGAGGATTTCACGAAAACAGATTTCTTTTCTCGAAAACAGATAACTTTTCATGAAGCCTTAAAAATTTCACGAAAGCTTTCTATACGCTGACATTGCCATGTATGATTGTGTGTCAATAAAACAATAAATTTGTTTTATCTTCTTTTGTCACATCATTTTAATGACATTGTGGTCAAAATGCTAGCTTTATTCGTCATTAACATCTTGAAATTAACAAGAGCGATCAATGATCACATGTGTCGCCTGATGATAGCCATTTAAAAAAAACAACACTTTTTTGCACCAGGCATTTCTGATGAAAAGTCCAGACAAGTTTTGTGAGTTTTAAATATAATGAAAAAAAAAATAACTTTTTTATTCAAGGGCCATAACTCGGCCAAAAATCACTTGACCAAAAAACTACCTGAGCTACCAATCAATCCTGTAAAATTTCATTTAAATTGCACCAGTAATATAAAAGAAGTAGTTCGGTCAATCTTTAAAAATAAAAATCATTAAAGGGCCATAACTCTGACAAAAATCACAAATTGTAAAATGCCCATATTGTGTACTGATCATTCCTGTAAAATGGATGAAATTGCACAAGTAGTTTCTGAGGAGTAGTCCGGACAAGTTTTGTGACGGACAGACAGACGACGGAGAAGTGATCCCTATATGTCGCAGCTACTCTGTAGCAGGCGACACAAAAAGCACACAAATCTAGGTGACAGTGTATGTGGTATCAATAACTTATGTATGTGAAGTGAGCAGTAGCAGTCACTAGCAGTCATATATGTGAAATGGGCAGTAGCAGCAAGCAGTAAGTAGTCACAACAGTCATAGCAGTCACAACAGAAAGCAGTAGCAAGAGATTACCCAGCAATATCAGTAGCAATCAGCAGTAGCAGGCAACAGTAGCCGTCAGCAGTAGCAATAGCAGTCAGCAGTAGCAGTCTGCACTCGGCAATAGCACCAGCAGTTAGCAGTAGCAGCAACAGTAACAGTTAGCAGTAGCAGCAGCAATAGCTGGAAAGTAGAGCCAAAAACCCATTAACATTTTTAAGTCAAGCAAGGGCAAATAAAATGAATAACGACAGTGTTTATTTTAGAAATCATTTATTAAAAATTGGAAAGACTGGTTATCATATCACAGCTTAGCAATCAATGTGAAATCAAGGTAATCCTAAAATAATAAAATAAAAAAAAACATACTAACTTAAAGATATAAAAATGCTCATAAAACTTGAAATTGTTAAGGTCTACTGATCCTTTTGAGAGTGGCATTTCGTCTGGACCAAATTGTGACACCAAATAAAGCTAAAGGATTTATGAAGCAAGACGAGCAGAGCTCCTGGGGCCGCTCACCTGTTTGTGATACAGAACTATTTGTCATTTCAAACTCTTCCAAGACAGGCCTTTTGAACTGAGTAAGCTATGTTATTAAATAATAATATCAAAGCTAAAACATACAGTGTATCAACATTTGTGTCCTGTTAATGCAAAAAATAACCTTATGCATAAAAAAATCAAAGGGCCATAACTTCATAAAAAATCACTACACTGTAAAACACGTAAAATATGCCCAACTCTGATAAAGATCATTCCTATAAATTTTCATTTAGATTCCATCAGTAGTAAAGCAGTCCGGACAAAATTTACACAAAAATGACCATTAAGGGCCCATTACTCTGCCAAAAATAAATGTAGTGGAAAATCCCGAAAATATGCACAACTGGACTTGGTGACAAACATTCCTGTACAGTTTCATCAAAATCCCCCCAGCGGTTTTAAGTATGAAGTGCGAACAAAAAACATTTCCGAAAAGTGCGATTACTATATGCCGCCCTTCAGGGGCAGATAAAATAAAATCTTAAAAATCGCCATTTTCATGATGGAACACATTTTTTCCCTTTCATTAACAGGAATATTCTTAATGTCAACCAAGCAATTTCTGGCGTAAAGTACAAATGTATCTTATAGGGTTATCTTTCGTGAAATGTTTAAGGTTTCATGAAAAGTTATCGGTTTTCGAGAAAAGAAATCTGTTTTCATGAAATCCTCCATTATTTTCATGAAAACTTTATCTTTATGTTGTGGCAGTTAAGAGCACTAACAGGAATAAATTCGTGTTAACATAACTTTTTTCTTTCGTGAAAATTTATCTGTTTTCGCGAAAAAACTTTTTTTTGCGAAATCCTCCATTATTTTCACGTTAATTTATGTGTTTAAGTTGTGGCACAAATATGCTTCCATACTCTAAAGTTTTCAAGAAACTGCCTGTAATTTTTCACGAAAACAGAAAGTTTTCTTGATGAAACTACTTAAGATATCGTGAAACTAGAATAACAGGTATGTGGTGGCGATTTAAAGCACTTACACGCCAAATTTCCAGTTAAGTTACTATTATCAGATATCATTAAAACTGCATATATTTTCACATTATAGGTAAATTTTGATGAAAAAACTATGTGGTTAAGTGTCGAGAATATGCCACCATACTCTGGAAACTTGAATGCGTTAATTTCTATATTCCAAAGGTGTCATTTAAAAACGTTTTCCCGCGGGCGTCTTTTCAAAGTTTTATTCCCGCGGGTTTCATTTAAAAACGTTTTCCCGCGGGCGTCTTTTCAAAGTTTTATTCCCGCGGGTTTCATTTAAAAACGTGTTCAGGTTCCCGTCAAGATAAAGTGAAGTTTTCGGATGGCATTGGGAAACGTTTTCATTATTCTGGGGGCGGGAATTTGAAAACATTTATATGTTACCGATGGCAAGTAGAAATGGGTGAACCTTGAAAACGTTACATCGGTAATGGGGAACATGCTGAACATCAGCGCACATATAAATAAAGCGCAAAACACCCTCACTGTAAATAATGGAAAATTTCGTCCCCAAACCACAAAATCTTGCAGAAACAAACCCGTTTCTCGTGGAACAGTAGGAAGATAAGTCGAAGGGCGGATGTGTGGACATTTTATACAAATTTATTCATACAATAAAATACCAGATGTGGTCAGCGTGCGTGTCCGACCTCAATTATGACTAGTGTCACATATGGTGCATTAATATGTCAGATTTCTATACATATTAATGACCATTTTTTGTACGTTTCTAGTGAATAGAATTAACATATTCTCATTCGTGGTTTACATACATTGATATATAAATGATAAAATCTATTTTTATGGTAATCAAATTGTATTGAAAGGATTCTGTGACGGCCCAAAGGTTGCTGAACCTTTTGCAACAGCTGGTCATATTTTATTCACGTTCTGCACGATTGCTTTCGGTCAAACTGTATTAGTATATTCTCTTCATGGTTAATCCAAATAGAAGCAAATCGTCACGACCTCATGCTGTGACTTTGATAGCTATTTTGTTTGAATACTCTGTAAAAGTATGCAAATGGAAATATATAGGCAAGGTACGCTGACACTAAGCGTCATATAACATGGTCTGGTAGGGCCGTTTTTCATTAGAATACGCCTACGCCACATAAAGTAATTAAACATACTTTATAATGTATGGAATTGTGTCGATTATATGATTTACACATGTCTCCATTGTCGCGGCTCCCCTTAGGTGTTATGGTCTTTCTCCGTTGTTTAATTTGGGACACAGTCTTATTTTTTGAAATTACAGACCACCATTTTAATGACGCTATGACCGTCACAACCAATTATTCTATTTTATTACATGTATTTAAATGTGCGAAAAGATGTTTAGTTAATACTCTTGCAGGCCCGAATCCAGAATTTTTCAAGTGCTCGAAATATGAATGTGATGTCAGTGCTAGAGGAGTCCGGGGGCATGCTCCCCCGGGGAAAAATGTTTCTAGGATGACGGTGCATTCTGAGAGGGGTATCTGGGGGAAATATGATTTTTTTTAAGTTAATATGAATATAAGTCTTGGGCTGTATAATTTTATTGCTTGGGGTCGAAATTTTTGCATCAGCGTATTTTTTTTTTTTCAATTTTTATTCGTTTTGTCCCTTAAAATCAACTTCATTGTACATTTTTCAATTTTTTCTGTTTTGAAAAGATTCTTGACCCACGACCCTCTTGTCATTGAGCCGAGATGCTTTAATGAGGGGAGAATGACAACTCTGCTTGAAGATTGTTGTATCAGGCGGGCAGTTAACACAACCATCGTCATTGGGAAGGACCATTTCTAGACTCACATCCTTCGTAAATATTTCTCGCATACAAAACCATTGTCGGTTGCCTTGGCTCGAACTCACAGCCTTCTAAACCAATATATAGAACCGTGAAAAATAGTTTTTACGATATATCATGCCATTAATATTAATTTCATGGCACTGGCTGCAAAGAAATGTTGCGAGTTCTGATCCAGCTGGGGACTTTATTTTGTTATATTAAATCTCATTAAAATATTACAAAAAAAAAATGAAAGTAATTGAAAAGGTACGGTAATTATTTCCTTGGCACAATACTGTCTTACAAATCTAGGTGTTTCTCGGCACCCAACAAGTATATTAAGCTATTCCTGGCATATTCTAATCTTTCAAAGTTTATAATATTGCCTTTAGATGTGTATATAACAACAAAAGAGAACGATGGTTTGTTAACCGTATAATTTGACCTGATGGCCGCCATTTTTCTTTGTTTTGAACGACTCTCTAACGAGTTATCTCCTATAAATTTAGGTATTTCTCGGCAAAAAATGTTTATTAAACTTTTTTGGCATAGCCAAATCATTCAATTTTATAATATTGCCTTAAAAATGTGTAAATAACAACAATAGAGAACACTAGTTTGTTCACCTTATAGCCTACATTTGTCATTTTAATTGACTTTATAGTCGCCATTTTTCTTTGTTTTGAACGATTTTTAACGAATTATCTCCTGCAAAATCTAGGTGTTTCTCGGCTCCAAAAAAAGTTTGTTAAACCTTTTTTGGCATAACCAAATCATTCATTATCTATAATTTTACCTTTAAATGTGTATATAAAACACCAATAGAGAACACTAGCTAATTGGTTTACCGTATAGCCTAAATTCGTCATTTTGACTTGATAGCCGCCATTCCTCTCTATCTTTAACGATTTCTGTCCTATAAATCTATATGTTTCTCGGCATCTAACAGGTTTATTAAACTATTTTGCACATACTATAATCTTTCAACATTGATAATATTACCTTACAATGTGTTTATTACAATAATAGAGAACACTGGTTGGTTCACCGTATAGCCTAAATTCGTCATGATGACCACCATTTTTCTTTGTTTTTTAACGATGTTTTAATGAATTCTTTCCCATAAATCTAGGTGCTTCTCGGCACCTTAAATTACATGTTTATTAAATTATTCCTGGCATAGTACAAGTTTTAAACATGTATTATATTTATTTTAAATGTTTACATTATAACAATAGAGAACACCAGTCGGTTCACCGTAAAGCCTATGTTCGTTTTCTGAACTTTATTGTCGCCATTTAATGAGAAACTGTACTTAATGATCTCTTTAACACAAAATACAAACTCAAAATTAACGAAAATATCGAGAAACAAAAAACGAAACATTGTTAGTATTCATTTTCTCGTGTTTAGTTGTTTGTGACGTCAGTCACACCAACTGTAGTACTACGTTTTCAACCCAGGTTCTCCTAGATTTAAAACCGAATAACCGCTCAATAGTGTAAATATGATCGAACAATTGTATATATCTCAACAACCTTAGTATACTAGGATTAGGCAAAAAATGCTGAAAAATCAATGATTTGTCAAAAATAAATACTTATAGACTAAAAATTCGCATGTGACAAGAAAACATCATAGGACTTATTTTTCTATGCTGATGTAACTGCAATCGAATGATGTAACTGTTTTAATCACGTGATCACTTTACCATGCGCACGAGTATTGTTTGTTTCGATGTAAAGGTGGCTCGCAAATAAATTTGATAGTAAATGTGCAGAGTTCGGTCATTTTAGGCTGTTACAAGCAATGTGAAGTCCAAAACAAATCATTGTAACATACTTATAATCACATCAAGCTATCGACCTCAGATATCTTTAGGGGTTATTTCTTACACAAGGGTCTATATATATATATATATATTTGTTTGTTTTGTTTTGTCAAATCTTTGTATATATACATGTATAAAATCATTTTATTGTCTAAGTTTCATGCCGTGGGCACGTTCACCGACTTTACATCTTTTACCCCTGGTCATCGGGCTACTATTATCCATCTATCGATCTCCCTGGGAGTCTTTCACTCCGCCTATGACAGCTCACATAATGGCGCCACGTAATTATACCGCCCTGTCATGTATCCACATGTACACCTGGGTGAACCAATGCGGGGTAATTTCTTGCTCAAGGAAATAAGGAGTGTCCTTGGAATGACTCGAACCCGGGACCTCTCGATCCCGAAACGCGGGTCCTACCACTGGATCACTTCTCCTCATGTAAGAAAAATAAAGTTTAAATCTGATCACATGAATTGCCATTTACCTAAATGAACCGTTGTAGTACCTCTTCATAATTGAATAAGAAGTGACACATTATATGTACAGACTAACTCCTTTTTAATTATTACATAAATTCTATTTTGCGTCAATGGAATTCTCTAGAATTATCCAAAGACCTATTATAAGGCCTTTGTGCTCATTTAAAAACAGCATTTTCTCCTAATTTAAAGAAATTAAAGAAAAAAGAAACATTATTAAATTGTAATATTGATAAAAGAAAATTTAACATATATCTTTATATTTATAGAATATCTCATGTTCACTCATGACGCTTACCAATAATGAGTTCTTCTTCTTCCGTTTACTTCTTCCGTTTACTGCACACATTCAACATATTGAATATACTGGCAAGAACGCGCATGGTAAAATGAAAACAGGGTAAAAACAATGATTAGTGATTTAGTATGTGAGTGATGACACTCGAGTTTTGAATATCTCAAGTGACTCAGATGAGGCTATATCCGGCGGCAGTTTGTTCCAGTCTTTGGTGGTGATTACGAAAAATGACCATTTTCTACAATCTTTAGAAGCGGTTTAATTGTTGTGCGTTAATTTATTAAGTAGTAAAGAGACCCTGATCAGGGACTATATATAATGTACATAGGTCCTAACTAGTGTAAAGTAGTCCAGTACGTAGCACTATTAGAAGAAATGGGAAGGGACTATCTACTAGAGCCAGTAATAAAAACCATGACAAGTCAAGATAAAATATAATCAGTGCTCGCTTCGAGGCTTTGCCTTTATTTTATTAATAAAAAAGAAAATGTGTCGAAAGGTTATGTATTTTCTAATGAGGAGCGGCGTGTATACAGTATAGACACTCCGAAATGAGACGTAAACCTACGTATATCAGCGAGCACTTCCCCAACACCATATCTACTCAATGGGAAATAAAAATACGTTTGAGATTTTCCCCCAGTCACTGACTGGTCAATTTAAATTAGCGAATTATATCGGATATTACCGATTCATAAAGTGTCGGGAGATTTACGGCACAGTAGTTTTCACGGTGCGCCAACGACAACAACAACAACAATGGCGCGGCCCATTGAAAAAGAATATCTGAAAGATATACAGAAACTAATCAAATGTGTGACATCTTTTGAGGTATTGACAGGCTTCTGCTATATCAAACTACAGAAGATGAAACATGTATTATTGTATATATTTTAATTCAAAATTGCATATGTTTACAATCTTCAGCAAAACAAAATAACTATCACAGAACTGTTTTGACAGATCACAGGAACCTGATATTCAGTCAAAAAAAAAACTTTAAAAAAAATCGACCCCTATATATATAAAAATCACCAGGAATGCAATGCCTTCCATACCCCACCCACCTCTCCGATACAGGAATAATTGCTTGGACAGCTTTACAAAGGATTTTTCTGGTCAGGACAAGTAAAGGGGTTAATTATCTTTCAAAATATATCCTTACCGGTAATGTTTCATGTTTTATACCACTGAAAAACACATCTCCACCGCTTATTTCTCATGTCGTAGCAGCCATGACGTGACGTCACAGTTTTACAACCAGCAGTGAAGGTAGAATTAAATATTATTTTTTAAATTTGTTTTATGCATGTAGTGTTCTCTATTTATCTTTCCAAATTGAAATTAAGAAGATCTATCTGATTTTATATGAATGCTGGTTTTAAAATACAAAAACAGAGGGGAAATCCCAACAAGCGAGGTAACTCTTTCAAACTGTCCATAAACAAACTTACCTTCACTGCGGGTGTAAAACTGTGACGTCACGTCATGGCTACTACGACATGAGAAAATAGCTGTAGAGTTGTGTTTTTCAGTGGTATAAAACACGAAACATTACCGGTAAGGATCGGGTGTAAAACTGTGACGTCACGTCATGGCTACTACGACATGAGAAATTAGCTGTAGAGTTGTGTTTTTCAGTGGTATAAAAAGGTAAAATACCCCGAAAACCTGTTATGTTTACCATAGAGATCTTTTCTTTTTTTTCTTTTTTATTTGATAAATATATAGTGACTAGAATCAGAGTGTTCCCAAAGGGAGAAATGGGGATGAAGTAAAGTTATTTTAAGGGAATACCTGATAAGTGGGGCCTAATCTCTACTGAGATCTGCTCCAGTTACTTTTTTCGTATTGGCCTCCGCTGGATCTCTACTCAGGCCTTATATAAAAGCTTCGGGAAATTTACACCGATACCCCTACCTTGTTTTGGCCGTTCAGATCAATTGTTTTAGGATGCACACCTAAAAATCCACGCAGATATGGTAGGAAGAAATATTTCTCTTTCCATTTCATTCAACATCATTGCCTTAGCTTACCGATTTCATGAAATACGGCGACAGAAAGTACCACATCACTCACCTCTTTTCAGCTCGGTTCAGCTACGACTGTTCAACAACAAAAGGTATTTGCTCTTTGCCATTAAGTTGGCGCTGGCAAAATCAAATAAATTTTGCTGTATAAAACGATTTTTCAAAATAAAGTTTATGTGAAATACATTCTATTTACTTATAGATCGAGAAAACCACATACCGCTCTGTACCGCATAATCCGTGAGTTGAGCCTAACTGTAGTTATCCAATCACGGATTAGTCAGGTGATAACCCTTGCATGTAAACAATATGGCGGTTTTAAACGGCGAGTTTGGAGGTTTGGTGAGTCCATAGCTTGTTAACTGGTGAAATTGGTAAGCTAAGACGATGTTGAATGAAATGGAAAGAAAAATAAGTCTTCTTACCATATCTGTGTAGATTTTTAGGTTTGCATCCTAAAACAATCGATCTGAACGGCCGAAAGTAGGTAGGGGTATTGGTGTAAATTTCCCGAAGCTTTTATATAAGGCCTGAGTAGAGATCCAGCGGAGGCCAATACGAAAAAAATAAACGGAGTGGATCTCAGTAGAGATTTAAGTGGGGCCCTGTTTTGTTTTGCGAAAAGCGTGAAGCAGAAACGTTGGTTGGAAACAAGGGAGTCCAGGTGCGATACCCTAGCTTATTTTACGAATCGATCTGTTAGTTCTTTTGCCTGCCTGGTGTATAGCACTGATACAAGGGGGACAAGTTCCAAGGTTGCAGTTAATTTGTAACCCAACCAATTTGTAAATGTTTTCTACATTTCTATATCAACAGCATACTTTGATTCAGTTACAAAGGGGGCCACCGTGGCTGAGCGGTTACAGTCATGGACTACAAATCTCTCAGCCCCTCACCGCTGTGGTTCGAATCCCGATAGGGACTTCGGATTTTTCATGTGAGGAAGCCTTCCAGCTGGCTTGCAGTAGGTCGGTGGTTCTACCCGGGTACCTCTGTGTACTCAGGGTCTTCCCCCACCTGTAATTAGCTGGACGTCGCTATATGATTGAAATACTATCGCAGCGACGGTAAACCCCAATACAACAATACAACTGATTCAGTCACACTTGACAGAAAATGAACACCTGACACATGACATACAAACACATTGTGTTTGAAATATATACTACTTCACCCGTGTTAGATAAATTTCATGCAAAGGCTGTCTGAAATAGCCGAGACTGATGATTTTCCACCAAAAAATAGTGTCCCAAAACTTAGAGTCAGACTCAATATAATGTCAATTCTGGACATAGGTTACAGTAGCCTGCATCATATTGGTTCATATTGTTTCTTGATCACCAATATGAAAGCCCTGTATTTATCCAAATCTACCTTGATGCCATTGAAGTCAGTTTCAGGGGAGTTGGGAAAAATAAACTTGTATGTGCCTCTAGAATAATCATCAACTTGCTGAAGGCATGCCAGTAAATAGTAGATTACAAAGAGTATGTATGTCATGCCGTTTATCTAGCTTTTGTGTGATGCTATTATTTGTGTTGTTCCAACAGTCAATTGCAAGCTTATTATAAGTATCATTGGTCAGGGTCATGAGATAGATAGACAGTGTCTGTTTTTCAAAACTTCATAATACCACTCATACATTTCAAAACTTCATAATACCACTCATACATTTCAAAACTTCATAATACCACTCATACATTTCAAAACTTCATAATAGTAATACCACTCATACATATACATGACACCCAAAAGCTAATTTTAGATCACTTTTTAGCTTGATTATTTAGATGTGAAGTCATAAAAGCTAAAGGAATAACCCGAGTCACATGACATTTCATTATAATGTTTTTAAAGGATTTTAGAATAATACTATTAAATGTACAGCGATAGAAAACTGAGATTTGAACTTTTATCAGTGCATTTAGAGCCAAATATTTATTTGTTGTTAATTTTATTGGTTTTCTTATTGGATACAGTTGCAAACTCCGATAAATTCATAACACTAACACTCTTTCTTTTCAGGAACGTGAAGACAATTTTGGTTTATGTACTCAGTTTGCCTTGTCTAACCTGAAGTATCACCGTTTTCTGGATGTGGACAGTCACAAAGTGATACGATCATTTCAAGGGTGGGTATCAGCTCAGAGGGCAGGTTGCATTGTTTAACCCTCTACCTCATAAATATTCATGTACATATTTATGTCTTAACCCTTTCCCTCATAGAGGAAACCATGAAAAGACCTATGCGAACAGCATAAAACCAGATCAGCCTGCGAGTAACTCGCAGGCTGATCAGGTTTTATGCTGTTCGCTGCTCCTCATAGGTCTGGTAATGAGGATTTTACAATCAAATTTGGTAAGGTTTGAGTTTGGCTTTCTGCAGATCAGGCTTCATGTGGTACCTATTGGGTACGTCAAAATGAGTCTATATGAGGGAAAGGGTTAATAAATGTAAATTTACTGAACTTTAAATTGTGTATGAAACAATAGATTTTTCTTTGCCTCATGTTACAGACTTTGTAGAATTTTAGCTACAGAACTGTATGAGCAGAAGCAACCCTGATCAGAGTGCTCCTGGAGCTCTGTTTGCTAAAGCATCAAAGCATGAATACCAGTATTTGAGGTTACGGGTTAATTAACTGTTATGAAATCTCATATAAAGTAAATATTATTTGCTTGTCTGTTTTGTTTATTGAGTCTCCCAAACGAAGTATGGAGACTTATTGTTTTTACTCTGCTTCTTCTTATTATTATTCTTTTTCGCGCCGGCAACTTTGTACGGGCCATATCTCAGAGGCCATTTGACATATCTTTAAAAAACTTCACACACTTTTGAAAATGGGGGGTCCCTGAGGGTCAGGCCCTGCCCCCTCAAAGATGGATTTTTGCATAAAAAAATAAAATGTATTTTGGTTAAATATTTCAAATTTCCAACCCTGAATCATTTATTTTGTTGTTTCTAAAAATGAGAAGATTGAATGGCACTGCTTTGGTGACCCCCAAGGT
>CM037790.1:5563991-5613991 GCA_021229015.1 Solen grandis | reverse complement strand
GCTAAGTTCTATATGGGCGGTAGTTGTGGTCGACGTCGTGTTTGCTACGTTCGTTCTAATGCGTACTAATTACTATTGCCATGGATCCCAGATTGAACATCTGTTGCAACAAAACGTATGTGCGTGAATAATTAAACTGTGTTTAAAACTGTTTCATAACAAATCTTGTTGAAAGATGATCTCGTATTTCTCTTGTTTTAAATATCCAAGTTTTTTCCTACAGACAGCTATAACAATCTAATTTTGTCGTTTACAAAGCTAAACTTTATTTTCCCTGAAATAGGAGAACTCAGCCAAATCAGTCACCTGGTCTTCTAGTCACCTCAATCAAGACAGACAGGGACTCTGCTAGACATTTATTCTTGTTTTCCCTTGAAATTAAAATTTCAACACAAACAGGCAGCTGATCTGAAAGAGTTATGATACCATAAATAAGAAAATGTGAAAAGACAAAATTATTATAAATATAAGTTGCTTTCAGCTATAAACGTAAGTGTACATCGTATAAAGAGACAGTATCGATTTGCATTCATGTATATTATTACAAAACACAACAAGCTGAAATCCGTCTCACGTGGCAAATATCTAAATAAATTACTTTTGATGTTTTGTTTCATTAAACATTCCATGATACATTTGCCTCCCCAGATTCGTGCGCGGTCAGGTGTAGTTCTGCCATGGATTCTGCCTTTAATAAAAACAATGCCCTGCCAATGCAACATCAACTGTGTGGATTTCGGGGATTGCTGTGAGGACTACACCACATTTTGTTTGAGTAAGATGACTATCTAAAGACCACTAAAAGTTGCAGCCAGTACTTAAATAATTTTCAGATACTACAGCTTGCTTTAAAAAAAAATTCCACAACCGCTTTAAAATAAAAACCTAAAACAATTGGTCGGCTAGACAGCTGATCTCGTTTTTTCATCTAATAAGAATCTGAGCCCAAGCGAACTACTGGTTTTCTCGACAACTATTTCAATTCCTTGTGATAAGAAACTCACCTAAAACAGTCACTCGGTCTGAAAACAGCTTATTTTGTTTTTCCTTGAAATAATCCTAACAGATAATTATAATGAAAATATCGACTTAAACAAGCAAATTTGTCTACTTGACATTCATAGACCTCAGCACAAACGGATATATGTAATTAATCCGGGTTTTCTTTTCAGGAGAATCTCATAATTTCGACAACTAATTTCGTTTTCCCTTGTCTAATAAATCTCAGCCAAAACATACAATTGGTCTTCTAGACGTCTCGGCCATCAAAAAAAAGTGCTTGACTAACAATTCTAGCCATCACATAAAAGGAGCCAAAATACCAGACATACTAGCTAATCAATTCTTATGTCTTGCTGGTAGCAAATTCCTCTTGTTTTTCTTGTTTTAAAAATCTCCTCAAAAACAGACAAATTATCTGCAAGACAGTTTATTTCGTTCTCTTTGTAATAAGAATTTTAATAAAAAATTTCTAATGCGTTCTAATTACTATTGCCATGGATCCCAGATTGAACATCTGTTGCAACAAAACGTATGTGCGTGAATAATTAAACTGTGTTTAAAACTGTTTCATAACAAATCTTGTTGAAAGTTGATCTCGTATTTCTCTTGTTTTAAATATCCAAGTTATTTCCTACAGACAGCTACTCTCTGGTCTTCTTTGAAATTAAAATCCAAACCAAAAATTGCAACTAGTCTGCCAAACAGATATCATCATTGTTCTTGTAGAAAACATACAGTGTTTCTTAAAGGCAGGTAATCTCGTGTTTTCCTTGTTATGAAACCCTCAGTCAAAACAGACAAGTTTCTGCTCGATAGCTAATCATCTCGTTATTTATTTTCAGTAAGACTCTTAAACAAATCAGGAACAGTTTATCTTTTTTTTTCTTGTAATTGAAATTTAAGCCAAAACAGACAGGTCTGCTCGACATTCCTTGTAATAGCAATCTAATT
This sequence comes from Solen grandis, assembly GCA_021229015.1. Taxonomy (NCBI): domain Eukaryota; kingdom Metazoa; phylum Mollusca; class Bivalvia; order Adapedonta; family Solenidae; genus Solen; species Solen grandis. The sequence continues at coordinate 5,612,038 of CM037790.1, read as the reverse complement.
TTGTCGTTTAGAAAGCTAAACTTTATTTTCCCTGAAATAGAAGAACTCAGCCAAAACAGTCACCTGGTCTTCTAGTCACCTCAATCAAGACAGACAGGGACTCTGCTAGACATTTATTCTTGTTTTCCCTTGTAATTAGAATTTCAACACAAACAGGCAGCTGGTCTGAAAGAGTTATGATACCATAAATAAGAAAATGTGAAAAGATAAAATTATTATAAATATAAGTTGTTTTCAGCTATAAACGTAAGTGTACATCGTATAAAGAGACAGTATCGATTTGCATTCATGTATATTATTACAAAACACAACAAGCTGAAATCCGTCTCACGTGGCAAATATCTAAATAAATTACTTTTGATGTTTTGTTTCATTAAACATTCCATGATACATTTGCCTCCCCAGATTCGTGCGCGGTCAGGTGTAGTTCTGCCATGGATTCTGCCTTTAATAAAACAATGCCCTGCCAATGCAACATCAACTGTGTGGATTTCGGGGATTGCTGTGAGGACTACACCACATTTTGTTTGAGTAAGATGACTATCTAAAGACCACTAAAAGTTGCAGCCAGTACTTAAATAATTTTCAGCTACTACAGCTTGCTTTAAAAAAAAATTCCACAACCGCTTTAAAATAAAAACCTAAAACAATTGGTCGGCTAGACAGCTGATCTCGTTTTTTCATCTAATAAGAATCTGAGCCCAAGCGAACTACTGGTTTTCTCGACAACTATTTCAATTCCTTGTGATAAGAAACTCACCTAAAACAGTCACTCGGTCTGAAAACAGCTTATTTTGTTTTTCCTTGAAATAATCCTAACAGATAATTATAATGAAAATATCGACTTAAACAAGCAAATTTGTCTACTTGACATTCATAGACCTCAGCACAAACGGATATATGTAATTAATCCGGGTTTTCTTTTCAGGAGAATCTCATAATTTCGACAACTAATTTCGTTTTCCCTTGTCTAATGAATCTCAGCCAAAACATACAATTGGTCTTCTAGACGTCTCGGCCAACAAAAAAAAGTGCTTGACTGACAATTCTAGCCATCATATAAAAGGAGCCAAAATACCAGACATACTAGCTAATCAATTCTTATGTCTTGCTGGTAGCAAATTCCTCTTGTTTTTCTTGTTTTAAAAATCTCCTCAAAACAGACAAATTATCTGCAAGACAGTTTATTTCGTTCTCTTTGTAATAAGAATTTTAATAAAAAATTTCTAATGCGTTCTAATTACTATTGCCATGGATCCCAGATTGAACATCTGTTGCAACAAAACGTATGTGCGTGAATAATTAAACTGTGTTTAAAACTGTTTCATAACAAATCTTGTTGAAAGTTGATCTCGTATTTCTCTTGTTTTAAATATCCAAGTTATTTCCTACAGACAGCTACTCTCTGGTCTTCTTTGAAATTAAAATCCAAACCAAAAATTGCAACTAGTCTGCCAAACAGATATCATCATTGTTCTTGTAGAAAACATACAGTGTTTCTTAAAGGCAGGTAATCTCGTGTTTTCCTTGTTATGAAACCCTCAGTCAAAACAGACAAGTGTTCTGCTCGATAGCTAATCATCTCGTTATTTATTTTCAGTAAGACTCTTAAACAAATCAGGAACAGTTTATCTTTTTTTTTCTTGTAATTGAAATTTAAGCCAAAACAGACAAGTCTGCTCGACATTCCTTGTAATAGCAATCTAATTTTGTCGTTTAGAAAGCTAAACTTTATTTTCCCTGAAATAGAAGAACTCAGCCAAAACAGTCACCTGGTCTTCTAGTCACCTCAATCAAGACAGACAGGGACTCTGCTAGACATTTATTCTTGTTTTCCCTTGTAATTAAAATTTCAACACAAACAGGCAGCTGGTCTGAAAGAGTTATGATACCATAAATAAGAAAATGTGAAAAGATAAAATTATTATAAATATAAGTTGTTTTCAGCTATAAACGTAAGTGTACATCGTATAAAGAGACAGTATCGATTTGCATTCATGTATATTATTACAAAACACAACAAGCTGAAATCCGTCTCACGTGGCAAATATCTAAATAAATTACTTTTGATGTTTTGTTTCATTAAACATTCCATGATACATTTGCCTCCCCAGATTCGTGCGCGGTCAGGTGTGGTTCTGCCCTGGATTCTGCCTTTAATAACACAATGCCCTGCCAATGCAACATCGCCTGTGTGGATTTCGGGGATTGCTGTGAGGACTACGCCACATTTTGTTTGCGTAAGATGACTATCTAAAGACCACTAAAAGTTGCAGCCAGTACTTAAATAATTTTCAGCTACTACATCTTGCTTTAAAAAAAAATCCACAACCGCTTTAAAATAAAAACCTAAAACAATTGGTCGGCTAGACAGCTGATCTCGTTTTTTCATCTAATAAGAATCTGAGCCCAAGCGAACTACTGGTTTTCTCGACAACTATTTCGTCTTAATTCCTTGTGATAAGAAACTCACCTAAAACAGTCACTTGGTCTGAAAACAGCTTATTTTGTTGTCCTTGAAATAATCCTAACAGATAATTATAATGAAAATATCGACTTAAACAAGCAAATTTGTCTACTTGACATTCATAGACCTCAGCACAAACGGATATATGTAATTAATCCGGGTTTTCTTTTCAGGAGAATCTCATAATTTCGACAACTAATTTCGTTTTCCCTTGTCTAATGAATCTCAGCCAAAACATACAATTGGTCTTCTAGACGTCTCGGCCAACAAAAAAAAAGTGCTTGATTGACAATTGTAGCCATTATATAAAAGGAGCCAAAATACCAGACATACTAGCTAATCAATTCTTATGTCTTGCTGGTAGCAAATTCCTCTTGTTTTTCTTGTTTTAAAAATCTCCTCAAAAACAGACAAATTATCTGCAAGACAGTTTATTTCGTTCTCTTTGTAATAAGAATTTTAATAAAAAATTTCTAATGCGTTCTAATTACTATTGCCATGGATCCCAGATTGAACATCTGTTGCAACAAAACGTATGTGCGTGAATAATGAAACTGTGTTTTAAACTGTTTCATAACAAATCTTGTTGAAAGTTGATCTCGTATTTCTCTTGTTTTAAATATCCAAGTTATTTCCTACAGACAGCTACTCTCTGGTCTTCTTTGAAATTAAAATCCAAACCAAAAATTGCAACTAGTCTATTGTTCTTGTAGAAAACATACAGTGTTTCTTAAAGGCAGGTAATCTCGTGTTTTCCTTGTTATGAAACCCTCAGTCAAAACAGACAAGTTTTCTGCTCGATAGCTAATCATCTCGTTATTTATTTTCAGTAAGACTCTTAAACAAATCAGGAACAGTTTATCTTTTTTTTTCTTGTAATTGAAATCTAAGCCAAAACAGACAAGTCTGCTCGACATTCCTTGTAATAGCAATCTAATTTTGTCGTTTAGAAAGCTAAACTTTATTTTCCCTGAAATAGAAGAACTCAGCCAAAACAGTCACCTGGTCTTCTAGTCACCTCAATCAAGACAGACAGGGACTCTGCTAGACATTTATTCTTGTTTTCCCTTGTATTTAAAATTTCAACACAAACAGGCAGCTGGTCTGAAAGAGTTATGATACCATAAATAAGAAAATGTGAAAAGATAAAATTATTATAAATATAAGTTGTTTTCAGCTATAAACGTAAGTGTACATCGTATAAAGAGACAGTATCGATTTGCATTCATGTGTGTTATTACAAAACACAACAAGCTGAAATCCGTCTCACGTGGCAAATATCTAAATAAATTACTTTTGATGTTTTGTTTCATTTAAACATTCCATGATACATTTGCCTCCCCAGCTTCGTGCGCGGCCAGGTGTGGTTCTGCCATGGATTCTGCCTTTAATAACAGAATGCCCTGCCAATGCAACATCAACTGTGTGGATTTCGAGGATTGCTGTGAGGACTACGCCAGATTTTGTTTGTGTAAGATGACTATCTAAAGACCACTAAAACTTGCAGCCAGTACTTAAATAATTTTCAGCTACTACAGCTTGCTTTTAAAAAAAATTCCACAACCGCTTTAAAATAAAAACCTAAAACAATTGGTCGGCTAGACAGCTGATCTCGTTTTTTCATCTAATAAGAATCTGAGCCCAAGCGAACTACTGATTTTCTCGACAACTATTTCGTTTTAATTCCTTGTGATAAGAAACTCACCTAAAACAGTCACTTGGTCTGAAAACAGCTTATTTTGTTTTTCCTTGAAATAATCCTAACAGATAATTATAATGAAAATATCGACTTAAACAAGCAAATTTGTCTACTTGACATTCATAGACCTCAGCACAAACGGATATATGTAATTAATCCGGGTTTTCTTTTCAGGAGAATCTCATAATTTCGACAACTAATTTCGTTTTCCCTTGTCTAATGAATCTCAGCCAAAACATACAATTGGTCTTCTAGACGTCTCGGCCAACAAAGAAAAAGTGCTTGGCTGACAATCCTAGCCATCATATAAAAGGAGCCAAAATACCAGACATACTAGCTAATCAATTCTTATGTCTTGCTGGTAGCAAATTCCTCTTGTTTTTCTTGTTTTAAAAATCTCCTCAAAAACAGACAAATTATCTGCAAGACAGTTTATTTCGTTTTCTTTGTAATAAGAATTTTATTAAAAAAGTTCAACTGGTCGTCAAAAAATATAATTTCATTGTCCAGCTACCTGTCTGTAACGACCGTGGCAGTGTTCCGCCGACTGCGAAACATCCGATGCTATTATTATTACATTGATTACTTCGATTTTTAAGTAGTGCGTTATGAACACATAATACATCTATCAATCAATAACACATTGATGCATCCATTACTAAAAATAGTCACAAGAATTCCGTGCTAAAATACGATTACATCGTATCCGTATCTGAAATGGTTTATCGCCGTTTTGCCCCGCCAGTACAGGGTAATTATCATTATGACGCGCTACATGAAAATGTAACGTTATTTCATTTGTTTTAAATCGATAGTCGATAAGTATCGGTGTATTGTAATTTTAACGATATATAGAGAATACTAGGTTAGTGTTGGATAAAGATAAGTTTATCCTGCGAGGCCAAGAAAATATAAACCGCGAGCCTTGGCGAGCGGTTTATTTTTTCTTTGCCGAGCAGGATAAACTTATCTTTATCCAACACTAACCTAGTATTCTATTTATCCTATCATTCTAACTAATAATCTGATAATTTTAAATTAGACACGAAAATAAAAGAAAAAAATCTGGATTCTCCCAACTATCTGCCCTTTAGTATTCTTCCGCGTGTGCAAGCAAACAAACCGTTCTGCGTACACACCTAAGTAGTCCCAGGATTTAAAAAACGGTTATAACAATTCACGAACTTTTCGAAACTTTTTATTAAGCATATGCGTTAAGCATTTTCAACTTTCAAATACTCGACAAGAAAAAATAGATTTAAAAAAGAATAGTATCTTACACGGTTGAGCCCAATACACAAAACACATTTGAACTCAAGAAAGTAGTTCCGATGACGTCAGAGTATATAAAATTTCACGAATGAGTATAAAGCTAAGTTTATTCGATAGGCAGTTTATACCACGATGTGAGTCTGATGATAGGATAAAATTTAATAATGCACATGCAAAAGCGTTTTGTTATGAATGCATATGATCGATCGAAATGTACCAGGTGCAAGAGTTTGATGAATCACTATTTTTGCCCTGGTATTAATTGGAAATCAACTATCAGTTCATGTGTCAGATATTTCTAATTATATGTATATAAACTTTTATATTTTACAACGACTGGATAGAGAACGAATCTTCTTGTTCTCACTGCTGGTGGCTTAAGTGTTGTCCTTAGTGTGGGAGGAAACCTGAGTAGCCGGAGAAACGGATTGTCCGAAAAGGTGGTCCATACCCTTTCACAAAACTGAATCTGAAGAAGTAGTTCGTGCCTCACAGACTTTCCGACAGACCGAACGGCAGGCTGATTACGGGGGTATCATCAATGCCCATCCAAAATGGAATACAATAAGCGTTTACCCTCTCTTAGTAGAAAGAAGTACACCCTAACTTCAAATAACAATTAACGAACAAGTTAAAGCCTATATAATTAGTTTCAGGTCTTATTGGTCATTGGGATTGAAATGCTGAAATACATAATATAGATAGACGGAGGGCTTATTTGTAATTTAAGATATTCGTATTCAAGATAAATCGCATGTTTCAAAGACATATATATGTATCAAATAATATAATAGAAAATTCACTTCCAATAATAACAAATGAAATGAGTGTATGTAGTTTCTACAGTTTTCTGCAGCTTTTACCACTGTTAGTCATGTACGCTCACATATACGGCACTAGTTCCAAATATATTGTACCATAGTTAGCTATGTACCCTTACATATACAGGACTAGCATAACATATATCAGTCATATACCCTCACATATACGGAACTAGCCCCACATATATTGTACCACGGTTATCCGAGTACATTCGCGTATATGGAACTAGCACCACAAACATTATACCACAGTTAGCCTGTCACAAAATAATTTTGACGTGGCCTGAAAATAAGCGTAGATTTAGAGTACGTTGTATTTGTCACGTAGGCCAGTGTGGAACTGTGTTAACCGATTTTGGATATATAAGGTTTATGACAGGTTTCTTTTACCTATTGTTCAGAATAGATATGATTAGGGTTTAAATGGTTAAATTTGCTAAGTTTTAAGTGTATTAAGAGAAATGTTTAAGGCTTAGAAGTTTAAACCTATATGTTTCTTTACATAGACCCTTTTATCAGTATACCTCAGTGTTGTCAGTGTTTTTCGGGATGCACGAGATTCAGCGATTTACAATTTATCGCACGATTCACGTGATATTGTTTTTTTAAGAGTAAATCATGGGTTTTTAGTATATAAGTTGATTTGTATGGAGCCTCAGTGTCAGTTATCGATGGGAGCTACAGAAGATGCCTAGTCCAGTCTAGAATATTCTGACCAAATTGCACTACGAGCTTGTGTGAGTAAAAATTTTATTTTGTATTTCATTTTTTTTTCAGGTAGATATGAAGCTTAGATGATTTTATTTTAAATATTTATTTTGTATATTGTTGTATTGTTTCTTCTCAGGGGAACAAGTGTTCAATCGTTTTTAAATTTCGGTATTTTACTAAGTTTTGGTTCTATAAGCCGAAAATTTTCCAAGTATTTTTTTGTAATTAAGAAATGTGGAGTTGTATGGAATATCTGTCTGGTATATAATTGCTAACAAGGGCAGTTCCCTGCGTTAATGCACTTATGTAAAACCATAATTTTATTGTTGTATGGTATAAAATGCACGTATATAATACCAGAGATTTGTTATTTGGTATGAAAGTAGTATTATGAAGTAATCGGTGTCTGCACATTATATTTGGTGTAATAAGTAAATTAGAGCTATTTATTGTTTGTAGCCGTATTTAGTTTGGCATGGAGCCTATGTAATCTGGATGGTTACAGTCGATACGGGACCCCATTTGTAGACTACGTCGCAAGGACGGGAGAATCTACGTATGCGTCATATGGACGACAGGGTGTCTACGGTGGACTAAGTAGATCACATTTACTGAAGGGACAGAGAAGACAGGAAGTCGGTCTAGTGTTCATCGATAAGAGCACGTGATATAGTTTATGGGTACTGTGCATTTAGGAATCATTTTGTGATGTGGCACATTGAAGAGAGTTCATAACAGAAAGCCATTGTGTAGATTAATATTCAGTGCAGTTGTTATTGTACCAACAGAAAAAAAAGACAATAAGCCGGTGGATTTTTTCCCATATTCTTTATTTTTTTCCTTCTTTGTATATATTTTTATATAAAATATAATTTTAAAAGTTTTGTTTGGTATTTATTCTACCTTAGAGAGTTGTCAGCCCTTGGTCATTTTGTCACGTAGCCCATGTACACTCACATATACGGAACTACCACCACATATATTGATCCATAGTTAGCCATGTTTACTCACATAAACGAAACTATCACCACGTACATTGTACCACAGTTAGCAATGTACCCTAAGCACTATATGTAGCAAGGTTTGTCCCCACCTATAAACCCATACACGGACTACATTATATTGCATACACATATAGAGTACACCACGTTTCACATTTATTGAATTCTCTTTCACATTTTATCCACAAACACAATTTATCCTTAACACTTTCATATTCCGTCAGAGAAAACAATCTAAAAAACCGAAATCCCCAGGCAGCCCTTTATATACCAATGCGCTCCGTCAATATGGAGCAAAGGGTTTTATGAAAAATAGAACTCCGCAAGAGAGGAGCATTATTATATATATATGTGTGTAAATTGCTTGCTCCGCACGAAACGGAGCAATGATAACCAGTACATTACATTAAAGGCTCCGTCACAGAGGAGCAAAAGAAAGATCTCGCGTAACTTCGCGACACAAGTGCCCTCAAATATATACGGAACTAGTTCAACATATATAGTACCACAGTAAACCATATACCTTCACCTATACGGAATTAGCCCCACATGTATCGTACCACAGTTAGCCATGTACCGTCACATATACGGAACTTGTACCACGTGTATCGTACCACAGTTAGCCATGTACACTCATATATACGGAATTAGCCCCACATGTATCGTACCACAGTTAGCCATGTACCGTCACATATACGGAACTTGTACCACGTGTATCGTACCACAGTTAGCCATGTACACTCATATATACGGAACTAATTCCATATATATCATACCACAGTAAGCCATGTATTCTCACATATACGGAACAAATATCAAATATATTGTAATGTAAAAGGTTCTTTCTACCTGCTTATATTCTCATGATTAAAATATGTTGTTGTAGTGCATTAATATTCAAATGCGAGATTTTCTTACCTGTATTTAAATCTCATTGGTAGCGAAATTACATTACTTATCCCCTTTCTCCAAGAATATAACCTAATGTAGTATGGCAATAACTGCCATGGCAAAGACAAAGTACTTTAATTCAATTTCAGTATGTTAACATGGTTCAAATATCCAACAAACATTTTGTTGTACGAGTTTCATTACTTTGTTTACATGACACACGGAAGTGTCACTTGTTTATTCTGCGCCATCCTATGTTCCAGGAAATATTTCTCTATTTTAACCTGCAGATAAGTTAAAAACTATATGAACCTTACGCTAGTTTGGTATGGAAATACTTTGTTGGGGTAATTGTGATGCTTCACGTTAATAAATACTTGTGGGAAGCGCAGAAGTGGATGTGTTAGGAGTTCCGCATATAAGATGCACTTTTATATGGCGGAAGTACCCATTTTACGGATTTCTCCGCACGGCGTCTGATTGGTGGAGGATTATGCGAATTCCATACTCTGATTGGCTAGAGGGCAGATGACTCAGTGTGACCTCATCACAAAGTATCCCGGCGCGCGAAAGTATAAATAAGGGAACGCAAGGCAGTTTGACAGCTTTCCATTTCGGACCAAAACATCCAAAATTTGTCAAACGTAAAGAAAACCAGAAAGAACGCCGCCCGCAACAATGTAAATATACATTAACTTTATAAAAGAATATATATCTATCAAGAGTATTTGAATATATAATTGGAACTCAATATAAATACTTGTTATCCGCATATCGAAATTAAATAACAACAGTTACATGTATTTAAAGATGTCTCGTATTTTATAAGTCCGCTGTATGTTAATTGAATCACCATTCTCGACAACCACAACACAAATCCTGACAGAGTGTGGAGAGAGAGATAGGGAGAAAGAGATAGGTAGACAGAGAGAAAGAAATATTCCTGCAGTAGGGAGCTCACGCTACAACTGGTGTCAGAAGTGGGATGTTAATATATTTTTAACATCCCGGACGTTTCTCTACGTATATAGGAATCTGACCTGCAATGTTCAGCGTCTACGGAAAACATTTGCGGATCCGCACGGAAACCAAGTTTGCAGGACGGTACGGATATATCTTGTGCGGTCGCATTTTGCGGTTTCACTTTGTGCGAGAGATAGACTACTAGAGCGACTGCGGATCCGTGACGTGGTATTAAGCGGAATTGCATGTGTGGATTGCGGACGTATGCTGACGGAAATATTTGTTTTACGGATCCGCACACTACGGTATTTAAGCTTTGCGGAATCACATTCTTATTAGAGTGGAACTGCATGTGCGGATTGCGGACGTATGCTGACGGAAATATCTGTTTTACGGATCCGCACACAACGGTATTTAGAGCTTTGCGGAATCACATTCTTATTAGAGCGGAACTGCATGTGAGGACTGCGGACGTATGCTGGCGGAAATATTTGTTTTACGGATTCGCACACTGCGGTGTTAAAGTTTTGCGGAATGGCATTCTTCGTAGAGCGGAATTGCATGTGTGGACTGCGGACGAATATTGACGGAATATTTTGTTTTAAGGATCCGTAAAGTGCGGTATCTAGTTTTGCGGAATAAATTATATTAGGTGGAACGGATAGGGAACGAGTATTGACGGAAGATTTTTTTTTACGGAACATATTTTACGGAGTCAATCGCTGCTTTAAAAGTTTTGCGGAACTGTGCACGAGGGATAACGGACGTATACGAGCGGACAAGTCTAAATTTCGGAACGATTACAGATCTATTAAGTAGTGTTACTTTGCAGATTAACGAACGTGTTCTTTTGCAGTACATAAATATTTTTTTTATAATATTTTACCGCTGCGGATTTCCCTCCCGTATTTTACGATCTACGTTAGTCACCGTATTTTGCGGATTTTCATAATTTTGAGGTGAATAATTGAGACGTGCGGATTTACAGATAGGAACAGATATATTAAGCTATATTAGATAATACATACAGATCTATACGAAAATAAACAAATATCCTCCGATATCAAACAAATCAAGATCTACTATTTTCATGGAAAGCTCAACTTACATTAATAAATAAAATGGCGGACGTACACGATACGGATTCTGAATCGGAGGTAATATTTAACATCAATAATAATGAAGATCGGGAAAATGGAGACCATCAATACGCTAGGCAAGGAGAGCGTCGTAAATGTGTAGGTCCTCGGATAAAGCCTGACCCTTTCACCGGAGAAGAAGACTGGGATCAGTATATAGCATATTTTGAGGATTGTGCTGAGTTAGCGCAATGGACAGAAAGAGAGAAACTTCTTTATCTCGCTACATCACTTAAAGACAAGGCAAGGGTATATTATAGTTCGCTACCCAGGGAGGAAAAACGATCATACCGGTTTCTGACAGCTAGTCTGGAGCAGCGCTTTGGCAGTAAACGACAACAAAGTAAATGGATATCTAAACTGCAAAGTAGGACTAGGGGGAGGAATGAGACAATTGCTGCGTTTGGAGATGAAGTCCGATTATTATCACAGAAAGCCTATGTGAACTTGGACCAGGAGGCCCAAGAGATGTTAGCATTGCAACATCATTTCTACAAGGATATGTCGCCTGAGATGAGATGCAGATTAATGGATAGGAATTGCAAGACCATCAGGGACGCTGTAGATGTGGTTGAGCGCTATGAGGTCGTGATTGGGAGAGCGGACATAAACGCAAAGGGGTCTCAAATCCATGGTATCTCTAGTTTGGGTTCAAATGACAAGAGCTGCAGAAACCTGGGAGCTGGTGACGGAAACGATGAGATAAGAGGTACATTACAGAGGATCGAACGTCGGCTTGATAAATTAGAGTCAACGGAACATTCAAGGAAGAACGTTCGTAAATGCTACAGGTGCGGATCCACAGAGCACTTGATAAATAAATGTCCAGTCAGAAACTCTAACAAAGAAAATTCAAGTAAGAACCAGGGAAACTTCAGATTGTCACCTCAGTAGGCCATGATGTGACAGACGTTGTTCAAAATCGGCTTAACTTAAGTAATACTTCAAATAAACAGGAAATAAGCAACTCAAGGATAGGAGAAATTAGTAACCGCGTTGATACCTGGGACAACGGTCTTTATATAATGGGGGAAACTGGACAACATGACGTTGAATTTTTGTTTGATTGACAGTGGTGCAACCTGTTCACTCATTTCAAAAGAGGCTTTTGACAAGTGTAAAAAGACAATTTTAATCAAAACTGATGATAAAGTTATATGTATACAAGAAGTTGAAGGTAGCAAAATTCGGGTACATGGTGCAGCCAATTTAACGTTGAATTCTCAACAGAATTAAATGTTGTTATCTGTGACATGTCACAAACTGGTATCCTTGGGCAGGATTTTATTATCAAACATATAAAACTGTGGGACTTAGATAAACAAACTTTACATACAAAAGATGGTCACGTGATTGAATGTTACACAGGTGAACGTAGAAATGACATATGCAGAGTAATGGTTTCTGAGAAGACAACTGTACCATCTCAAACATGTATCCTTGTACCAATTCAAATATCAAACACACATGTACTTCCAGAAGTGAAGTTCATTGAAAATGCTAGGAAACAAGATGAAACATTTAACATGACACTAGTAGAGGGGATAGTTGAGTCACATGACGGACAGTGTTGCATTGGACTGGTTAATGACACAGACTGTGATATTGTTTTACAGACAGGGGAGAAAATTTGATATTGTAGAAGCATCATAGAGGATGATCTACAGGTTCCCCCAAGCAAGGGAGAATGTGCGGCTGTATCTACAACTAAGTTGATTAATGCACAAGACAAAGAAACTAGTCTACCTGCACATCTTCAGGTAATGTTTGACAAAAGTGTTGTTCTCCTTGATGATGATCAAAGGCAAAAATTCAATGAATTACTCATTAAATATCAAGACGTATTTGCTTCTTCATCTGATGACTTTGGATGCACAGACAAGGTAAAACACACAATCAACACTGGAAATTCAGCTTCAATTCGCCAACCTGTAAGACGACAACCATATGGAAAGCGCGAAATAGAAAAACAAGAGGTCGTCAAGATGCTAGAAAAGAAAATTATTGAACCTTCAAATAGTCCATGGTCGTCACCTTTAGTTTTAGTGACAAAGAAAGATGGCTCAACAAGGTTCTGTTTGGATTACAGAAAACTCAATGAAGTAACTGTGAAAGATGCCTATCCTATACCCCGTGTAGACGATTGTTTGGATGCACTTTCAGGGTCAACGTGGTTCAATTACATGGATCTCTGTTCTGGATTTTGGCAAATTGAGATGGATGAAAAAGACAAATTAAAGACAGCCTTTTCAACAAGCTTAGGACTATATCATTTCAGGGTCATGCCGTTTGGTTTGGTCAATGCACCATCCACGTTCCAGCGTCTCATGGAAGATGTCTTACGAGGACTTCAATGGAATGAGTCACTGCTGTATATGGATGATATCATTACACCTGGAGAATCAGTGGATGAGTGCCTTTACCGCCTTCAAAATGTTTTTCAACGTCTTCGGGAGGCACACCTGAAACTAAAACCATCATAATGTATCTTTTCAAACCACTGCAAAGTTTTTAGGTCATGTTGTCACAGAACAAGGCATTGAAACAGACCCAGACAAAATTAAAGCTGTAGATGGATGGCCTACTCCACAAAATGCAAAACAAGTCAGAAGTTTTTTAGGACTTGCGTCCTATTATAGACGCTTTGTGAAAGGGTTCTCTGAAATTGCGAGGCCTTTGCATAAGCTCTGTGAGAAAGAAAAAACTTTCGGTGGAGTGAAGATTGTCAGTCAGCATTTGACACACTTAAAAGGGCACTTACATCAACTCCTATATTAGCTTATCCTGAACTAGGTTCAAAGTTCATACTTGACACGGACGCATCGAATGTAGGCGTTGGAGCAATACTCTCACAGGTTCAAGCAGGAAAAGAGAGAGTTATTGCCTACATGAGTAAATCATTGAATACTCATGAAAAAGCAGATTGCATTACGAGGAAAGAACTGTTGGCTGTTGTAATTGCTTTAAAGCATTTTTATACATATTTGTACGGTCAAGAAATTCTATTAAGGACAGATAACTCAGCTGTCAGTTGAGGACACTCAAGATGCCATCTGGACAAGTAGCCCGCTGGTTGCAAGAACTGAATTCATATAACTTGACTGTGGTACATCGCAGAGGCAGAAGTCATGGGAACGCGGATGCTCTTTCTAGACAATCATGTAAATCTTGCAGACAGCAGCAGCAGCTTCGGGAAGGGTTTGAAGCTAAAGAAGCTGAAGGAAATACACACATTGATAAAGAAGAAATCAGAGCTATAACTAGGAATTCCGCAAGTGAACAAAATAAAAGTATGTCTGATAATCATATTCTGCTATCAGGATGGGACCAAACAGTGACAAACAGTGATTTCTACAGAACAATACTCAGACCCAATTATAGGCACAATAAAATTAGTAATAGCTGAAAATAATCCTAGACCAAACTGGACTGAAATCTCAGCATCTAGCTCTCAGCTAAAAACACTATGGCGACAATGGGATCGCTTAGAAATTAAGGGTGGCCTGTTATACAGAAAATTTGAAACGGATGATGGTGGCATTCAATATCAGCTAGTCACAGCTACAAGTCGCCGACAGGAAGTCATAAGGTATCATCATGACATTCCAAGTGCTGGTCATCTTGGTGTGGAAAAGACACTAAGTAAAATAAGACAAGCTTTTTACTGGCCAGGTATGACCCAATCTGTCAGAAATTATTGTATTCGCTGTGACATCTGTGCTGCACGATAACTTTCTAGGGAATCAAACAAGGCACCTTGAGGAGAATATGTTGTTGGTGAACCTATGGAAAGGGTTATGATGGACATTTTGGGACCCCTTCCAAAACAGCAAGTGGAAATAAGTACATTTTAGTCATTGCTGACTGGTTCACCAAATGGACTGAGTGTGTTGCCTTACCGGATATAGAGACGAAAACAGTTGCAGCAGCCTTTATAGACCAATTCATAAGCCGATACGGAACCCCACTGCAAATATATACGGATCAAGGAAAATGTTTTGAATCAAAGCTTATGGCGGACGTTTGCGACTTATTGGACATAGACAAAACACACTCTACTTCAATGAGGCCGCAGGCTAATGGCTTCGTGGAAAGGTTTAATCGCACCTTGATCGCAATGCTGAAATCATTCTGTGAAAACAGTAGGAGCAAATGGGATAAATATCTGCAGCAAGTAACAATGGCATATAGGTCATCACCACAAAGTAGTACAAAGGTTTCACCAAACAGAATGGATTTTGGGCGTGAGATTGTACTACCCCTTCAGGCTTATATAAGACGTCCAGTATCTCAGGATGAGGCATGCAGCCATGAAAGCTATGTTGCTGAGTTACAAGATAAGCTCACAGAATGTCATGACATTGCTCGGAAAAATATCAAAGTTTCAACCAAGTTCCAGAAGAAGCACTATGATATAAATTCAAAGAGGAAGAAGTACCATGCTGGACAGCTGGTCTGGTTACATGACCCAACTCGGAAAGTTGGAGTTTGTTCAAAACTGAGTAACAAATGGAAAGGACCTTTCTTGATAACAAAGACATTGGATGATTTGATATACATGGTGAAGAGGACATCTTCAGGAAAAGCTAAGGCATATCATGTGGATAGACTACATCCATATCATGGGAATAGGATACCTACTTGGGTGAAAAGAGAAATAAAGGGAATGGATATTCATGCATAATATTGCTTATATGAATTTTGTGCCACCTAAATTAAATAACTTGTTTGCTTTGTTGTTTTGTAACAAATGTTATGATGAAAATAAAAAAAAAGTGACTCCTGAGACTGCCATTAAGAGAGTGAGTTCATGAGTGGTATAACAAGTGTAAAAGTTTAAATATATCAGAGTGAATGACTTACACATTACACATTAACATTTTAAAACAACAATTACAGAATCAACATACAGTGTAAAGCCATGTAAAAGAAATAACAGTGCAATAAATAACAAGTAAATATATATGTAAAAGGAAAACATAATTTAAACAACTCCTGCTAACAAAATGGTGCCCCCTTTTATCTATTTTAGGGAATCCTGCTGGTTATGTGAAGTAATGTTTCCAACCCGGACAGCCCTGAAGAACCACATAGCTGGCCCCGGCTCACCATCGCCTGACTGCGTACTGTCCATGGTGTCTTAGGACTGAGAAGATTTTCACCAGGATAGCGGATTTGAAGTATCACGCAAACGTTATGCATAAGGAGGATGGTGCTGATGATAGGTATTTCACAAGAGGTTGTGGATTTTATTTTGCCAAGCACCCTACTGATTACATTAAACGTGTGGACTTTGTAGCCCCATATGACAATAGTGATGCCTATGAGGCCAGAAAGCTTATGAGGAAGTGGGCAGAGTCAATGCCGCGCAGCAAACAGTTGCTGGATACCCTGAATTCTGGCTGGAAGGAAGGAGGGAATCAGGAAAGTAGAAAAGGAAAGGGAGTGTCCAGGAGTTTAGAGAGAGAGGAGAGAAGAGTCCGGTTTAAGGAGGATAGCGGTCAGGTGGAGGTTAGAGACTATAAAAGTGACCCAGTCAACCTACGAGATGTTACCACAAAGGAACCGGAGAGCTCAACAAATATCAGGGTAGAGACAGATAAGACCAAAGGTACTGAGGAAGGCAAGAGAAGAATAGATGAGCAAGAGGAGGAGACGCAAGAAAAGAGGAGAAAAGTAGTTAAACAAGCGGAGGATCAATCATTGGAGGAGTATGTAGACGACATTGAGCTAGGTGAAGCGGCTGGTGAAAACGGAGAGTGTGCGATACCAGCAGAGTCTAAAACTCATGATGAAGATGATGATGATAGATGTAGTTCTTCTTCGTCGTCATGTGACTCTGAAGAAGATTCTACCCTGCCTTTATTTAAGGACGTTCATGGAAGTATGCGGGCCAACGCTACTATGATCCTCATGAGAGGTGACATGCCTCTGTGTCCTCCAGCACAAAGGGACTGGAACATGGTGGAGGAAGTAATCTTGTAGACTACGGTCGGTGAGGCAAAGTGGTTCCCGAAAAACTGGCGGACCATGACTCCAGAACAAAAGCTGATGGCACACGAGTATACGGCAATGCTACTCGAACATGACAGGCTCAATAAAATCCAGTCGGAATTGGGTAGAAGAGCCTTACTGGAAAAATACAAATTCCTGAGCCTGGAAGGTGCTGCAAAACCTAAAATTGAAGAAAATCCACAAGGAAGGAACATGACCAAGATGAGGCTTTAAAAAAAGAAATGTTGCAAAGGGTGCAGTTGCTGAGGACAGAATATCTTCAAGCATAATCAAGACTTTGACCAAAGCAGAAAGGTGGACAGACACTGACTATTACGAATAAGTTAGATGAGGCTGGAGTGCGCTTGAGGGTGTAAAGATTTAAAAAGTGTGGTTTTCCATTATTTATTTAAACTGACTTGTAGTGACTAGTCTGGAGAATTTGAGAAAGTTTTTCTTTGGTACTGTTCTACCAAGTGTTAAATATGAATTTGAACATATTTCCTTATTATTACTACTGTTTATGTTTGGATGTATAATTATTCCAGAATAATAACAACCTATTATTTGGAGATGTATGACTGTTTTTATATAATCCAGGAGGATTATGAAAATAAGGAGGGGGAAGTGTAATGTAAAAGGTTCTTCTACCTGCTTATATTCTCATGATTAAAATATGTTGTTGTAGTGCATTAAAATTCAAATGCGAGATTTTCTTACCTGTATTTAAATCTCATTGGTAGCGAAATTACATTACTAATCCCCTTTCTCCAAGATTATAACTTAATATAGTATGGCAATAACTGCCATGGCAAAGACAAAGAACTTTAATTCAATTTCAGTATGTTAACATGGTTCAAATATCCAACAAACATTGTGTTGTACGAGTTTCATTACTTTGTTTACATGACACACGGAAGTGTCACTTGTTTATTCTGCGCCATCCTATGTTCCAGGAACTATTTCTCTATTTTAACCTGCAGATAAGTTAAAAACTATATGAACCTTACGCTAGTTTGGTATGGAAATACTTTGTTAGGGTAATTGTGATGCTTCACGTTAATTTATACTTGTGGGAAGCGCAGAAGTGGATGTGTTAGGAGTTCCGCACATAAGATGCACTTTTATATGGCGGAAGTACCCATTTTACGGATTTCTCCGCACGGCGTCTGATTGGTGGAGGATTATGCGAATTCCCTACTCTGATTGGCTAGAGGGCAGATGACTCAGTGTGACCTCATCACAAAGTATCCCGGCGCGCGAAAGTATAAATAAGGGAACGCAAGGCAGTTTGACAGCTTTCCATTTCGGACCAAAACATCCAAAATTTGTCAAACGTAAGAAAACCAGAAAGAACGCCGCCCGCAGCAATGTAAATATACATTAACTTTATAAAAGAATATATATCTATCAAGAGTATTTGAATATATAATTGGAACTCAATATAAATAACTTTAACAATAAGGGAATACATATTTATCAAGTTAAGGGAAAATACCCTACCGGGATTCGAGGCAACTTTGCAAAGAAGATGTGAATATCATAGGAACCTACCAACACGGGCCAAGAAAATTATATCTGATGAGACCATATTTTTTAATAAAACATTTTTTTGTAACGCATGGTGTTTTTTTATATATAGGAACAATAAGGGATGGGATTGGGACCACAAAAGTATATCGAATAACGCCATGTATTTGAATAAGGGGTTGTGGTGTAACCGGGGTTAGACTGTTATGACTGTAATTGAATATCACTAATTGTAAGGTTAAATTAGCATCAAAATATCAACCTTAAAAATAATCATGAACATTTTATTTTCTTGTATTGGTTTTTATTTTTGCATAAATTTAAAGGGGCCGCCGTGGCCGAGCGATAACAGTCGTGGACTACAAATCTCTCAGCCCCTCACCGCTGTGGGTTCGAATCCCGGTAGGGACTTCGAATTTTTCATGTGAGGAAGCCTTCCAGCTGGCTTGCGGTAGGTCGGTGGTTCTACCCGGGTACCTCTGTGTACTCGGGGTCTTCCTCCACCTGTAATTAGCTGGACGTCGCTATATGATTGAAATACTATCGCGGCGACGGTAAACCCCAATACAACAACAACAACAAAGTTGCCTACAAAAAAAAGGTATTGACATCATTTATGTATTTAAAGTCTCATCTACATAAAAAAACATAATACATTTACATGTAGCCGTTCTTAAAATAGATTTAAAGAGACTATATAAGACATGACAATAGTAATCATTTATACATATTTAAAGCAATGATGATGTGTGGAATTATGTTATTGTCAAAGTGAATGTCATGATTAATTATTAGATGTGGTGGATGATTGACTTTTAGCTGGATTGATAAATAGAATGGTGGATGGATGAGTATATGACAGACGAGTGGGTTGATGAATGAATGAATGAATGAATGAATGAATGAATGAATGAATGAATGAATGAATGAATGAATGAATGAATGAATTGGTATATGGATTAACTTATATATATATTTAGTGATTTACAGTGTATCAACCTGATAAGTACATTAACATATTCAACAAATTGTAAGGAACATCTGTTAAGCATGGTATCTTAATAAGTTAAAACCTAAAATGCAATTAAAACATTATCTAATAAGAGACCAATTGGACTGGACATGGTATGTCATAGAGGATTTCAAAAGGATCATGTATCAGATAAAATAACATACATTTCCATCAACACAGTAAAAACACCTCCGATGTTAAACCAATATCATCCTAAATTTAAGCTAAAATCTGAACCATGATACAATCGGAAGAAAATAGGCAGTCTTTCTGTGTTTGTAAGAAAAATTATAAGAAGTTAATTAGGAAAAAACGAAGAGAATTTGAACATAAAAAACTTACTGAAATTGAAAATCTTCGTTTTCGTAAGCCTAAAGATAATTGGCGACTTTTTAGTAAAAGCAAAAAATCTGATTCTTATGAAATAAGTTTAGAAAAGTTTTATAATTATTTCTCTAATTTAAGTAATGACATTATACGGGAAGAAAATGAGGAAGCTGAATATTTCATGTCGCATCATGATTTTGATAATGATTGTGTTCATATTGATAATGATTTCGATGATTTTCAAAATGATAATGTATTAAATGGAAAAATTACTGTCAATGAAATTTTTAAAGCAGCTAAGTCATTAAAGAGGGAAAAAGCTGTATTGGTATTTTAGCAGCACATATGTGTGATATTTTTAATGCAATATTAGATAGTGGATTTTTCCCAGATAGATGGACAGAAGGTGTAATTGTACCGTTACATAAGAAAGGCCCCAAAAAAGATGTCAATAATTATCGGGGAATCACGCTTGTCAGCTGTTTCTCGAAAATTTTTACTACAGTATTGAATAATCGAATCGTAACTTATTGTGAAAGAAACAATATTTTATCTGACTCACAGTTTGGTTTTAGGAAAGGTAAATCTACTGTGGATGCATTGTTTATATTACATACTTTAGTACAGAAATATTTAAATGAAAATAAACGGTTGTACTGTGTATTTGTTGATTTTAAAAAGGCCTTTGATAGTGTGTATAGGAATGGATTGTGGTTGAAGTTATATAGAGAAGGTTTAGGGGGGAAGGTTTTAAGAGTTGTAAAAGATATGTATAATAAAGTGAAGTCGTGTGTACGAGCATGTAATAGTTATTCGGAGTTCTTTGAATATTCTGTTGGGTTACGGCAAGGGGAGATAATTTCCCCGATAATGTTCTCCCTTTATTTAGAAGACCTTGAATTGTTTTTACAAAATGATATCTCATCTGGATTGAATATTGATGATATTGTTCTAATTCTTTTATTATTTGCAGATGATATGGTAATTGTTGATGATTCACCGGAAAAACTACAAAAAAGTCTTGACCTTTTGCATACTTATTGTAAAAAATGGAGTTTGGAAGTTAATACTAAAAAAACTAAGGTTATTGTTTTTAGAAAAAGGGTTAAATTATATCAAAATGAAAAATTTGATTTTCAAGGCAAAGAAATAGAAATAGTTAATGATTTTAATTATTTGGGGACTGTCTTTAATTATACAGGGAATTTTGCACGTAATCAAGAACACATTGTTGGAAAAGCATTAAAAGCCTTAAATGTATTATTGATAAATTGTAAAAAGTTTAAATTAAAACCTAAATTATTATGTCAATTATTTGACTCTTTTGTTGGTTCTATACTCGGATACGCATCAGAAATTTGGGGATATAATAAATCAAAAGAAATAGAACGTATACATTTAAAATTTTGTAAATCAATACTTAATGTAAAAAATACTACCCCTAACATTGGTGTGTATGGAGAACTTGGACGTTATCCATTATATATTTCTAGATATATACGAACTTTAAAATATTGGTGTAAATTGTTAAATACTAAAAAAAAAAAAATTTTATTAATATGTTTAAACAACGTTTGATTGATACTTATTGTCAAAGTTGGTATTCTGATAAAGAAAAGAGTGAAGTTTTATCTTTATATAATAATATAAAAAATGAATTTGGATATGAAGGCTATTTGAATGTTTTACCTTATGACTTAAGAAATTATATTTGTAGATTAAGATTGTCATCACATAGTTTACATATTCAAATTGGTCGCTATGGTAGAAACAGAATTCCTTGTTCAGAAAGATTTTGTATATTTTGCAGAAGTAACGACATTGAGGATGAATATCACTTTATTATTAAATGCCCATGTTTTCTAAATTTAAGAAAGAAATTTATTGATAAGTTTTATTATGTTAGACCTAGTATGTTTAAATTTTTAGAATTACTTCAAACAAAAAATGTTGATACTCTTTTAAATCTTGCTAAATATTTGAAATCTGCATTTTCTTTACGCATAAGTTTGTCTTATGACACTTAGTTCATCCTCTTAGTTAAAAATCGACTTTGATTACTTGTTCACGTGATGTTCTGGAAAAAGAATTTATGATATATTTATTAATAACTTGACTATTGTATACTGTTGAATGTTGATGTTATTTATGATGATGTACTATGTACAAATCAAATAAAATATGTTCTGTTCTGTTCCGTGTGTTGATGATTATGACATGCCTTTAAATAATTTTACACTTTTCCCTGAATAAGACAAAGCTTGTCAGATGCATGAATAAGTAGAACTGTTGTAAAGACATAATTCCCTTGCTGAGACGACAACAATAACTGACCACATTACCATGTTACAAAACGCCTGCTAACTGATAAAATAACTCATTATTATTTACTATTCACTTACGCTTCCTTATTTCTGAATTCCTAATTCTTAAATAGTTAAAAAATAACATCAAAAACGATGTCCATGAAGCACATAACTCACTTTTTAACACATGTAGTTAATTTTACAGCTTTAATTCTTAAAATCATCACTTTTCATGCCTTACTTTTTAAAATAATACTCCTATTAAAACTGCTGCTATTCCTTTTTTCCACAACAACCGCTTTGCTCTACATTATACCACAACAACTGCCGTTGCTCCTGTTGCTACTTCTATTACTACCACAACAACTGCCGTTGCTCCTGTTGCTACTTCTATTACTACTACAACAACTGCCGTTGCTCCTGTTGCTACTTCTATTACTACTACAACAACTGCCGTTGCTCCTGTTGCTACTTCTATTACTACTACAACAACTGCCGTTGCTCCTGTTGCTACTTCTATTACTACTACAACAACTGCCGTTGCTCCTGTTGCTACTTCTATTACTACTACAACAACTGTCGTTGCTCCTGTTGCTACTTCTATTACTACTACAACAACTGCCGTTGCTCCTGTTGCTACTACTATTACTACTACAACAACTGCCGTTGCTCCCGTTGCTACTTCTATTACTACTACAACAACTGCCGTTGCTCCTGTTGCTACTACTATTACTACCACAACAACTGCCGTTGCTCCTGTTGCTACTACTATTACTACTACAACAACTGCCGTTGCTCCTGTTGCTACTTCTATTACTACTACAACAACTGCCGTTGCTCCTGTTGCTACTTCTATTACTACTACAACAACGGTCGTTGCTCCCGTTGCTACTTCTATTACTACTACAACAACGGTCGTTGCTCCCGTTGCTACTTCTATTACTACTACAACAACTGTCGTTGCTCCCGTTGCTACTTCTATTACTACTACAACAACTGCCGTTGCTCCTGTTGCTACTTCTATTACTACTACAACAACGGTCGTTGCTCCGTTGCTACTTTTTCTACTACAACAACGGTCGTTGCTCCCGTTGCTACTTCTATTACTACTATAATCTCACACTGCTTTCTCACATACTATACTACATTTCCTTCTACTACAGCTCGTGCTGCTGCTACTTATACTAAGGCCACTGCTGCTCATATCCCTCCTCCTACTGCTGCTGCTACAACTTACAACCACTATTAAAACAACTACTACTTCTACTACAACTACTGATGCTGCTTCTGGTGCTCATATCCCTTCTACTTTTTCAATCTTTTTTATCTCAAAATTGCATTATTATTGAACCCAACCCCTCAGCTAAAATAATTATACCCCCCCCCCCCCTTTCAAATGCTTCCTATCGGTTTTCAAATAATGATAGAAATGTTAGCATTATTATTATTATAAGCAAATTATAAACTATGATGAAATGCCAGTACTCCAGTTTGAAAATAAAATGTCTGTTCTTTTTCATCACAGAAAGACAAGAGTGTTGGCTGCTCAAGAATAAATGAGAGTAATTTGATATGGCTTATCAGCAACGGTCTTCAGTTTGTGGGGATAATAAATTGAACTTGCTGTGAGAAGTGTTACTTTAGTTGTATGGTCAATAAATAGTTAATGCTTGTAACTGTAAAAGAAAGAAAAAATGAGGTGAGTTTGTAGAAAGCCGGCGTTATGAATATGATTGTATTTTCTGATTCTCCATTTTACGGCGGTACATTCTTCTGATCAATTTTACAAAATTTTCAGATTAAAACCAAGAATAATTGCTGTAATTCAAAGGTTTAAATATGCCCCTCTATCGTAGACGTATATCTCACATGCCTACCAAATGATTTCAAAACATTTAAGAAACATTCATGGACACATTTCAATTTTGCGATAATTTTATCAATCTGAGAAATATATATATGTATCAGCTAACTAAATAATGTGGTTATTATTTATGTCTTGGACGAATTTATTACGACATGATATATTAATGTGCTGATAATTTTGGTGATATTCATGTGTGCTACCACACTGGAGTATCACGCCGTTGACATTGCAGGAGTGTTGATAGTGAGAGGTGGTGAAAAATGTGCTCTGAGATTAAATGGATTTTTACAACCCTCTGAATACTCTAGACACTTTAAAACCGGATAATGAACATCTTTGGATATTAAGGTAAACATATTCAAAGAAAAATTAACAATTCAAAACAGAACTTTGTAGTGACAGACATGCAAACTTTTTAAACCTATTGAATACATAGAGGCAATGTAGTACATTCTAAACTATCCTATACCCTGAGGCATAATCAAGTGTGTACCTTTATAAAAACACAACTGTGACACAAGTTCCAAACACAAACCAGTGTTGATGAACTGATGAACTGTAACAACAACACAAAATGAGCTCCAATACAAATGAACAAGGGAGTAATAATGAAGAAGATACAAAGAAGAGGGGGCGAGATGAATTAAGCAGCATCAGTGAGTTAGAGTCAAGTACTGTAGAAGAGTCACAAGTGAAAAATGCCAAAAGTAAGAAAAAAAAGAAAAAACTTAACAACAGTGATCCTGAAGTTGATGTTGAAGATAAACCAAAAACTAAAGAAAAAAATGAAGACATAAGTATGACAGAGTGCTTGAAAAAACTAGAAGAGAAAATAACATGCAGTGAAAACAACCTTCAAGAAAAAATCAAAATAATGATAGCTGAAATGAAAAATGATATCCTATCATCAGTGGAACAAAAGCTGGATTTACTAGAAAGTAAATTGTATGATGCAGAGAAAGAAAAAGATGAAATGAAAAAAGAAATAAAAACATTAAAACAGGACATCAAGACAGAAAGAGAAGAAAATGAGAGATTAAGAAGAGAGATAGACAGAGACAAACAACAAAGGCAGATTCGATTGAATGACATAGAACAATATGGACGGAGAAACAACCTAAGGATTTATGGAATACAATACAAAAACAATGAAATAGCTGAGGAAACAACACAAAAAGTAATACACATATTAAATAGTAAAATCAGCAATCTTAATCTAAAAGAGGATGACATTGACGCCTGCCATAGAATCGGAGAAATAAAAAACGGAAAAAGACAAATAATCATTAAATTTGTTTCGCGCCAAAAAAGGAACAAAGTAATCAGGGAGAGAAAAGGTCTTCGTGGAGAATCGGTCTACCTCAATGAAGATCTTACAAAACTAACAGAAACTGTATTGATGTCAGTCAAGAGGAAGATGACGGATGAAATCGATTCAGTGTGGACAAGAGACTGCAAAATTTTCTATAAAAACACAAGTGGGACGGTGCACCAGGTCCGCACCAGTGACTATCAGACCTGGTTGGATCTACCATGGCCAGCAAAGTGAGATCTCAAATACAAGCATTAGTGTCGCTGAGATACAAATTATCAAAAATGTAAACAAGTAAGCTAGGTTCACAGGTATGTGTACTTAAACATAGATGGATGGGTTAAATGAGGAAAGTAGGTTAAGTATGAACAGATAGATGGATGATAGAATGGATGAAAGAATAGAATAAAAATAAGAAGGAATGGAATATTTTAATGTACTGACTGAAAAAGGATAATATATTGTATAGACATGTACACATATATTCACACTTAATATAGCAAGTGTAAAAATGCAATTTTTAACACCTAAAATACAAACTGAATAAAAAATTTTGTATAGACATGTACACATATATACACACTTAATATAGCAAATGTAAAAATGCAATTCTTAACACCTAAAATACAAACTGATTAAAACATTAAAAGAAATGAGCAAATTATCGAATTATGATAAAGTTTTTTGTTATTATAAGGTAACAATGGTAAGACAACACTAGATTATAAAAGACAGTTGAAAAGAAATCAAACAAATATAATTAAACTATTGATTATTCATGATAGTAAATATGTACACAAATGTAATGTAACATCAATTGTATGATAGTTCATGTGTTACAGTCATTAATGTAAGAAATTTATGATTACGTAAGATGGTTCAAAATGTTACACAGAGATAATGTAATACTTGGTGCAAATGTTACACAAAGATAATGTAACACTTGTAAGAATTTAAATTAATTTATGTAGATGGTCAAATGTTACAAAGAGATAATGTAACACTTGTAAGAAATTGATGATTATGTATGATGTTCAAATGTTACACAGAGTAACACTTTTAAGAAATTTATGATTATATATGATGGTTCAAATGTTACACAGAGATAATGTAACACTTGTAAGAAATTTATGATTATGTATGATGTTCAAATGTTACAAAGATATTTTAAATTTTAAAAAGTTAATATACTGATTATATATCAAAAGATACAATATAGCTCATATATAATAAAAAAAGATAATGAAAGATGGTTCATAAATCACAAGGAATCAAATATGTTTTATAAACATATAATTTATGAGGTGTAATAAATTATAGGATAATATGTTAAATTTATAATTAACATGCCTCTTTTTCAAATGAATACATTATGCAGCAAATCTTTTTAATAAATATATTTTGGAAAACTTCTATACTGAACAAAGAAATTAGAAAATATAGTGGTTTTTTCATTAATATAAATGTTCATTTCAAAAAAGATAAATGGAAGTGAGTATAGGCTCATTGAATGTTAGAGGTTTAGGCAATAATAAGAAAAGAGGTCAAATGCTTGAGTGGTTACAAAACAAACAATTATCAATCTGCTTCCTGCAAGAAACGCATTCAACAAATGAAACTAAAGAAAAATGGTCCAGAGAATGGAATGGTAAATCTTATTTCAGTGGAATTAAACCAAATGCTGAAGGAGTCGCAATTCTGATTAATAAACAGTTTAATTGTAAAATCACAGAACAGGTCGAACTTATTCCAGGGCGTTTATTAGCATTAGCAGTGGAAATAAACAATAGAAATATCATATTAATAAATATATATGGACCAAATAAGGATGACACCAAAGTATTTGAAAAACTATATAAATACATTGATGATAATAATGAAAAAAACTTTATAATAGGAGGTGACTTCAATACTGTAATAGATGTTAAGGAAGATAAGATAAATAGTACAGTAGATAATCACAGCAAATGTAGAAAAATATTGAAGAATATGATGATAAATTTTGAATTAAATGATATATGGAGAGACAAACATCCAGATAAAAAACAAATTACATGGAGATCTAGTGGAAAAAACAATATAGGATCAAGATTGGTTTTTTTAATTTCAGAAACCATTTGCAATATAGTGAAAGAATGTACTATAAAACCTGGATATAGAACTGATCATTCTGTTGTAATAATGAATGTAAATTTTCAATATCAAGAACGTGGGAAAGGATATTTTAAAATGAATAATAATTTATTATGTTTAACGGAATAAAAAAAAATGCAAATCCAGATACTAAAAAAAAAAAACAAAAACAATAAAGAAGAATTAGAAAGAAAAATAAAACACTAGAACAAGAATTACTTAACACAACTCAACAAATAACAGGAACACAAAAATATATGATAGGAAAGTAAATGGTGCAATTATAAGATCAAAAGCAAATAGTGTTGAATACAACGAAAAGAACAGCAAATACTTTGCAAATATGGAAAAAAAACAAGCAGAGAAAAAACAACACAGCTTAAATTAAAAACAAAATAGAAACTGACCCAAAGAAAATACTAAATGAAGAAAAACACTTCTTTGAAAACTTATATAACGAAAGAAAAACATACAACAGTAATATAGATTTTTTTAATGAGAATATAAGTAAACTTACAATAGAAGAACAAGAACTATGTGATGGACTGCTAACTGAATATGAATGTTTACAAGCCTTGCAAGAGATGGGAAATAACAAAAGCCCTGGATCAGATGGAATAACAGTAGAATTTTATAAAACTTTCTGGAAGGATATAAGTAAATATTTATCTGAATCATTAAACTTTTCATATAATAAAGGACAACTTTCTGAAATACAACGACAAAGTATAATCACACTTATTCCAAAACAAAATAAAGACTTGACTGACCTATCAAATTGGAGACCACTAAGTTTATTAAATATAGATTACAAAATAGCAACTAAAGCAATTGCGAATAGAATAAAAAAAGTCCTTGAAAAAATCATATCATACTCACAAACAGGCTTTATGAAGAATCGATATATAGGGGAAAATGTTCGTTTGATATTTGAAATATTAGATTATTTAAATAGGGAAAATAGACCAGGTTTATTATTCTTTTCAGACTTTGAAAAAGCTTTTGATACAATTAATCACGATTTCATGTTTAAATGTCTGAAATACTTTAACATTGGTGATTCCTTAATAAAATGGATTAAAGTATTTTATAATAATATAAATAGTATTATAATAAATAATGGCCATTTAAGTGAAAGCTTCCCTGTAAAAAGAGGCGTCCGACAAGGATGTCCCCTCTCATCGACATTATTCATAATTTGTATTGAGATACTATCAAACTACATACAGAAAGATAATGAAATTATTGGAATTAAAATAAATGAAACTGAAATAAAACAGACACTATTTGCTGATGATGCTACATTTTTTAATGATGGTTCAGAAAAATCACTAAATAGATTAATTCATGTTATAACAAATTTTGGATATTTATCAGGTCTAAAACTTAACAATTCAAAGTGTACCATATTACAGTCTGGATCATTAAAAAATAAAAATCTGAACTATTGTAAAAATAAAAAAATCAATTTTACATCTATTTCTGCAAAAACATTAGGTATGACCTTTTTTAATGAAAATAATACAAATGTCATGTACAGTACAGAACAAAAAATCGAGGAATTTCATAATTGTTTAAAGCAATGGCAGCATAGAAAACTCACATTACTAGGTAAAATTACTGTAATCAAAACTTTTGCACTTCCAAAACTCATATACCCTTTTACTGTTTTGCCTAATCCTCCAAGTAAAACTATTCAAGAAATAAATAAAATGATATTCAATTTTATACCGGATAAAATTAAAAGAGATATACTATATTTGCAATACAATAATGGTGGATTAAAATTAACAAACATAAGATTATTTTTGAATTCCATTAAATCATGTTGGGTAAAGAGAATATTAAATGAAGAAAATAAAGGACAATGGAAATTATTTTATGAAAGCGTACTCAACAAACATGGTGGCAAATTAAAAAAATTGACATAAATAGAATTTGTAATGGAAATACTTTCTTAAAATTAAAAGGATGAAAATAGAAGAAATATAATATGGAATAACTCAAACATAAGAGTTAATAACAAAATGATTTTCTACAAAAATTGGTTTGACAAAGGAATATTGTTTGTTGATCAATTAATAGATCTTAGAACTAATCATATTTTCTCCTTTGAACAATTTCAAAATAGTTTTAACATAGATAAAAATGACTACTTAAAATTCCATTCATTGATTAAAAATATACCTAAAACAATGTTAGATACTAAAGATATCAAAGAATATATTTTGAGAAATAAAGGGAATAAAACACTAAAGAACAAAATAGAAAATTCAAAAACTCCAAATAAAACTTTATATAATATACAACTTGAAAATATCAATACAAATTACAAAAAATCAGAAGATAAGTGGTACAATATTTTAAATGATGAAGCCATAGACTGGCCATGTGTATATATGCAACACTTTAAAATAACAAAAGACACTTATCTACGAGATTTCCAGTATAAATTTTTAATGCGAAGAATAGCAACCAACAAATATTTAACAAAAATTCAAATAAAAAACAGCAGTCTATGTGACTTTTGTAATAGCAATATAGAAACAATAGAACACCTTTTTTGGGAGTGCACACATACACAGCAATTTTGGAATGAAATAAGTGTTTTCTTAAAAACAAAATATTTAGATATAAATTTTAATTACAAAATGATATTTCAAGGCATTAAATGCAATACAGAAAATAATGACATCATAAATAAAATTTTTAAAAAAAAAAACATACTGCCATATTTTTAAACAAATTTTAAAATTCAGATTGACAGTTGAACAACATATATCTTTAACACAAAATAAATTAATATCTTTCAATGATAAGTGGAGACATTTTCTCTAATATTCAATATGAACATTTTAAAAAAACAATAACATAAAAAGTAAAAGAAAAAACCACTCCTACCACTTTTTTTTTCAGTACTATTTTTTTTTATTTTTTTTTAGGTCTGTGTCTGTCTGTTTGTTTGTTGTTGTTGTTTTTATTATTATAAGTAGTAGTAGTAGTAAAACTGAAACATATTTGAAATCGGATGCTCTTTTACATTGCCTTTCTAAATCAATACTCTGTATATCTTTTCTTCACTTTCTTGTACCTTTTCTACTTTTATTCTGTATACTATTACCTTATTTCAAACTCTTCCTTTTCCGCTAATAAAATTTTCTTCGTGGGTTTATAAATTCCATTGTATTAAATTTATACATTGTGTATTGTAATCATGTCATAATATGTAGATGTACTGAAATGGAATGAATAAATAAATGAAAAAAAAAATGATATATTAAAGTGCTGATAATTTTGGTGATATTCATGTGTGCTACCACACTGGAGTATCACGCCGTTGACATGTGACATGATGCCACACCCAGTCACATTATCCTTTTATTATTATGCTCCCTGAAGGTAGAGCATATAGTTGCCGTCCATCCATCCGTTCGTTCGTCATAATTTTGTCCGGAGCCTAACAAAAAAAAGTAAGTATCAACATGAAACTTCATAGGTAGAGAGATCTCAATGAGGAAAGGTGCAGTGTACAAGAACCGTAACTCTGTTTTGCATAATTTAGGAGTTATTGCCCTTTGTTATTTTTCATACTAGTACTTATATTTTGTCCGGAGCTCATATAGTATAATAAAGTACCCATCAAAAGACAAAGCACAGTTCGGGGGAGCATCCACCGATTCTACCGGCACTTGTTATTATATGATGAGCTCCAAGCAAGGGAGGTAAACCAGTATCATATTTTGCGACATCAGTATGTTGCGGCCGGGGATCGAACCCACGCTTCTCTAACCCGTCTGTCAACTGGACCGGTGATATTTATGTTTAATGTGTATTTGATATAATGTTTAGACCATCTACTCCTCATATTTGTAAAACATAAGGTTGGTAATGTTTTAGATAATGCTGGAGATAGTGTAGGAGATATTTGTATATCAATAAGTGTAACATTGCATTGCATCACTCTATATATCAATCTGAAAAAAAAAATGAAATCGTGTACATTTTATTGTGCTGTGTGTGATTTATTTGCTATTGCATAAATCTAAAATTAGAATTTGTGGATTCAAAGATTGAAACGGTGTTTTCTAGTTAAAGATATTTTGAAGGTAACTGGACAGAATGTGATCAAATTTTGATTAGTGATTCTGAGAAAACAGGACATTTGCAAAAAAATTCGATATACTCCTCGTATATATATATATATAAATATATACCACCACATATATTGGTTTGATATTTTTGCCCCTTAATAAGGTTTTGTACGAACGCCCCATATTGTCCATATATGTATACAACATGCTGAATATATGTAGCCGTAAGCTATAGACAAACTATATGACAACTACGTCAGGGAGTCGACTGGTTAGACTTGCACGCCGGCGGACCAGGTTCGACCCTGGGCCGGGTCGATTTTGTTACACATGTTACAATTATGGGTCTTTTTATTTTTCTTTCCTTCTTTTTGTGTGTTAAACTTTGTTTATTTGATTTTATTTGTATCATTTAACGCCAAGACTAGCAGATGTCCAGTTACCCAAATAACTCTTTACCGGGATTCTGACAGTATTGAAGTTTTAGCACGCATCTTCGTAGTTAACTTAAAACAGCAGTGGAAGACGAATGACCTTCAGAAAGAAATTGTAGGTCATTCATCAAGGAAACCAAGCTCGACTACAGTGGGAATCGAACCCCTAACCCTCGGCTTCACAACAAAGCGCCATCAATGCCGGTTTATTTATGTGAAAACCATGTTTCCTATCCTGGGCAATGTGGGAATTAATGGGTAACCGCTACTTCTTAACGTACGTATGTGTGTGTGTTTACTTTTTCATGTGATAGGAAATCATATTCTCAAAGACATATTAAACAGAGATAAGAAAGTCCTGTAAAAACCAGTGGAAAATATTGTTTAAGCACACAGCTGAGCAGATCATTGAATATAGAAAACTTTCAAAAAAGTATGGAAAAAAATCGAAGAGGAAGATGTAACCATACTATGAAATAATCATTTCTCTACTGCAAGGAATTACTTTCAGTTTGATTTATTTTAGACATTCTTTTAAAATATGATTTATTTGCAACCAGTGCAGCGAAAACATACACACACAAACAACAACAACAACATTTTACATAGGCCTAGCTTGTAAATGCAGGCACTTTCCTATTTTACATGAAACATTTTTTTTCTTTAATTTCGATACATGTATAAGGTATTATTTTGATGATAATGTATGTTCTATGATAAGATATAATTTACTTTCATATATCTTCGATTGAATAGGAGATATTTGAATACGTGACTTTGCGAGAATCGGACAGATTGTTTCAAGCTTTTGTGAGATTTTAGACTAGTTGCCAAATCTTTGTTTACGAATGTAATTGGTCTTTGATATTTTTAAATATGACGGATATATTAATATCGAACATTTATATATAGTCAAGCAAAAGTCTACATGTGCGTATCTTCCACAGAGATATTTATGTGATCATTCGGGTCTAGAATACCCCGTAATCTGGTATCAGAAGTTCTGAACATTTACCAGTGTTTAGTATGGGACATAACTGTCACTTACCAGACTGAGCAGCGTGAGAGCATTTTTTCCCTTGTATGGAAAAAAAGTCTGTATCAATATTTGATTGGCTGCTAAAATTACTTCCTCGTCTTTGATTGGTTGATATATTTATCAATTTATTGTGTACATAAACAGTCCACATGTACACAAAGTATTGATGTACATCGTATACATGGCTTTTCTTTAGTGTACTTTACGCTGCACACCTTACATTTATTTAAACTCCGCTTGGATACAAAATGGAAAGAAAATGGAGGCAAAAACAGGTGAGTTGCTTTTCTTTCGTCACTTTTATAATTTCCCATAATTTGTTAAATAATGTCATTTACTGGTGCACGGTTTGTGTGTGTGTATGGGAGAGTAACATTGATGAAACTGAAATGACATGGGCGGGGAATTTTAGAGGGGGCATGCACCGGGTGCACCCCCAGCTATTGAATTTGCCACTGATTCCTGTGTAAGTCAAGGCAGAGTTAATTTGTGGCCTTTAATTGACAATATGAAAATACACCACTGGCATCAAGATGTGTGTGTGTGTGTGTGGGGGGGGGGGTCATGACCCCCTGGGATTTTGCTATAATACTAAGAGTAAAAAAAAAGAACCCCCTAACCCCCTGGAAAAACCAGTGGATCCCCCTTCCCCCTAGCCCTGTAAAAGAGAGGAAAGTATATGGAAGAAGGCACGGACACCCATGCACAGTGATGTATAATGTGTATGATAATATCAATAGATTGGTGTGAGAAGTAGTCCCACCAAAACCCCTTCCTACATAAAGTGAATTTTAGAATTGGCTGGCCAACATATCTCTGCTGACCCCCCCCCCCCCCCCACGAGGTAAATGGCTGGATCTGCGCATGTTAGACGCCACTGCAGGAACAAGTCAATATCTACAAATAGGGAAAGATAAATTTCAATTGGAACTAAACAGTGTAAGTGTATGGCTCATAAGCTGTAATTCAGTAAATACCTGCAGTGATCAATTTCAATTTCCACTAGCTGGAATTGTTTGTCTTTTAAGATTGATATCAGGCTAGTACAAATTTGATAACATACATAGGAAAAATGCATTCTGGGCTACTGCATATATTTCACCTGATAACATAAGAAAATAGAAAATCAGACCAGTGCTTGGAAACACTCAATCAATTCCAGTATAACAGCATTGCAATAATATAAATGGTTGGTGTCTAAAAGCATTTGAAGAAATATATAGAATGTGAAATCAAATTGTATTCCTATGCTTTGTGACTGTATGAAACTGATTCTAGCCAATGGATACTGCGTCATTTTCGACTGGTCCCAGACACGTTTGATGTCAGATTAGTTGTATCTGTCAGACAACCATATAATTTTACTTGTATGACAACATTTCACCTCTGAAGGCACTTATTTGCAACAGAATTGTGATGCTTGGATGCAGGGATACTGTCTGGGAAGGTTATAGCTCTGTAGCCTTTATTATCTTCTTGATGATTTGGCAAACAGAGCAGACTCAAATCAGGCTGCTCCTTCAAAGATGTGGGGTGTGTGGGGTAGGGATGAAACTAGAACCCGGGTGTCTGCAGGTCAGATGGAAAATTGTTTGTTTGTTTGTTTGGTTTTATGTCCCACTGACAGTATTTCAGTCATTTGGTGACTGTCAGATGATGTCTACTTGTGACAGATATAGTGCTACCATGCTGCAATATCACGCCGTAGACATGTGGCATGATACCACACCCAGTCACATTATCCAGACACCGGGCCAACCAGTCCTGCAACTATACCCTTATATGCTGAGCGCCAAGCAAGGGAGCTGTAACAGTACCATATTTTATGACTTTGGAATGTCATGGCCGGGGATCGAACCCACGACCTTCTGTTCCCGAGGCAGACGATCTAACCACTTGGCCACCAAGCTAAATTTGTTGGTACAAAATTATTGTCAGCCTTTTCTATTATGATACCTCATGTTCTTCTTTTCTTATTATATATATATAACGATTGCTTCAAGATGGACGTTATTTGGGTATCCAAAGTCTGTATCGTATTGAAATGTGTTAGTTATTGTTATTTATTTAGTTATTACAGGTGGTAAAGTGTTTTTTATGCAATGACTTCATCTGTGCGGGTATGATTGTATAAAAGGTAACCAGGTAAAATTATTGACTCTTTTCGGCCCGAATGTGAATTAATGGGTTAAAAAGATGAACACAATTTCAATACAGGATACAGTTCACTTTTGCCACATTAGCATGCATGCATTGTTTGATTCCCTGTCTATAAATGTAGTAATGGAATGTGGACCTATACGCTCAGGATCTGTGACTGCTATTTCACTGTTTTACATGTGTTTCTATAGATTTTGATATGAGTGAGGAAGCAATTTCTGAGAACGCACATTTATCAGCTGACATAATGATATTGATATATTCAGACTAAGCCTGATTTAATTTATTCATGCATAAAATGTCAGGATCATGTTTAATGTTAAGAAAATTAATTTGAAATTTAATGTTATTGGGCCTAGGGCTGTTCAGATATATAGAGAGGATTTTTTTATGTGTTTATAAATATAATATATAGTGAAATTGGAATATATCTCATCGAGAAGTAAAACAATATTAATATTTCACGGATGCCTAGCGTAAGATAAAATGTAATAATTGTATCACATCTTGATGAGATATATTCACTCAAACAAATTGTTTGTTTACGCTGGTACATACGGCTGGTTTATACAAATATACATGTACATATATACACTTTATAAGTCAAAGGTTAGTTTAGGCAGATCTATATCACTCACACTATGGGATATGGATTTTATCTTGCTGAAATAATACAGTATTTTCACAGAAGTCAAGAAAAAAAAAAAAATTGGTTTTTCATCCCTAAGCTGCACTTATGTCTACTAACCATGGAAAGTAGGTTAACCCTTTCCCTCATAGAGGACACCATGAAAAGACCTATGCGAACAGCATAAAACCAGATCAGCCTGCGAGTTACTTGCAGGCTGATCAGGTTTTATGCTGTTCGCTGCTCCTCAGTGGTCTGGAAATGAGGATTTTATACTTAAATTTGGTAAGGTTTAACTGTGGTTCTCTGCAGATCAGGCTTTATGTGGTACCTATTGAGTGCGTCAAAATGAGTCTATATGAGGAAAAGGGTTAATGATGAAATTTTACACCCTTGTATTGGAAGCAGCCTCACGATGCAATGCCCTGTTTAAAATACACACTTCCTTTTGTTGAACGAAATAAATAGTATTAATAGTTTATAATGTCTTAGAAACACATGGAATAAACATATAGAAAAATTAACACAAGGGATTATTAACTTGACCAGAACTGGTATTTTGGAACCATGCATATGTATAATATATTAACCCTTTCCCTCATAGAGGATACCATGAAAAGACCTATGCAAACAGCATAAAACCAGACCAGCCTGCGAGTAACTCGCAGGCTGATCAGGTTTTATGCTGTTCGCTGCTCCTCAGTGGTCTGGAAATGAGGATTTTGTAATTAAATTTGGTAAGGTTTAACTGTGGTTTTCTGCAGATCAGGCTTTATGTGGTACATATTGAGGGCGTCAAACTGAGTCTATATGAGGGAAAGGATTAAGGTCAGAAAGGTCAATGTTTGATCACCTTTTGTATGCTATGGCAAACTTTCTGAATGTAAGTGTTTACTATATCCGTTCTTATACTTAAATACTTTATTTGTCTGTCCTGTATTATTCCTGGATAAATATTGCCTGTACGTGTGTCATACAGTGCAGGTGTCATTATCCTAGGTCAATATCTTACTGTTCACTATCTATGGAATTGCCTACAGTCATTTCTCAGGGTGTACCAGCTATTGTATTTACCAAATATATTGCAGAATGTTTATATTGTACATACTTAGATGCATACCTGTCTAGATTAAGTACATCTGGGACAGTTGTTTGTGAACTAAATGGATGTTAACTTCATTCTTCAAGCATTTAAGTTAAGGAAAAGTTGAGGCTACAGACTTTTAAATATTGTGTATATTGCCTTTAATTACCATTTGGAAGGAGATTAATTTTATATTTATTCACAGGTAAGATAGTTCAAGTTGATTTCATGCAAAATCTCATACCTGTGTTAGAAATAACATTTATACCACGGTATAAATTTATTTAAGTCATGCAGATAGATCTGTTTGATACAATTCTATTAAACTAAGCAATTCATCACAGGTGCTCATAACTCTTTACTTCATACAGACTGCTATTTCAACACATTGGCAAACAGAGCATAACCAAAGAATGATCAGGGTCTCCTTGGTTTTGCTTTTCAGTAAATAAAAAAGAAGGTTGGTAGGAATTTTTTGAAAATTTTTTTTTTTACATGAAACACAAGGTAATAAAAAGGGAAATATTTTTTTAAAGGCAAAAAGATAAAAAAAACACTTAAGGGTCAGTCGTTAAAAAAGAGGGTCGGTCAAACTATTTTATTTTTGGCCTCATACAATAGTGTTGCTCAAGGTTCAATACAATGTGCATGCACAGCAAAGAACAACCCCTTTGTTTTAATTACCATAAATTTTAAAAGTTCAGTAAATGAATATGCATAAAGTCATAAATTAAATGAACATGAATATTCATGCACTATAGCTAAATGGTTTATTTTAATTGGCATTATTCATGTCTTGATCAATATGGTTTAACCCTTTCCCTCATATAGACTCATTTTGACGCACTCAATAGGTATCACATAAATCCTGATTTGCAGAAAACCACAGTTAAACCTTACCCAATTTAATTATAAAGTCCTCATTTCCAGACCACTGAGGAGCAGCGAACAGCATAAAACCTGATCAGCCTGCGAGTTACTCGCAGGCTGATCTGGTTTTATGTTGTTCGCATAGGTCTTTTCATGGTTTCCTCTATGAGGGAAAGGGTTAATTATAAATCACTATATAGTAAGTTTAAAATAGCGGTCAACTTAAGAACTTTTGATCAGAAAATAATTTGAAATCATTGAGAGTCCGATGGCAGAAATTACATGATGAAAATAGCTGTAATTCTAATTTTTTTTTTAAGGAAAGGCATTTCATGCCGAGGTCATGACCTTATTTTAGTATAAGTGAACCTGATGTACACAGTCACATTGAATTATGTGGGATGATATATTGGGTGAAAATGGCTTTGGTAATCATGCATATCAACAATGCCTGCTTTTGTTTACTGCTGCGTAAGACTGGAGGCTACCATCTATTTATTAAACATCAACAAGAAATGCAATTATTAATTTTTCATTTTCTTCACAATATATGGGAGGAATGTCCCAAATTTTGATGACTGCTTTACCTTCAAATAAAGTAAAAAAGTTAGTTGATGTAATTGGAGACCGAGACTGAGATTGGAGACCGAGACTGAGATTCTGTATCAGTAATCAGTCCATCCCTTCATACATATAAACAGTTAAGATGGAGGTTTGATATTTTTCCTTGGGCCTTAAAGCCATCGGTAATTGAACCTGAGCATGACCGTTTGAACTGGACATTGTCCACTATCTATGTATAATTGTGTCCAGCCCCTGTTGTTGACTGTAACAACAGTCTGTGAGTTTTGTAGCATTTAACACTTTGAGATGTACAGCTGTGCGTTCAGTAAAGGCTAGCGTTTGTTCACATTCGCTAACGGTTGTGAGTTGGTACCTGCATATATTCTATACACTACGATATTACAGGGGTCTAATTGCTCACTTTTGTGACTGTTAGGTTCACTAAACATGCCACTGGTAGTGCATCTGGGTAGAACATCTGAGATTCTAGCTTGAAATATCAAATTAATCAGCCAAATTAGATGGGGGAAATTCATTATGTAACAATTAAAAAAAGAGAGATTTACAGGAATAATAAAAGTTATTTTTTTTAAGAAATCAAATATATTTGACAATATAATCTCTAAGCTTATCTTTTTACTACATTTATTATAAAGCGTTATTTTCCCTAAGTGTAATTTAACCCTTTCCCTCATAGAGGAAACCATGAAAAGACCTATGCGAACAACATAAAACCAGATCAGCCTGCGAGTAACTCGCAGGCTGATCAGGTTTTATGCTGTTCGCTGCTCTTCAGTGGTCTGGAAATGAGGATTTTGTAATTAAATTTGGTAAGGTTTAACTGTGGTTTTCTGCAGATCAGGCTTTATGTGGTACCTATTGAGTGCGTCAAAATGAGTCTATATGAGGGAAAGGGTTAATATTAGTTACTGGCTGTTTTTATATAAAGCTGAGTTTGTGTCATGCACAGCCATGGTTCTCTCCAAAACAGTAGCGGAAGGTTTTTGTATTTCTAGGTCAGTACAAGGATTTACTAATACTTGTATAACCAATTATGACTATCACTTGTTTGTAATTTGACACTCACGCAGATTATATAGAACATAAAATTTAATAGAATATGAGTTGTTTGTGTACCAGTTCAAGCTTATAATTCAGATTGATTTTGGACCGTTTGTTCTTTCGATCTATAGTCGCGGATATTAATTAGAAAATAAACTGTGAGACTAAAATTATTGTTTCAGGCCAGAAGTCAATACAGTGTTTTTTTAGGTGAAATCACTTGCCATATTATATATACAGCGATATATATGTTTTATAAAAATGTGACTTTGTTGATGTCGTTTTGAAGACAAGTTTTTATGACTCGTGCTTTTCCCTCCCGATGATTCTAAGCCTAGACAAGTACTTTGCATATTTCTAGAGACAAGTAATTTGCATATTTTTAGATCTTATACGATTTTCATGCCCATTGGAGATCCAACTCTTTAATCTGGTGTTTCAACCACTGAACCCGCGGAGTGGTCATTCAGATATGAGGCCAATTCCATTAAAAAATGTTTTGCAAAACTATTTCTTTTTTGTTATTCATATAAATATGTTGTGTTTTGGACCAAACACTACTTATTTTATCTGTAGGTTGATTGGTAGGGTTTTTTTTAGTTTTTTTTTATCATGGTAAGTATAACTACCAAAAGGAAAGGCAAAAATATAAAAAAGTCTGTTTCCGCCTCCCCTGAAGGTAAGTATGATCTTTTTGGTACAACTGCAAACCAGCAATTTTGATTATGGCCTGAAACAAAACTAACCCAAAGCTGAATTGATCAGCTTTCCTCTCTTTTCAGTTCATATCCTATGATATATCCAATATTATTGATACAATTACAAGGCAAGGTCTAAACATAGGTTTTCAATTATAGGCTTTTATCACATGCCTGTCCAATAATCAGTGTATGCTCGGAGGGTCGGCAGACTCTGAAATCTCTCGTACTTGAAATAATAACCCTTTATCAAGGTCATGTGATCTGTAAGGAAAATTACCCATGTCACAGGTGTAAAACCAAACTCCGGTGCAGTAAATTGACTCTGTATCAGTCACTTCCACACTGAGTACTGCGTGACCATGGTGTGTGCCAAATTATCCTGACACTGCAGGGCCAGCCAGTCTCATTATCCTGACACTGCAGGGCCAGCCAGTCCCATTATCCTGACACTGCAGGGCCAGCCAGTCCCATTATTCTGACACTGCAGGGCCAGCCAGTCTCATTATCCTGACACTGCAGGACCAGCCAGTCTCATTATCCTGACACTGCAGGGCCAGCCAGTCCCATTATCCTGACACTGCAGGGCCAGCCAGTTTTGAGCCCCCTTATATGTGCTGAATGCCATGTAGAGGGAAATGTTCCCTTAATGTTGTGGGGTTAGGGATCATACCCACTACCTCTGTGAATGGTAACATTATATTAAGAGCACCACCAAAGGTCCAGTGGTATTGTATTTAACTGCAGATCCAAAGATTGTTGGTTTAAACCCTGTTTAGAACAAGGATCAATCATGGACTTCCCATGTGAAAAGTACTGGTCCAACCCAGGTACTATCCAGAGGATTAAGTATAAGTTGTATAAACTTGTTTGTCAGTTTAATTAAGATAAATAGGTTTTAACATAACATGAAAAATTCCAGAAATGTTAACTAAATCTGCTTATCTGTATATATTTATATGTGCTCTCTCGTGTTTGTTTGTCCAGTAGTGGTCCTGGGGACTTAACATAACATGAAAAATTCCAGAAATGTTAACTAAATCTGCTTATCTGTATATATTTATATGTGCTCTCTCGTGTTTGTTTGTCCAGTAGTGGTCCTGGGGACTTAAAGCTATTGATTGGCTGTAAGCAGGGAAATAATCAAAGGAACTACATGTATGGTCAGCTAATTTAAGTGGTCAGGCGTCACAGATAATTGACCCAAGCAATTCTCAGGCAGTAGTTTTCCTCATTAAGCTTGTGTTATTGAAGCTTTCCAAATAAGCAGCTGTGTGTGTTTTTGTCAGTTAATTACTTATGCATTAATATACTTTAAAAGGATACCCTGAATCTCCCAATATCTAGTGAATTTTGAGTCCTAAAATCCCTTTTTCCTGGGAAACTTATATTATCTGAAAGAGTACAAATAGCTTTGTTGAAGTTGTTTAGAAATCCACAAAACCTTTACATAGAGAACTGGTTGCTGGTAGTTGTTGGCAAAACAGATGTGAAGTTATACTGAAACTGTAGTTTCTTGTATTTCCAAAGGTTTGGTCCATTCACCATGTTTGCCATTTTTGGCATTAGTTTATTTATTTTTCTGTGACTTGGAAACAAGTTCTTAAAACTTAAACTGATCCCTTACGGTGGTTCCTGGGTTGGACTAGTACTTTGTGCCTTGGAAGGTCATGAAAAATCCTTATGCCAATGGGGTTTGAATCCACAACCTTCAGATCCGCAGTTGGGTGCATTAATTATATCACTGATGATGGAATTAATATGTTGCGCTCACAGGTAAGGAAAGATTCATATAAAATCACATCAATATAAATAACAGCAATGCATAAAGAGAGGTAATTATATCTAGAATTTGAATTGCTTTTTCTTAAAAGGTAGTATTAAAATAAAATATCAGGAAACTGATAAACAGATAAGCAGTTAATGTGAAGGGATTACCATATGGAGATAAGAATGTCAAGTAGACCTTTAAATATAATAATTCATAAAACTCAATGAGAAAGAATAAAACCATGCTTATTAACCCTTTCCCTCATAGAGGAAACCATGAAAAGACCTATGCGAACAGCATAAAACCAGGTTTTATGCTGTTCGCTGCTCTTCAGTGGTCTGGAAATGAGGATTTTGTAATTAAATTTGGTAAGGTTTAACTGTGGTTTTCTGCAGATCAGGCTTTATGTGGTACCTGTTGAGTGCGTCAAAATGAGTCTATATGAGGGAAAGGGATAAATGATCATCAGCATGATTTGAAGGAAATATTTGTCTAAAGAACATTGGAAAGGAGATATGCATTGACAACATTCCTACTATAGGAAATTGATCACACCTTGGATATATCAAAGTTTTTGCCGATCAGAATGGCTTGTTTTTCTGCTCATTATTCTGATTAATAAAAAATATCAACAAAACTTGGATGATCACACATTAAATGAGATCCCCATTGTGTCAACAATAAAGTCACACTGCCATGAAGAAACCTAATTAAAAAACACACTATTCTTTAAAGATTCTCTCTCTTGGAAGGTGTTTTTAGGGGTGCATGACCAAAGAAAGGCCTTCTTATAGTGCAGTTAGTCTGCATGGCTTCAGTTGTTATTGCTTTTTCAACTTTATTTTGTTTTCAGTTCTTGCATTGTTATATGTACACATATGCTTACAGTGTCAGACATATGCTTGGATATGCCTGTGTTTAAATGAAGGACATATTTTCCCTATCTTAAAAAAACGAAAAAACTTCTATTACAGGGAGTTTAAAAAAATCCTTGAATAAACTGTTAATTTAGGGAATTCTGCATGAAATTAAAAACAATTTTCACTTTGGAATACTGGCAGAATTTCTTGCCCACAGGGTTCCAACATGAAGGTCAGGAATTGCAGCTACATATATATGTATGTAATGTGGTAATTGCCTGGTATAATAAATCCCTTTCATTGATTGTTTTCTACATGTTTTATGACTTCTGATAGTCTGAGTGATAGTTACTGATTTTCCCAATTAATATTGATGCTCCGATTGTTGCTAGTTGCCGACGATCATGCAGTTACTTTACAGAAGAGCGACAATAATCGATATACCTATATTCGTTCCATGATGTCTTAGTAAAATTTTATACCATAATATAATTATCATGTGTTGTCTGTCTATAGTGTACAATGTACATCAATCTGGAATCTCTTGATTTTTCCCAGGTTTCCAATGGAAAAACCTTTAAATTTCCCCTTTTAAACAAGAAGGCTCAGAACTAAGTATAATTACTTATTAACTGCTCCAGCATTATAAAGTTAAAACTGTGCTGAAAACTACTTCATAAAGTTCATGTGTATAATTAATTGTCTTGAATGTAACTTCTGTTTTAGGCGATTATTTATCTGAATGTTATTGATTATACCCCTTCCAATTGAACCGATAATCAATTGTGACATATCAACCAATTTCTATCACTTAGTAACCAATTAACCATCAGCTATTAATTCACAAAACATTCGAAGGTAATCCATCCATCATTAAATTGTAATCATTGTTCATCAAGAGATCATGGTAATTTAATTTATTTAGTAAATGCAAGCCTTTAAAGACTTTGAGGAAAAGAGCCTATATAACTCCAAATCAATGGATGCTTGCATCAGTCCATTCACGTCTTTTTAAGCATTTAAAAGACCATGATTATAATTTAATGATGGATGAATTACCTTAAAGTAAAATCATCTCTGTAGCTATTATTGATTTTAATAAGGTTTAGACAGTTAATTAATAATTCATTGATTACATGCCTTTGGTATGAAACATTATATGATATATTCTTTCGCAACCTTAATAAGCGAAGGATATTAACATTGGTATCTACAATCTGCATTTACTCATTAGTTGTGTTTCTACAATCTGCATATACTCATTAGTTGTGTTTCTACAATCTGCATATACTCATTAGTTGTGTTTCTACAATCTGCATATACTCATTAGTGATGTTTCTACAATCTGCATATACTCATTAGTGGTGTTTCTACAATCTGCATATACTCA
Organism: Solen grandis; assembly: GCA_021229015.1. Lineage (NCBI taxonomy): Eukaryota > Metazoa > Mollusca > Bivalvia > Adapedonta > Solenidae > Solen > Solen grandis. Next base: position 5,567,942 of record CM037790.1, on the reverse strand, counting down.
TTAGTGATGTTTGTACAATCTGCATATACTCATTAGTGACGTTTCTACAATCTGCATATACTCATTAGTGACGTTTCTGCAATCTGCATATACTCATTAGTGGTGTTTCTACAATCTGCATATACTCATTAGTGGTGTTTCTACAATCTGCATATACTCATTAGTGATGTTTCTACAATCTGCATATACTCATTAGTGGTGTTTCTACAATCTGCATATACTCATTAGTTGTGTTTCTACAATCTGCATATACTCATTAGTTGTGTTTCTACAATCTGCATATACTCATTAGTGATGTTTCTACAATCTGCATATACTCATTAGTGATGTTTCTACAATCTGCATATACTCATTAGTTGTGTTTCTACAATCTGCATATACTCATTAGTGATGTTTCTACAATCTGTATATACTCATTAGTGACGTTTCTACAAACTGCATATATTCATTAGTGATGTTTCTACAATCTGCATATACTCATTAGTGATGTTTCTACAATCTGTATATACTCATTAGTGATGTTTCTACAATCTGTATATACTCATTAGTGATGTTTCTACAATCTGTATATACTCATTAGTGATGTTTCTACAATCTATACATACTCATTAGTGATGTTTCTACAATCTGTATATACTCATTAGTGATGTTTCTACAATCTGTACATACTCATTAGTGATGTTTCTACAATCTATATATACTCATTAGTGATGTTTCTACAATCTGTACATACTCATTAGTGATGTTTCTACAATCTGTATATACTCATTAGTGATGTTTCTACAATCTGTATATACTCATTAGTGATGTTTCTACAATCTGCATATACTCATTAGTGGTGTTTCTACAATCTGCATATACTCATTAGTGATGTTTCTACAATCTGCATATACTCATTAGTGGTGTTTCTACAATCTGCATATACTCATTAGTGATGTTTCTACAATCTGTATATACTCATTAGTGATGTTTCTACAATCTGTATATACTCATTAGTGATGTTTCTACAATCTGTATATACTCATTATTGTGTTTCTACAATCTGCATATACTCATTAGTGATGTTTCTACAATCTGCATATACTCATTAGTGATGTTTCTACAATCTGCATATACTCATTAGTTGTGTTTCTACAATCTGTATATACTCATTAGTGATGTTTCTACAATCTTTTTACTCATTAGTTGATGTTTCTACAATCTGTATATACTCATTAGTGATGTTTCTACAATCTGTATATACTCATTAGTGATGTTTCTACAATCTGTATATACTCATTAGTGATGTTTCTACAATCTGTGTATATACTCATTAGTGATGTTTCTACAATCTGTATATACTCATTAGTGATGTTTCTACAATCTGTATATACTCATTAGTGATGTTTCTACAATCTGTGTATATACTCATTAGTGATGTTTCTACAATCTGTATATACTCATTAGTGATGTTTCTACAATCTGTATATACTCATTAGTGATGTTTCTACAATCTGCATATACTCATTAGTGATGTTTCTATTTTTTTTTTTCTTTCTTTATTCCTTTATTTCACTCATTCCATTTTACAGTAATGGATTAGAGAGATTATAATAAGTACAACTTATAAAGAGGCTCTAGAAGAAATAAAAGTAGTAACACAATAATTGAGATGATTTCACTAATACATTTTATAAATATATATTCTAATATATAAATAATTCAGTTGAACAGGTGGAGAGTCATTGTTTCACAATTGCCATTTAAAGAAAACAACAACAACAAAACATCAATTTAAACATGTTGTCAGAATATCTTCCAATTAATCATTACAGTATAATATTACCTTATCTTAGTCAAAATTGATTGTACAAACTTAAATAAATTTATGTTTTGTCTTTTGTTTTTTGAGTTCATTAGTTTCTCTAATTTAAAAATATTTGGGTTTCTATAAAAATAGGGCTTTAGATATTTCTTTCTGTCATCTGTTACATTATTGCATTCAAAGAGATAATGGAATTCGTCCCCTAATTTATTGACGCAATGTGGACAAAATCTTTCATTTAGTGCGATTCGATTCCATTTACCTATTGTGATGTTTCTACAATCTGTGTATATACTCATTAGTGATGTTTCTACAATCTGTATATACTCATTAGTGATGTTTCTATAATCTGCATATACTCATTAGTGATGTTTCTACAATCTGTGTATATACTCATTAGTGATGTTTCTACAATCTGTATATACTCATTAGTGATGTTTCTACAATCTGTGTATATACTCATTAGTGATGTTTCTACAATCTGTATATACTCATTAGTGATGTTTCTACATATGATTTTCTATTTAAATATATTTATTTTTATTATGACTTTCCATATGTTTTCAGAGTTTTTGAAGTAATTTTAAATCTAGACCTGTGAATTGTTCTATCCCATTCACTACTTGATCTTTCACAAGGACTGTTATACTGAGTGTTAAGGACAGTAGTTACTACATGTATATCAGTCTTCTATTCCAAGTAAATGTATATACATGTGTGCCAGGATGCTCATATATTGATCTGAGACTCATAAGATGCTTTGGGATCTGTGTACATGAGTGTTTGAAAGGTTTATTCACATGCCGTGTAAGGAGAACATCATCTTGAACCATCAGTGTAGAAGAGTCCTTTGTTACCAGTTTGAATCTTATATTACAATCCTACTTCAGGTAAAAAGTGTCACACTGTAGACTAACTCTACATTAGTTGTTATTTATATTGTGGAATTCTAAGGGTAATGTTTAATACAGTCATGTATAGGTATACTGTAGGACCCAATGGTTTCAGTAGAGGATATTTGTTGATTTTTTTTTGTATGATCATAATTTTTTTCATATCATAATTTTTATGGGTGACAAAGCGTAATTGTCAGTACCATATTAGTGCAAGAAAATTTAATCAGACAAGAAAAAAAAAATCAACAAATGTTCCATCTATTTCATGCAATTATTTAAGTGTACATGTTTTCTGCATTTTCCTAATTTTGGTCAAAATATCTGACCCTTGTAAGAGAATAGCATTATTTCTCACTGCTAAAGATTTAACCTCCGCCTTCATGATTGTATTTGTAAGTCTAATTGCACCAAAAGCATGGAATAAAAGCACTTGTCAGACTAATTGGGTTTTAAAGTGTTTGCATGTCATTAGTACCTTAACAATGTAAAACCTAATCAGATTGAGTTACCTGCAATTTTCTGTCAGATAAGGTTTAGTAATTGTCAGACTTGATAATTGATCTGTATATCTTTATTTTCATAATTTCCTAGATTTGCTTTATGTTGACTTGACCATTTCCAATTTATAACATATCCTTACATAACAACTTTGAAGGGAACAGATCTTCTCAAAGCAGCCCAAAACCCAAACACCAAAACATGATATAATGGTAGATATTCACACTAAAACATGATGTAATGGTAGATATTTACACCAAAGCATGATATAATGGTAGATATTTACACTAAAACATGATATAATGGTAGATATTTACACTAAAACATGATATAATGGTAGATATTTATACCAAAGCATGACATAATGGTAGATATTTACACCAATTAGAAAAAAATTTAAAAAAAGATATAGTGGTAGTATTTACACCAAAACATTATATAGTGGTAGTATTTACACCAAAACATTATATAGTGGTAGTATTTACACCAAAACATTATATAGTGGTAGTATTTACACCAAAATATGATAAAATGGTAGTATTTACACCATAATAAGACAAAATTGTAGTATTTACACTAAAACATTATATAGTGGTAGTATTTACACCAAAACATTATATAGTGGTAGTATTTACACCATAATATGATAAATTGGTAGTATTTACACAAAAACATTATGGTAGTATTTACACCAAAACATTATATAGTGGTAGTATTTACACCATAATATGATAAAATGGTAGTATTTACACC
>CM037790.1:5513891-5563891 GCA_021229015.1 Solen grandis | reverse complement strand
CACTTTCATGCCCGCCAAACGATGGTTGGCATTCGAGTAACCATGCAGGTTTTTGAAGAACAGCAAATGGTATTAAAGCCCCATCATCGGAATAAAGTCCTGTATTTAAATGTTTAAAGACCCTGTACGAACTCTTCAGAATACTGCAGTATAGGGAGACCTCTTCCATTTTCTAGAAGCAATTTAACAGGAATTATCTGGACATTTAATTGAGCTGGTCAGGGTTAGGAGTTAGGAGGAATTTATGACACCCCCCACTCCCCCCTTTTAGTGTCAAGCCCTCTGGATTCAACATCTATGCCCATGGTGTCCTGTAAGAGCATGCTACACACTGTGGTGTCTTCAATTTTTGCAAAAAAGCATCCTTATCTATAAATTAGATGATATTACTAAGCAATGTATGTAACAGAGAGAACATATTTACGCCTATCATATTTTGGCATATATATTATTTAATTCTTAATCATTCTCAACTGAATTAACATATTATGTATGTATATCTATAACTTTAATTATATCAATTCAAACACGTATGTTACATCCATTTAACACAAAACTTTTTCTTTTTGGTGATTCGCGGCTTTCTCTTCAATACAACATTGTAATCATTGAAGTTAACCACCAATAAATTAAGTCAACTAAATGTTTCACATTGTGATTCAATACCAATATGTACCCTACAACTGACACCTTCCCTGTGTTCTGGTACATTGTATCTTTACCTTCTCCTTCTATATCTCCGTATTAATTACCATACTTTTAGTGAACATTACACAAAATATTGTGAGTTTACATTCACCTATAAGAAAATAATGGTAGTTTTAGACAAACACACTATCAAACGTGCAGCACAGTTGAATGGCATAAAAAAACCCATTAAAGTTGTGAGGTATAGACACATCGGATTTTATTCTCTTAGGACAAAAGTCGCAATCTGGCACATACCTTGTTCATACCCAAATTCTGTTTTAGTTTGTTATTTACAGTCAATTATTAACTCTGAGATGCTTAGTAATATGGTGTTAGAATACTGATGTGACGTCCTTTCACTACAAACTCTTCCACTGTTGCGATGATGCCACTGTTGCCATGATGCCACTGTTGCCATGATGCCACTGTCACCATGATGCCATGATGCCACTGTTGCCATGATGCCACTGTCGCGATGATGCCACTGTCGCGATGATGCCACTGTTGCCATGATGCCACTGTTGCCATGATGCCACTGTCGCGATGATACCACTGTCGCAATGATGCCACTGTTCACAATCTTTGGTAGACAAGACCTGTTATCATCCTCATTAAAGGATCGCCTTTTCAAACGCTTGTTTACTTGTATACCAGTGAACAATGCACCGATGTCTGTCAAGCTGTTGCCTGTATAATTTTCAAGATGTCCTTGGGTGTTTTGTCAAATGATTAACACAATCTGATATATGATAATACGCTGTTTCAATGCATGCATCAAGCAACAATCATTAATATAAGTTTTGCCATGTTAATTGCTGAATTTTATTTATGAATGGGAGTGCTGTATATATGTTTTATATGAGAAGTTGTAGCCAAACCTTTTTGCTTTGTAATTATGGTAACTTATAATATATGTTTATAGTGAACAATATAATATGTTTAAAGTAAATTCATCTGGTGCTTTCTTTACACATTTAAAGGAGGTAAAAGGTTATTCTTTATAATTTCAAAACAACATAATATCACAACACACTGTATCATTGATAAGGCAACCATACATCTAGATATTGGTTGAGATAACAACATGCAGTTAAGTGTTTGTTGTCAGATTTACAGTGGTTTATATGCCCGGGTTTTTATAATCTCTTATCAACAAATGAAATATTTGAATTCATGTTTACTTCTGTAAATAAAACATCCTCACTGTTTACCTTGCTGATAACATTCAAGGTAACAGTAACACTGGCCTAATTTGAGGAATTCATCTGATTAATAATAAACTGATTGCAACATACACACAATCTTAATTACACTTCTTTTTTACTTTTTACCATGAAAATTAGTTTTCACTAGGATTCTATGGTTATATATAGAAAATCTAGACTAAATTTATTATATTTAGCAAACCATATCTCCCGAAGACAACTTACAATAGATGTTATCTGGAACTCGGCAAATGTGGGTTTTTCCCATCTATTTCGGGGGTAAAAACTTTTACCATTATAGCTTCACGGTGCACTACCGTTCACAATAGAATTAGTGCAACACCACGAAACTGTAACTGTAAAAGTTTGTTTGTACCCCTTAGGTTAGCTGGGAAATTCCCCAATATTCTTAATTCCGGTGTAAGTCTATTGTAAGCTAAAATCCATTGGTCATTGACATCACATAGAAGCTGACTATTTTCCAAATCAACTGCAACTAGTAGCTGTAGGATACAAAGACTGCTGGATGAACAATGAAAACTTTGAATGAGTTGTTTGAAATTGTTTTTATAACTGACATAAAGAAATAGGTTTTAACAGATTAACTTCAACTAGATTATAAAAATTTCTATGAATTAATGAAAAATACTCATCAAAAATAAAAGTACAAGTGATTACCAGAAAAACATTCAATGGCTGTTGGACATCTGACAATTGTACAACAGGAACTTCTTAAATTATTAAAAATGACCTTTACTATTTTTTTTGCAAAACACAAGAATATATGATACATTCTGATGCAATTTAATTTCAGGTTGCTTAGAACAGAATTTTGGTTTTATCTTGAAAAAAGAAATGATTAACTCTATGATTACTGCTATAGACATGTTTTGATGACATGGAAAACATAGCAGATCCAGATCAGACAGCTTCTAGGAGCTCTCTGATCTGGGTCTCCTCTGACTGAAGCTTAAATTCTACAGTCTGAAAGGCAAAGATAAAGTAAATGTAATATACCATTAAAAGTTCAATATGAAATGGTTATTTATAATGATCAAGTCTTATTTTTTGTACACTATTATTCTTGAGGCCAGGGCTCTAAATCTCCATTATATAATACCTGTATAAGGCACCATTCCCCCAGCCAAAACGTTGTCCCCCCCCCCCCCCCCCCCCCCATTTTCAAGCAAAATTCCCCCTTCAAATGAAAATGTAAGAGCACACATAAATAACAAAAATGGTCAAGTTGTAGATTGTTGTACTGTACACAATTTGATTTACATTTCAGTTTTACCCAATACAGCTACTAGACAGCATTTTTACTAAATATTGCAGTATGTGCAGCAAAAATTGTCAAAAATTCCCCCAACAGGAGAAAATGACACAAAAATTCACCCTCCTGAAGGTAGAGGTACTGTTCCCCCCAAACAGAGAGAGAGCCCTGGAGGCAAAGAGTAAAAGTCCAAACCCCAGTGAAATACACCTCCAGCTCTAGAATACTGAAAACATACAGGTCTCCCACATCAAAATTTGATGGGACCTACAGATAAATGCTGCGCAATGGGAAACTGCAAGAAAGGGAGCAAACAACATTCTAAATTAGATCTTAGAATGTGGAAAAGAAAATGAAAAAAACATAGTATGAACATACGGTAAATATTTATGACAAATATTATTATACTAAACTGCAAGAAAGGGTATTTACAATTTACATTCAAATGAATGCCATGTCCCGGGGGAGGGGCTTAGACCTTTAAGGTCAAAGTCATTTGAAGGTCAAGGTCACATGATGGGTAGAGTTCATCAAGGTGCATACACGTACCTGTGAAGTTTGGAGGTTGTAGGTGGAAGGACTTTCATGTTATGGTCAAGGTTAAAGTTTTGTGACAAACAGACAAAAAACAATTTGCTCCAATCTACTGATCCAGGGCATAAAAAGAAACCCAATGGAAACACATGTACAATACACTCAAGTCGGGAATTTTATCATCCTTCAAACCAAAACTGAATAAAGGTTATGGAGATACACCTCAACACTTTTACCAAGAATATTAAGCTATATAAAAGTGCTTTCATAATCTAAACCTCTTTGCATAATGTTTAAACACTAATCAAACAAGGATTGGCATTGATAATGGAAACCACTGAAAATAAGATATGTACTGGTCAAACATATATGTACATTGCTTATTCAGGAATGTATGCATCTCACATCCTGGTGAGTGGTGATGACTTCGAAAAAATGTATGTTCATATGACAGAATAAATTAAGAGTGTAACAGAAGAAAGCATTACAACATAGCAGTCATAATGGTGACAGCTGCAGAACGATCGCCTTTAACTAGACATAGGCCTGTTTGCTGTATATATTGAAATTTATATAATGGATCTTTGCAGATTTTACAGTTAGAGTTAAAACTTTGCCTTTTAAGGGCCTTCTGGGTCTGGTCATCTTTTATTCACCAATAGGTGGTGCTGACAGTGGTGAAATTACCTTTATTCTCCCCCTCCCCCCCATGCAATAGGTCTTATATATAACTGTTTAAATGGCATGTACACTGCACTAAATGAATATATCCCCATGAACTTTTCTTTATGTAAACAAAAGAGAAAAGTGTACACATACAACTATTTAATAATTTCGTTACGTCATGCTTGACAGAACAGGAAATGTGAATTAGTTTTAGCACACAGGTGTTCGTCATACATACTGCGCTCTCTTCACACACACCTACAGGACACACGGCACACACAACCAGTCAGATTCACCGACATGCCGCGCCCCCATCGGTACATGTACTCTATCTATCTCTTGATACTGCCAACTCCTCTGTCGAGTGTTATAGGCTCTCATCATTTCATATTCTACAATAAAATTCACTCCAAGTATTCAAAGACCTCATTAAATACACAAACAATCAGTACACTCGCAATGACAGATTATGCAATTAATAGTTTGTTTATATATCATGTCAGTTTGAGAGCATGAAATTGATGAATACATTAACCTTTATGTAATTCATGTCATACGCATCAAACATAGAACCGAAAATTAATGTAAACATACCCTTCGTTGTAGGTTATACCGCTCATCTGTCGACAAAATATGTTATTTGAAGTCGCCATGTTTTATTTGTTTTTCAAGTAGAGAGAGTTGACTTGCTCCGCTCGATTTTGACAGTCGTTTGTTATCGTCGTTTGTAAATAAATATACTGGTACCCGTCCTGCAAGTTCGAAAGCTCTACGTGCTGGCTCCCGAAGTTGAACGGTTCATTGACCGAGTTTCAGAGCCAACTAGGGCGATTAATGGCATAGATGTGAAATATGCATCAATTGGTAAAAGAGAGGAAGAAACGAGACACCAGTCCATGGTAGAATGGGGATCCGTCTGGTATTGATGCTAACTGCTCAGGTTTGTTATCATAAACCATTAAGCTATCTACACAGGTCATAAATAAGCTTAGGTTTCAATTATAAATTTAGGATTTTTTTTATTGAAATTGTATTATTTGTTCCATCCATTCAGGACCTTTATATTAAATATAATATATTTAACGAATATCTGCTGATCCCGTTAAATATAAATCACACCACTGTCCAATTTGAAGATTTGTGTAAAGGTAATTATTTATGACTCATTTTGTAACAAATTTAACAAGGGAAAAAATACATTAGGAAATAATGTTACTATATGTAGTGACCATGTTTTAAACCAATATTCTTTAAATTAACATCTTTAAATAATTTAAACGAAATCACGGATAGGTGAAATCAATTTGCAATGGTCCATAGGTATGGTGATACGTACAGTCCTATGGTAATACAAATTAACTACACGCATAATGCTAATTAATGGACAATATTGTTACTATTTGAAGATACATAAAATAACACGCAAACCTGCTATAATAGTTAGAATGCGAGGTCTCGGACATCCCGGGTGCGTTCCCCCAAATGGCACAATATTCAAGTTTAAGGTTACACCCGCTTCATCGCCAATGACATCATCGAAAACCCACGGTATATATTCGTTATCACTTATTAAGAAGCAAAGCGCATTGAGCGTACGTGGGTTTCCGACGATGTGCGCCAATGATTGGACCTGACACCATGCTAAAATATGGGAGCCTAGCTATATTTATTTACCATGTATTTAATTTGTTTACAATGTATTAAAATAAGCATTATATTTATTTTTCTAATCATGCATGTAATTTAAATAGTATGCACTTCTATAGAAGGCAGTACAATCCCTCCCCGATTAACAAAACACACGCAGAATCAGTATGTAACTGCTGTACCTTAATTCAGACTTGGCATATAGACTTAGGATCACACTAAATCTTAACTAATCCAAGATAGACAAAAAAAAGGGGGGGGGGAAACCGGTTCAGCAGACCTCTTATATTAGAACTGAGAACATATGCTGGATCCGCACATGAAGTATTTACATTTAATATTACGACGATAAGACTGGAGACATTATAAAGCAAACATTTTCTAACTAGCTCTGATAAGGTCAAAGCTTGACTTGGCACCAAAATTTAACGAACGAACTTGTAAGAGTGCATATAGACTGCTGCAAGATAAATGGCAATTTGAATAACTAAAATTACAGACGCAGTGGAAGTAGTCCAAATAGCATGGGTTGGCCTTGGAATATAGCTCTTATAACGGTGAAGGTCATTTTTTTCTCTTATGACCGATTATCAGACCCATACTTTTTTAATGGACACGGTAGATTCTAAAGAGTGATAAGTGGTGAAAGTGTCCCAACACAAAATCACCAAAAACTTACAAAAGCAGCCAAGTCTCCTGGGTGGTATAGATTATTATAGATTAGTCTGCCTTGTGCGAAGAATTCTGAAATTATTCCCACAAAGTGTTTGAACTTGCATTTAGATAAATACCAACAAGAAATGTAAATTTGCGACTTAACAAAAACTTTGAGTAGGGGAATTTTCAGTGAGGATAACCGAAAAAGAAAAAAGATGATTTTACTATGTAACAGTTTTCACGATCGCGATGTTTCTATCAGTTTTTGAAAATAATCAGAATGCCGTGATTCTTTATATCAATAGTATATCATCTGATCTACTAAAAATGAAATGAAAACAGGGTGTTATCGGCCTTGGGGAAAATGTGAGAATTTCTCCCGAAACAGGTCTAAATGTAAATGTAAGAGAAGTATTTTGATAAAACAACTACTGTATATATTTATCAAAGAAACTGTCATTCATTCCGAATACCTTGTCAGTTCTTCGTGAATACGAAGCATATATTTCAGCTATTATTCATAACCTTTTCCAATAAGTATACGCATTTTATAGCAATGAAAATCATTCAAATATTCATTTGTCCTATATTGCGTCATCATCCTTAAGTAGGTTTAAAGTGTTGTTAGCTACGCCGAGCGTTGACATGAATTAATGAGGAATGTAGAACGGTTATATGATGTAGGAATTATTATCTGTGAATCATTTTATCCTGGGAAGTCAAAATGGGCATAGAGGAAAACTCGGTATTAAAACGTCCCCTCCACCATAATTGGCGAAGTAAAAGCGCATCGTCTGTCAGTCATACGTAACGGTGAAACAGACTATACTATGCTGCAGGCATTTATAACGTTCGACACGATGCAAGTCTCAGTGTGCATCAATTTAGTTTAAACATGTTGTATTGCCACAAGTTCTAGCAACATTAATGTGCACCAAAGAGATATGCTTTGATAACAAGAGCGCTGATTATCGCAAAATACGCCCGTCCTGCCATTGTATCAACTCAAGGGTCATAACTCTAAAGTGGAATATTCTGACTGGTTTTCAAACTCGATTGAGATATTGTGCCAATATACATTGTGACAAAGTTTGGTAAAGATTGGATCACGTTTGTCAGTGTTAGAGAGCAGACACTGTTAATTTTGCAAATTTTCATCAATTAAAGGGTCATAACTCTAGAGTGTTCAAGATATCTAGGCTGGTTACCAAACCTAGTTACCATATTGTGATTGCGGTGTTAATGCCAGTGTAAAAAAACTCATCATCAGCAACAACAACAAAGGACGATGATAACGAAACAAATTAGTACAGATAAGTTTGGTACGGGATTTAGGTACAGCTCCCGGAATTTAAAATCTTTCCGAGAGTAGGAATTCTTTTTGTATTGCTGATATGTATAAAATCAAATATATATTTACAAGGCTTTGCAATATATGCTACAATTTTCCGTTAATTCACCCATTTCAAATCAATCTCATTAAATCAGATTCAGTATGCTAACTGGATCTGACCACATCGTATAGAGGGTCGTCTCGATCAGATTGACCTTTGTATACGCCAATCAAATCGGCGGCTACAGAATCGTTAGGTATAACCAGGGGAAGTAAAGTTCGAATGTCATAGTATGTTCCCATAAAAAAAACTCTCATTCAGTAGAAATTACAATATAGCTCAGTGGATTAAATCGTTTATCTTTTTCATACATTGCAAGCACGAAGGCACGGGTTTGTTTCCCTTTTTAGCTCGATTATTCGGAGAATATGAGAGCTATTTTACTCGCCCCGGCGTCGGCGTCAGCGTCGGCGTCGGCGTTGGCAGTCATATCTAAGAAACCAGTAGGTGTATTGCAATCAATCTTCACACAAGTCTTTCTAGTCACAAAACAAACCTAGAGAACCAAGAGGGACAACTCTTGATTGAATTTTACTCAAATTATGGGCCTTTTTCAACTTAGAAATTTGCGTTAACATTTTTGGTTAAAGTTTTTCTGCAACTAAGTTAATATCAGAACTCTGTAACCACTTGGTGTATTGGATTTAAACTTTACACAAGTCTTCTTACGCATGAAACCAACATGCAGAACCAAGATGGACAACTCTTGCTAGAATTTTACTTAAATTAAGGGCCTTTTTCGACTTAGAAATTTGCGTTAACATTTTTGGTTAAAGTTTTTTGCAACTAAATTAATGTCATTACTCAGAAACCCCTTGGTGTATTGGATTTAAACTTTACACAAGTCTTCCTAGGCATGAAATGGACCTGCAGAACCAAGATGAACAACACTTGCTAGAATTTTACTCAAATTCTGGGCCTTTTTCGACTTAGAAATTTGCGTTAACATTTTTGGTTAAAGTTTTTCTGCAACTAAGTTAATATTATTACTCAGTAAGCACTTGGTGTATTGGATTTAAACTTTACACAAGTCTTCCTAGGCATGAAATGGACCTGCAGAACCAAGATGAACAACTCTTGCTAGAATTTTACTCAAATTATGGGCCTTTTTCGACTTAGAAATTTGCGTTAACATTTTTGGTTAAAGTTTTTCTGCAACTAAGTTAATATTATTACTCAGTAAGCACTTGATGTATTGGATTTAAACTTCATACAAGTCTTCCTAAACATAAAATGGACCTGCAGAACCAAGATGAACAACTCTTGCTAGAATTTTATTTAAATCATGGGTCTTTTTCGACTTAGAAATTTGCGTTAACATTTTTGGTTAAAGTTTTTTGCAACTAAATTAATGTCATTACTCAGTAACCCCTTGGTGTATTGGATTTAAACTTCACACAAGTCATCCTGATGATCCTGTAAAAGTTGAGTATTTTTTTAAATGTCAAAATTGAATGTTAATAGTCGAGTATACTGTTTATGGGACAGCTCTTGGAACTAAACAGTTACATATCAGTGACCACAATATAAATTGACTTGAATGTAACCACGTACTGTACTGGATTTATTTAAAAGAACCAAATATCAAAGATGAACTTTTCCATGATTTTTTTTTCGAATTATGACCTGAGTTTTACCGAGAATTAAAGAGAACATACTGCTAAATTGAGTCACATAAATTATTTTAATACTACTTTAATACAATGGTATTGCGTCACTATCAAATACCCGAATAGTCGAGCATGCTGTCTTTCGGACAGCTCTTGTTAATCATTATATTTTTCTTGTATGTTTTTAAAATTTGCTTTGGCATTTTTTACATCATTTAATTTTGCTTTGGCATTTTTATCATCATTTATATATTAATTCATGGACATTTCAATACATTCAGAGTTTCGTTCAAAAGTACTATCTGTGTCAGAACATTAACTTGCTGTTTCCGTCGCCTTCGTAATATTTTTGACGATTTTTACGCTTTTGGAATCTAGTTCACTCATCTTTTCTGAGACGTTTAAATATTGTACACGTACTAACGAAAATAAGGAACTAAGAAAATTCGGTAGTGAATACTCATATATATGATTTGAACACATAAATCAACTTTCACAAGGAAAACAGGGATATTTTAAATAAAAAATACTTCCTCTGCTGGTCTCGAACTTGGAACCTTTCGATTATAAGACGGCTGTCATCCCACTGCGCCACTTCGGTAAACAACAACAGTGTTTATATTTACATTACAGTACAACTGAAAATAGTCGCAGTTTGTTATTTCAATACATGTCAGCCCTATTCAAAACAACAAAAACATGTTATCGTTAGAAATATCGTGCGCCAGTTATATTCTTCGAGTGACAAATGTTTTTGGTAACAAGTTCAGTGAGAAGAACTGAAATTAAAAGGTTTGAAACGCGCTATTTGATTGGTTTAAAATCTTACTTACTTACTTAATTTTTATTTACAATCGAGCACTTGTTTATGCATATAGATTATTTAAAATGTCAATCTGGCGTGACCCTTAATGCGATGTTGTCAGATCCTATAGTCGCGAATAGTAGAGGAGCGCAAATTAGGATATGATTTTAATGAGATTGACATTAAATGTGTCGAGAATTTCTTTTTGATAACGACAGAAGACTTGCGTATTTTGAATCTTTTTTTTTTTTAAACATCAGTTAATACAAGTTACTGATCCATAAAGTGTGTGTGTGTGTTGTAAACATATTACATGGTTTTATCACAATAATATATGAGGAAGCCTTCCAGCTGGCTTGCGGTAGGTCGGTGGTTCTACCCGTATGCCTCCGTGCATTCACCCGTAATTAGATTGACGTCGCTATATGACTGAAATACTGTCGAAGCGACGGTAAAACTCAAATAATCATATAGTCAAATATTACAATAATAACGGTGGTTGCTCCCTTTTTTGATTATGCGGCTCCACTGGCAATATATATATTCCATACTGGCTGTCAATGAGTAAAAGTATTAAAAGTATCATGTAACTGTGAGGAATTTTGTTGTTTATGTCATTGTCTGTACAAGTCTTCAGCACGGCCGCTAATTTCCTGTGTGTGCGGTATGGAGTGTACGATATGGGACTATCAGCTTTTTTTGTACAGTATAAGACATTAATAAATCAACAAGGCCTTGTTGTAGCCAATTTTCTTTTCGTTGATACTGAACCAAACATGATAACATTTCCCAGCTATGAACCTCTCCCTCAACTGCAAGTACTTCGACATAAAAATTCTCTGTATGTCACAGTGTAACTTTTTATTTACTTGGCTAACGGCGATATTTGGAAATGCTTATACTCGCATATAACACTATTTCATTTCCTCTAAAAACTTTTTTCCGGTTTAGGAGGCAAGTGGTGCCCGGCACATATAGTTTAAACAAACACCTAAATTTCCACAAGAGAATCGTGTACCATGCACGGATTAGACAGGGGGACACTCGTCAGGACCCTTGGTTGAGAATCCACTTTGCTTTCAAGAGGTCTGGAATTTGAATCTCAGTCCGGGGCATATTCCTCCGATGACTGCGTATGAAAGATGTATAGAATTTATACCCTGGCACTCAGGGTTGATATGGGAACTCGGAATACTCAATAATGGTTCTACCTCAGGAATTTCACGGTTTAAGGCCTACTATCGAAATCCCGTGTACAATAACGCGTATGCTCTGCAGTTTCTGTTAATCGCGAGCTTCGATTCGAAGGTGAAAAAACTGTCTTGTGTTTTATTTTTTTTATTTTTTTTTTCATCAATTTTAATGGAATATAAAACACTTCAGCTGAAATAACACATTGAACAATTGAATATGATTGTACCCCCAACCCCACCCCAACCCCAACCCCACCCCGCTCCGCAACTAACATTGTCTCCAAACACAGATATCTAATCCCTACATGAATCAATTTCAGCTACCGGTTTATCAGTATTCCATTTTATTAATCACGCGCGTTTTGAATTGAATTATTATAATGTTACTATTTTTGTACAAATGACAGAAATAACATGTAATTTGTCGTTTGATAGTCGTTATGGTAGTTGGTAACCAGGTGTACCCGTTTCTCCGTAGTTACCAAAATTCTACTCAGACATCCAGTATTTACTATTTTCGTAAGTCTGTTTTAAATTAGATACGATATTTGATGGCAAATGTGTAAAGATTGTCTTCAGGGTGGAAGTTGAATTTAGAATCCTGTTTTCTTCGTTTAATCAAATAGAAAATACAGGAGTCACTGGTAAGTCAGGTTAAAAGAAACTGACAAAGCATTAAGAAAAGTAAAAGATAACAGTCATTGCACAGTCAGATAACCATGTTATGAAAAATAGAAATACATCAGCAGTTGTATGAAAAACATACTATTGATTATGGAAATATGTCATAATTTAGATATTCTGAATAATTAAATATAAGTCAACATTTCAATAACTCTAATTGCATGATATGTAAGCCCATAAACTGGGTCCTTGTGGACCATCGACAGTCTTCTTTTTCTTTACTGAATATTATGATCAAGGATAACCTACGTTTTTTTTTTTTTTTTTTTGTTTTTTTTTTTTTTTTTTTTTTTGTACTTTTCGTATTTAATTTTTAATCGAGTATCAAACACGCATTTTTTTGTTATAGAAGGATTGCAACCTATCAGACTAGCACAGGTAATATGTTTATAATAGTAGTGGGGTTAATGGGAATTACCCATTTTAGCAAATAACAATTAGGAATTAAACATTAAATATACACAAACTTAACAATTTATGAAAGTTAAAACTTTAGCTGACAAAGGTTAAATAATGGTGATAATAAAATACATCTATTTCTTGTGAAAACAGATCCAACCTCCATTCCGGTACTTATTTACCATTGCTCTCAATCAAAATTATGTATAATATTATTCAAGAGAGTAAAAATGAATGGTGCAAATGTCTTAGTACTAAGAAAATGCATTTATAATGTATATAGGAGTAGTGACCTGTGTGTTTTGAATGCTGCAGAGATATAAATATGTAGGTATATAAATTATGTTGTGTCCGTATATCTGCCTCTGGTGTAGCAGAGGGTTTTTCTCTCTCTTTAAAAATATCATTAAAAGATTATGGTTAAATCTCATTGGATGCATTTCTCCCTGCTGCAGAAGTCCGTCAAGTACGTCATTAGGCTGCGCCGTGAGCTGTTCACGTCGTGACGTGTTTCATAACACATAGTAACGTCGTTCACGTTAGAAACGACGCATAACTCATGGAACACAGACGAAAATGAGGACGTTACACAAATAGAACAATAATGGTTCTTTATGTGCCAAACGACAACATTCGGGGAAGAGATGAACTCGCAAACAAATCAGGTATTTTGCCTTCATTACGTAATGGAGATGACATTTACGCTCTCTAATAATAATATTTAAAAAAAAAAAAAAGATTATTGATTCAAGCATTCCTCTACATATATTTATATACTTTCGCCAATCATAATTTGATCATAAGTGAGGGGTCGGGGACCGTTATTTTAACATATTTGGGGTGTGATACATGTATTAAAACTTATGTAACGTGCCCAGACTAACTCCGGCTATAACGACAGCTGGCTAGATTTCTTAGTGAAGAACTCAGATAGAATATTAATAGTCTGTCAAATTTGAGTCGAAGACAATGTTGAAAGTCTTTTAAAATATATCCTTTCGGGTAAAGTAAATGTTATAAATGTAGATTAACCGCTGACTGTACTACTATGCTTCGGTATCGCCGAGTTCGCACACAATGAGGAATAAGAACGTTTTATAATTAATTCATCTCGTCTTTTCTTTTCTTTCTTTGGCAAACTGCAAATCCATGTAATAACTATGATATAGTCCGTGAAAACACAGTAATATTAAATAATGATAATAATAGTGATAGTTATATATACACATAAATGTCCGTGAAATCACAGTTTAATATCAATATTAAATATCAGTTAATGAGTTTCGTTAATAGTTTTCGTTAGGAAATCCTAAATAGATGTCATTCCCGTAATCTATATATCTTTCCACAAAGAAAAGTTTCATCTACCCGGGACAGGGTAACAGATAAATCACGTGACCAGTTTAATGCAATTAGCGATTAATTGCGCTATGTGTTGATTGCAGACACGCTAATCATGCCATGGCATTTTTATTACACGTGTTTATGACAGATAGACAAAGAATGCATCACGTGGCTGAGATAAAATGACGAAAGGAAAAAAAGTATGAATAAAGAAACGCTTAATTATTGCATCATATAAACATATCATTACCTTCATTTCCATTTTAATTAAGAAATGAAAAACATTATTTCAGTTTAAAGTATAAAGCTACAGGTAAAATATTAGATATATTTTACCGGTGTTAGCAACAAGGCCTAATCGTACTGTCGCTTTCTAAGCACAACGCAATGCAGTGGAATTACTCAGCAGGCAGCAAGTCTAACTATACTCAAACGCAAAAGAAGTTTAGATTTTTCCAATTTCTCACAAAAATCTTATGGTCTTTATCTAAGCTTATTCAATCGCCTACAAAATGACGTTTCTGTAGAGACGTGTTAATCGAATAAAAGTGGTATCGGTCAAAATGAAATACACAAACTGTGCTAATGGGTTTAACTTGTGATTAAATTACGATTTTAGACTCTGTGATTTTTATTTTGTCATTAATTTCGAGTATAACCCTCGGCTTGTATTGCCTGGAAAATAAGACCTCTCATGGAGTCGACGTAACGTTGCAAGACACGTGGAGATATGTTGTTCCCTTCCGCCCGTAGAGCATTTGTTAAATCTTGAAGATTATTGACAGCATGCATGGACCTTACTCTACGCCAAAGCAGGTCCAAAATATGCTATATTGGGTTCAGATCTGGAGAAACGGCAGGCCAAGGCAAGAGGTCAGTGCCGTTTGCATTCATATATTGCCGAGTAAGCCGTGCGGTGTGCGGACGTGCGTTGTAATGCATTAGTGTGGAGGGAGCATGCTGATGAATAAATACAACAGCTACTGGTCTCAAAACATGATTTATATACTAAGCTGTGCTGAGTTTGCCATTCATAACGACCAGATCAGTTTTCCCGTCTCCCATGATTCCACCCCATACCATGACACTGCCCCCGACAAACCTGTTGTTTTTTTCCCCTCTACTATACTAGCGCCAGAAAATCTCTCCTCTTCTTCGGAATACCCTCATCCTTTCATTGTGGTGACTTAGATTAATCCTAGATTCGTCAGAAAAGACGACTCTATTCCACTGACACCCTTGCCAACGTAAATTTGTCATGCCCAGATCATTCGGGCATCGCGATGAAGTCGGAAGAGCACGTTTCCCACGTAGGCTCGCCTAGGTTTTATGGGTCGGATAAAGCGACACAGACGCCTCAGAGCGGAGTCTCTACTTATTGCACGGTGTACTGTCTCGCTGAAGCAGTAGCGGGTCTAATCTGACGTCAGTTACGCGAGGCCTGCCAGTTCGAGGACGATTACGAAACGTCCCAGTTAACTTAAACCGTGTACGAAGATTTACATTGTTTCTGTAAATACTCGCGCGACCACCTCTACTAAGTATCATTAAAACTTCAATACGTTGACGTTCAGATAGTCGCGGCATTGCAAGTTTTGGGGAAAAAAATGTTTTCTTAGGGCTTGAAAGAAAGTATTGATACATTTTTTGACCAATTTTACATTTATTCAGACAATGCACGAGCAAATCGTGAAAAACGTTTCTTTCGGGGCGTTACGTAAAACTTAAACAAGCATTGGCCGGATCTACCCATTGTTTGATAGACACACATCTGTGCATCACAGGGTCTACATGTCTAGACTGTCCAATATGCTTGATAGTAGAGTTTAATAAACGGGTTGCGCTTTGTAATATCGTGATATTTGTAATTATATTCCGAAGCATTCTTTGGTATACATGTATATTGTTACAACCAAGTTGCAAGAAAAACATGTTTCAGACTGGTTAGAATCTTTAAATAGTGTTACAGGTCCGTCTGCTTGTGGTGGCAATAAGCTACGTACTTACTATCTATTTTAAACAGAATACGAGACAGAAATGTATTGTACTCTTATTTGGTACGGTGACAATGAGTGAAAAAGTCTTAAAAATAGGGGTAGGTGGGACAGGTATTGCAACAAGCAATTTTGTATATCAAAATGTTAGCCAGAGTTTGTAGTTAATGAATCTGTCGGCATAAATTGGCATAAGTTGTGAAAATATGTTAATAGTTGTGTTTTTACGCATTTTTATAATAGGGAAATAGAAATAATTAAAACTTATTTTAAATAAGGTATATTGATGATATTAATAATTTAAATGAAGTCAAAGTCATTTCCAAGGTCAAATTCAAGGTCAAAGTTCAAAAGTGCATAAAAATACAATTTTGACCCCAAATTATTACTCTAATTGCAAGTATTTCAAGAAAAGGTTTGGTTGAAAATTAACATTTTCACAGCATTTAGATAACACTGAAAAGTCATTTCCAAGGTCAAATTCAAGGTCAAAGTTCAAAAGTGAATGCAAAGACAATTATCTTAATAAAATACATGATGGTATATGTTAGTCATCTAGTTTGAAATATTATAGCTTATAATATTTTGCAAGTAGGATGTTTTTCTTTCTTTTTTTATTTAAACATCTTTGGTATATCATGGATGATAAAAATGATTATGATATTATATATTAAATTAAAATGTATATATTATTCAACAAAGGTCAAGGTCAAAAGGGATATAAGATAATATGATTAACTGTTCTTTAGTGTAAAAATCAAAGTTCTTTTGTACTTTCATAATTTTAAGGAAATATACGACTTTAAATGTTCTGTGTAGAAAGATCTTGCATATAATAGTGTAATATATAAGATTAAATATAACATGTGGGTTGTAGAACTAGTTAATTCACATCAATTAGTGGTTTGGTATGTATATAGAATATTAGTATGTATATGTATTTAACATATGTCAAGGTAAAATAATTACAAAAATAATTTTGTGTTTAAATTTTCAATCAGTACAAAATGCATAAACAAAAAGGTTTTTGGTGATTTTTTTTTTAAAGGCTTTTCAAACAAATATGTAACGCACTGTATAGAACAATAATGTAGGCTCAATATATTCTTGGGGGTAAATGTCAAAATTCAAGCCTGAATAGACCATAGGGCAATTAAGTCACAGGCCCCTTTAGTGCCATAAAAAAGATGATCTTATAATGTTAAAAAATGAACCCCAGTTGGTATTTGATGTGTCTATTTCTTATATTAAGACAAAAAAATAATCTTGCTGTCTTTTGTGTTGCGACAAAGCATTCAAAAATCCACATAAGCTGTGGTGAGTCAGGAAAGCAAATTAAAAATAATATTAGTTTACATATTAATGATATAGTGTCAAAACGTTTTTCATGTCTTTCAGAGAGCTACTACATTAGATAGTGAATACCAATACTTGAATAAGCGTTCGCTGTCTGCCATGACATTGGCTTTACATGTACATATATTGTGAATTATTATCGTCTAAACCATAAGTGAGTACTAAGTTCAGTCAGATGTTTGCAAAACATTCTTCAAGCCAAACTTTATATGCAGGACCTTACATTATTTTATCATGGTAGGTCAATAGAGTATTGATTTTTTTTTTACTTTTAAATAATTTCCTGTATAAAGCCAAACAAACTTCAAAGCCAATAAAATTAAAATCATTAGAAATGGTTGAACATCTTGATTCATATTTTTAAATGGCATGTAATCAGATATCCATGAGCCATTCAGATTCATTTTAACAATTAAGAGAAGTTGCTTGTCTAAGAAATGGCTAAGACAATCACAGAAACAAGTGAACCAAAGTCCTTATCATATAAAGGCAGTATAATCACTTCCTGCTAGACAGGTGACTTACTCATCAACCCAAAACATAGTTGAACAGTGTCCATTCTAGGGCGCGGGATTGCCGGATTCTCGCATTTTCTTCAAAGATCCCGCATGAATAAAATCATGTGTGTGAAAATCCCGCTTAACGATGAAAAAAAATCGCATGTCACCAAGACCTTTTTGAAGGCTATCTGTCACCGCTACATTGATTCTGTCATACTGATTCATCGTGTTCTTTGTTTATATGCGCATCTGGCACTAAGTGATATAAGTGATATAAGTCCCAAGATTATAAACAAACGAAGATATTTTTGGCGCATTAACATTATAAGCGCTGTTATTCAGTAAATGTTTTTCGTTTGAAATATACGAATTAACCATTCTATGATCCTTTGTGTAGAAGAAATGTCAAAGCGACAAATGACTGGTATTCAGAAAATACGGCTTAATTCACTATAACCAAACATTTGTAGTACTGTGTTTCTTAGTACCTAGCATACCTGAACTTTTGAACGATCTGATTTGCTCTTTTTTATGGCATGTCAAAATATGCGGCATTTGTAGCATCCATTAAATATTTCTAGTTTTATTAATACATATATTTTCTTAAGAAATAATCCATGAAATCAACTTTTGAAATTTTGCACACACACATACACACACACACACACACACACGCCAATTTATGCCGGCAGTTTCATAAACTGTAAACTCTTGCGGATATTTTGGTTTATTATATACCTATACATTTTCTGGCCCTAAAACACGCAAATACAACTCAACAGATTAAAAATCCGTATTATATCAGCGTCTAATACATAGTATGACGTCACACTGTGCGGACTACTTTCGGCATGGTTCCCGACCTTCGGTCTCGCGAGATATCTTTCTTCCCACGCTGCTCGGAGCAAAATACAAAGCCACGGAGAGCTACTGCAACATAATATTCCCTATGTCATCGATCCAGTAATGCTCGATCTATATACAGGGTTTATTATGACATTTCTACAGACAATAGAAGACCGCAGCGAGCTTTACTAAGGTTCCATTGTCTGGAGATATGTCTAAATAGACTTTAGACCAAGAAGTCATCCTAATTTTTTGAAACACTTCATTTTGTCAAATATATCGATTTATTTTGTGCATGGTAAAATAGACTTATAAATTTATGCTGAGCAGATAACTACCAGTACCATTTTGGACTGCAGTATGTCACGGTCGATATTATTGCATGATTCAGGTAAACATTTCAATAATATAAAATAATGTTACAACACGAAAAACAACTTTGAAACATTCAGTAATCATTTTTTTAACAAAATGTATGGAAAATTAAAATACAGCATCAGGTGACAGTATGCCAATCGATATCATCCAAATGAGATTAAAGTAAATCATAATGGAGAATGAATATGACGATCTAGTGTCAGTAAGGTTTGTCATACTGTGACGTCAGTCATATGAAGATGAATCTACTAAGAGTGTGCATACTTTAGTAACTTTCAGCCCAAAACAGGCCTCAACGTACGTCTAAGAAAAGTAATTTTGATAAAATAACTATACTGTTATCAAAGAAATCATAATACTTAATTGAAACAAGCATATATTATCCATAGTTGTCATATCCATAAACGATGGTAGACTGGTAGTAGTAGCGGTAGACTTTCTACCAATATCGTCATCATTCGTAAGGTCAAAAAGAGATACCAGACAGCTACACCGTAAGATGTGTTTATTTTAATGGTTGGGGCATGGTGTATCATTGCAGTACTGGTCATGTAATGACCAGTATTATATACACTCAAAAAATTTCTAAACGTCCCCTAGATTGTTCATATTTTAAAGGTACAGTTTACAACTTATATTTTTAGGGTGTTTTTTTTATACTGCCAACATTTCAACAGTCAAACAAATTCGTATGTACACCCAAAATATTGTACCACATTATAACTTATACATTGTTTGAAATAAATAATTTTGCTTGCATTAAACGCATAACCTATTTCTGTAAAATTATGAGAGATCTATAAGTGGACGTTTAGAAATTCCCATTACAAAATTAGGGGGCGAATCGAGCAGCTAAATATACACAGTAAAACCTTGTAACAGGGCCGCCTCAGTTGACACAGTCACAAACGTGACTAATTCCTTTCATTGTTCTTTGATTTAATAAATCAGAGGACTTCGTTATAAAGACCAGTAAATCACAAATATGTATTGGAACAGTATACGTGTCATGCAGATAACCAAGTCCCACAAATGACTGAATTAATGTCGTCAAGCAAACAATAAGGTGTTCGTTCTGAATTATTTCTACAGCAAGTATCATCTTCCGAGTAGGTACAGAAACATATCCATCCACTATATATGATCAATACCTCTTTAATCTTTAATAGTGTTACTTAAGTCTGGTTTTCTTTACCTACTTTCGTTTTCAGTTTCAGTCCTGTGTTCCTACCAAAACCAGTTTGTTAAATGTATATTCCAAAACATCAAACATAACATCCATATTTCACAACATTTAGCACACGACTAAGGAACATATTTATAATTTAAATAACTGTGAAGCGGCATATGAAATAATCTGAATTAAAAACAAGAGGCCCATGAGGCCCTACATCGCTCACCTGAGATAAATAGGTTGACCCAAGGAACATCTGTACCAATTTATTTTAAAATCTGGCCAGTAGTTTTGAAGAAGATGATTTTTAAAGTTTTCATTTTTTTTCTTTTTGTTGCCATGGCAACCAGAGTTCTATATGGATCAAGTTTATTTTAGGAACTTTTGTGAAAGTTGACCCAAGGATCATTCCTGCCAAATTTAATCCAATTCTGTCAATTGGTTTCTGAGGAAATGTTGATTAAAGTTTTCCCAATATACATATAAGGCAAATAAGCCCCGCCCCTGGCGGCCATGTTTTTTTACGGAACGGAAATTTTTTAGCAACTTTGGTAGAGGTTGACCCAAGGAACATCTGTACCAATTTATTTTAAAATCTGGCCAGTAGTTTTGAAGAAGATGATTTTTAAAGTTTTCATATTTTTTTTCTTTTTGTTGCCATGGCAACCAGAGTTCTACATGGATCAAGTTTATTTTAGCAACTTTTGTGAAAGTTGACCCAAGGATCATCCCTGCCAAGTTTAATCAAATTCTGTCCAGTGGTTTCAGAGGAGATGTTGTTTAAAGGTTTCTCTATATACATATAAGGCAAATAAGCCCCGCCCCTAGCGGCCATGTTTTTTACGGATCGGAATAATTTTAGCAACTTTGGTAGAGGTTGACCCAAGGAACATCTGTACCAATTTATTTTAAAATCTGGCCAGTAGTTTTGAAGAAGATGATTTTTAAAGTTTTCATTTTTTTTTCTTTTTGTTGCCATGGCAACCAGAGTTCTTCATGGATCAACTTTATTTTAGCAACTTTTGTAGAGCCTCACCCAAGGAACATTCCTGCCAAGTTTCATTAAATTCTGTCCAGCGGTTTCAGAGGAGATGTCGTTTAAAGCAAATTGTTGACGACGCACGACACACGACGACGGACGACGGACGAAGGGCGATCACAAAAGCTCACTTTGAGCACGTTGTGCTCAGGTGAGCTAAAAAAAAGTATCTAGTAGCCCATATTTCGTTCATACCCAGTTATCGGATGTTACTTACGTAAATAATCAATGTTAAATCCCACACTTCCCTGATGTACAAATTAACACACCTTCATTGAATAAACAATCCTATAACATTTGACAGTTACAGAGTTAATATACAGAATATAGATGTAAGGATTCCAACGAGAATATATATAAGCGGAATTCATTCAAATGTCACTAGCCATGACCTACTTTCTATTCTTGGGACAGCACACTCCCGGGGAATTCCCGAAACTCCAGTTATGACTAATGGTAACAAGAAACACGTGGGAGGGTATGGTGATAGAAGAGGAGACAGGTTTTTTGGAAACAGCCTGTAGCCGGGATCATTAGACTGATCACTGTGATTTTATTTGATTATATGTGTGTCTGTTAGTGTGTGTGTCTGTGTGTGTGTGTGTGTAATGACGATATACTTGTATGTACAAGTCTTAATGAAAATATGTCCTGTTCAGTTCTGATAATTGTAGTAAAAAAAAAAGCACACAGCCGCTTTACCCAAAATGCTATTTTTGGTGGTATTTATCATTTCCATTAGTATCCCTTAGTTATAGGTTTGAAACTTTGAGGGAGACAAAATATGTATATCTATCTATCCACCATAAATACTCGGTAAATAAGGTATATCTTCATGTCTTTTCTTTTTCATCTAAATCAAATATACGGAATATATCAACAAACTATAAAATATACAGGATATATCAACAAACTATAAAATATACAGGATATATCAACAAACTATCAAATATACGGGATATATCAACAAACTATAAAATATACAGGATATATCAACAAACTATCAAATATACGGAATATATCAACAAACTATAAAATATACAGGATATATCAACAAACTAAACAAGACGGTTTACGTCAGTCTTCTCTGAAGTAATAAACTATTAATACACATTTGAAAATGGAACAAAACATACCGAGTGCATGTTTCGGCAAAAAAAAAAAAAATCAGTGAAAATTTGAGAGATCTACTTTCTCAACAGCACATTTTTGGTAATATAATTAGTGACCTATATATTCATAGCGATCTAGATCAAAGATATGAAACTACAACTGCGAAAGTTAAATGCAAATACCGTGTTTCATTCAGACGGTGTACGGTTTGCATTTACGTTTACCTTTGTATCTTTGTTTACATTTAAGCAAAGCTCCAATTTGCACGTCACTTGATATTTTATATGAAAAGAACGGATACCCTAGACTGCTGTGGAGGACACATGTACCCCTATATATTTTCTCTCTCTCTCTCTCTCTCTTTAATCTAACCCGTATCCATTTTAAAAGCTATATAGCATGTGTTTTATTTTTGTTTGAATTACCTAATGTAGTTTCGTGCCATTTTAAATAATACACAAACATAATTTTTTTTTCATATTTTAACAAGTGATATTTACACCTGATTTAATATCTTTTTAGCCCCACTCCCTTTCTCTTCTTCACTCTCTCGCTCTCTGTGACATAAAAAAAACCTAACTGACCTGGCCCACGGGTCACGCTTGTCCTTGCTGATGTCGCTACCTGATGTCCGTTGTTGGCAGATGGTCTTACTGTCGTCCGTCCAGTCGAGTGTGATCGATGAAATCATTGGCGATTTACGTAGTTTACACCTGCTGACTTGTCTCACAATAACTCGGTGATTTGAGCTCTCCTCGGATTCCAAGTGTTTCTCAATCATCTCTATACTTTTATAAGATTGCATTCGGGACTTTTCTGCAGCTTAGTAATACACCGAAGCGTCGGATTTTCAACTGACTGGCCTAAGTCCGCTAGTACATCTTTAACACTTTGTGCATTATCTTCCTGTTGAGCAAAACCGAAACCAAGCTGTCAGATATTGAACTGATTAAACTTCCTTAAGGAGTTATATCGCGAGCTGCGTTTTTTGATTTTGTATAACATATGAGGGTTTATACTAATGTCTGTTAAGTAATGAAATTAAATATATTTAAGATTTTTACAAAGAAAATAAAGTAGTTTGTATTTGATACAAATTTACTTCGATACACACAGGCGGATATCAGAAAAGCCTGGTGTTTCTAGTCACGTTTCTTTCTATTATGTTAGTTTCGGTTTTCGCAATGCCTTTATTTCATAATAATGTAAATCACATGCCGGGGTGTTGTTTATGATAATCTATACATTTATTTGAATAAATAAATTGTAACATTCCATAAGAAATAAATAGGTACATGTACTATTAAATAATGTTTAATTTAGAATGTATACCACCAGTTATGAAAGGATTTTGGCCGTTGGGTTTTACGGCCCAGTAACAGTATTTTAGTCATTTAGATGCTGTATATGTACTGTCGCACTGCAATACCCCCAATTTTAGCAATGAGCAAACAGTGCAATTTTATCGTTTTGATATGACCGAACCCTTAATAGAACACTCTAATTAATAGAACACTCTAATTAATAGAACACTCTAATTCCCAGTCACCGGCGCAGTGGTTAAGGATTCAAATAAAACGTTAACATATCATTACTAACATAAAATCTTATATTGTGATGCAATGCACTAAATTTTTATGAAATATATGTGTTCATGGTACGTTATATATATTTCTCACGACTTTACTTAATTATTAATTATATTTTGATATCAAAATCATAGTTCTAAATTTTCCAACCGTTATTCTGTTCAGACCAGTTCTTAGTATTTAATCAATTTCAAGAAATCCGTATATGCGGTTGATAAAGAGAGAAGCAATGGGCCGAATAAGAAGCTAATCGGGTTCCCTGCCAATCTCAAAGCAGAGTTGTCGTTCGTTCCTCACATAACATCCCTGCAATGGGCTCATTGACAAGAATCTTGTCAAAACAGAAAACACTCATTTGACGCGGGTTTAAGTGTATTTTACGGATCAAAATTATAGAAACATTGAATAAATACATATTGAATCATCATAAAACGTGTGTAAAATATTAATTTCAGTTGTTATTATCGGAACTATTTTCTACCTTATTTCGCTGATGGGAACAAGCCGCAAACGCTTGTCTGCAAATGTAAATATTTACAGATTCAGCCGGATATCGTAATTTAAAGCCAGCTTTTTTAATTTTAATGACCATTTCGATCAGGATCAGTGGTGCTATTTATTAATTAATATTTAAACGGTTGATATGTCATATATTTGGAACTACTTTCTGAGCCCACCACAGAGGTGAATGTAATGTAAGCCGATGTGTAAGAGAGTGGTTCCCTGCCGCACTTCAACAGTACGGGCAAGTAAGCCATACCAGACTATTTAAATCCAGGTCTCTTTTCATGTAAAATAAAACATGCATCGCTCATACGGATACTAGCACAAGGTTCGAACTGGGATGGAAAAAGTGAATGATAATAAACACAGATTCTATGAATTCAACGGACACTTATTCAAAATGTTGTAAAAACATATATCTTAACAGATTTTTACTGGAGAGGCCCTCTTTTCACGGCTTCCATACTGGGTTATAACTAAGGAAATCGTCTTTACATGTCACAGGTATCACTTGCTATTCATGAATTCATAGATCTATAAAAGTCACAGACATTACTATCTAACTATGAATTATCCTTATATGGGTCACAGGCTTGTATCCCTATAGCTAACGATGAATTCATATTCTTCATTACTTAATCTCCTATAGTACCGTGAATTCAGATATCTATAAAGGTCACCATGAAATTAGATATTTACATAGGTCACCATGAATTCAGATCTCTATAAGTCATCATGAAATCAGATCTCTATAATTCAGATCTGTTAAGGTCATCTCTCCTTAGGTTACCATGGGCATAAGTCACTGCGAATCCAGATCTCTAGAATTCAGATCTCGATCTCTAGGTCACCATGAATTCTGACCTTTTTTCCGGGAGCAGGATGACTGAAATATAGTACGAGTAAATACACCGTGGTGACATCAATGCAAGCGATCTCAAACCCCATCGCACTTTTCTTCAAAATATGCGAAGAAAACAAAACAAGAGGGCCATGATGGCCCTGAAATGCTCACCTGAGTACCATTGCTACAACTGATTACAAGGTTTTTAAACAGACAAGAATTCTGATATAACTCAATCTTAAACATTTAGCCCTGACAATACTACACACCAAATATATAAGCACTGGGCCTTATGGTTTCAGAGGAGAAGACTTAGTGCGGGGTCATTTATCTCCAAAGGGCCACCATTTTGAAAATCTTGATAATGAACCATTAGATGATGCTTCATACCAAAAATCTAAGCTATAGGCCTTATGGATTCATAGTAGAAGATTTTTTTTAAAGATTTTCCTATATAACTCTATGTAAAACAAGTGACTCCTGGTGCGGGGGCATTTATCACCATAAGGTCATGATTTGTACAATCTTGGTAATGAACCATAAGATGATGCTACATACCAAATATCTAATCTCTAGACCTTATGGATTCATAGAAGAAGATTTTTAAAGATTTTCCTATATAACTCTATGTTAAACAAGTGACCCATGGTGCGGGGGCATTTATCACCATAGGGTCATGATTTGAACAATCTTGGTAATGAACCATTAGATGATGCTACATACCAAATATCTAATCTCTAGGCCTTATGGATTCATAGAAGAAGATTTTTAAAGATTTTCCTATATAACTCAATGTAAAACAAGTGACCCCTATTGCGGGGGCATTTATCACCGTTTGGCTATGATTTGAACAATCTTGGTAATGAACCATTAGATGATGCTACATACCAAATAGCTAAGCTCTAGGCCTAATGAAATCATAGAAGAAGATTTTTAAAGATTGTCCTATATAACTCTATGTAAAACAAGTGACCCCTGGTGCGGGGTCATTTATCACCATAGGGCTATGATTTGTACAATCTTGGTAGTGGCCCATAAGATGATGCTACATACCAAATATCTTAGCTCTAGGCTTTATGAATTCATAGAAGAAGACTTTTTAAGATTTTCCTTAAGTTTATATATTTATGGTGTAGCATTGTCTAGTGGGTCTCTACAAAGGTTGTTCAAATCATGACCCTTGGGTCATGATTGGCCCCGTCCCAGGGGTCACTTGATTTAACATAGACTTATATGGGAAAAAAACTTGAAAATCTTCTTGTCAGAAACCACAAGGTCTGGGGTTTAGATATGTGGTGTGTAGCATTGTCTAGTAGATCTCTACTAAGTTCGTTCAAGTCATGACGCTGGGGTCAAAATTGACCACGCCCCAGGGGTCACTTGATTTAACAAAGGCTAATATAAGAAAAAAAGAGAGAAAAATCTTCTTCTCAGAAACCACAAGGCCTGGAGTTTAGATACTTGGTATGTAACATGGGCTAATAGACCTCTACCAAGTTTGTTCAAATCATGGCTCTGGGGTCAAAATTGGCCCTGCCCCAGGGGTCACTTGATTTTACATAGCCTAATGATACCAGGTGAGAGATTCAGGGCCATTATGGCCCTCTTGTTTTACATTTCATTCCATTAATGCGTTATAATAAGTATAATTATTCTATTGGGTATATGTTATTGATACTAAATTCAACATTTCTTTTATTCAAATAGGACTTAAAAATATAACATATAACGATATACTTATCAAACATCTTTAACTTGCACACTAAAGCAATGTCTACCATGTAGCTTTCTTCAGTGAAACATACATATTTACTTGTCATCAATTAGTCTTCTAATATATTTTGGCCGTATTATCTACTCAGTTTAAGTCACAAAATGAATTTTACAGAATAAACCTCAGAAAGAACCGAATAATTTCCTTCTTCCGTACAGTATTCATCAATCATTTACGAGGAAGATAAAATGTTAAACATCAGAAAGAGCAGTTTATTTTTCTTATTTCGAGGAAGATTAACAATATTATTACTTATTCCGTCTTAAATCATGCCGGTCAGCATAATTGTAATTGTTCACCGCCAATTTTATATATCACATATATATTTATACCCCCAACAAACGTAGTTGAGGGGGGGGGGGGGGGGGGGGGGGGTATATAGGAGTCACCATGTCGGTCGGTTGGTCGGTCGGTCCGTCGGTCCGTCCGTCTGTAGTTTTTTGTCCACGCTATTTCTCAATAACTACTGGATGGATTTCAATCAAACTTCAAAGGAAGCTTCACTGGTGAGCATAGATGTGCATATTATGAAGTTGTTACGGTTGATTGACTTTCTTTTGAGTTATGGCCCTTTGCTGATTTTCTGGAGTTTTCTTTGTCCACGCTATTTCTCAATAACTACTGGATAGATTTCAAACAAACGTCATAGGAAGCTTCAATATCAAGCACAGATGTGCATATTATGAAATGGTTACGGTTGACTGATTTTCTTTTGAGTTATGGCCCTTTGCTGATTTTCTGGAGTTTTCTTTGTCCACGCTATTTCTCAATAACTACTGGATAGATTTCAAACAAACGTCATAGGAAGCTTCAGTATCAAGCACAGATGTGCATATTATGAAATGGTTACGGTTGACTGATTTTCTTTTGAGTTATGGCCCTTTGTTGATTTTCTGGAGTTTTCTTTGTCCACGCTATTTCTTAATAACTACTGGATATATTTCAAACAAACGTCATAGGAAGCTTCAATAGCAAGTACAGATGTGCATATTATGAAGTGGTTACGGTTGACTGATTTTCTTTTGAGTTATGGCCCTTTGTTGATTTTCTGGAGTTTTCTTTGTCCACGCTATTTCTTAATAACTACTGGATAGATTTCAAGCAAACGTCATAGGAAGCTTCAATATCAAGCACAGATGTGCATATTATGAAGTGGTTACGGTTGACTGATTTTCTTTTGAGTTATGGCCCTTTGCTGATATTTTGGAGTTTTCTTTGTCCACACTATTTCTCAATAACTACTGGATATATTTCAAACAAACGTCATAGGAAGCTTCAATAGCAAGCACAGATGTGCATATTATGAAGTGGTTACGGTTGACTGATTTTTTTTGAGTTATGGCCCTTTGCTTATTTTCTGGAGTTTTCTTTGTCCACGATATTTCTCAATAACTACTGAATGGATTTCAAACAAACGTCATAGGAAGCTTCAATATCAAGCACAGATGTGCATATTATGAAGTGGTTACGGTTGACTGATTTTTCTTTGAGTTATGGCCCTTTGCTGATTTTCTGGAGTTTTCCTTGTCCATGCTTTTTCTCATTAACTACTGGATGGATTTCCATCAAACTTCATAGGAAGCTTCATTAGCAAGATGTGCATATTATGAAATTGTTACGGTTGATTGACTTTCTTTTGAGTTATGGCCCTTTGCTGATTTTCTGGAGTTTTCTTTGTCCACGCTATTTCTCAATAACTACTGGATTGATTTCAATCAAACTTCATAGGAAGCTTCAGTATTGAGCATAGATGTGCATATTATGAAATTGTTACGGTTGACTGATTTTCTTTTGAGTTATGGCCCTTTGTTGATTTTCTGGAGTTTTCTTTGTCCACGCTATTTCTCAATAACTACTGGATAGATTTCAAACAAACGTCATAGGAAGCTTCAATATCAAGCACAGATGTGCATATTATGAAGTGGTTACGGTTGACTGATTTTCTTCTGAGTTATGGCCCTTTGCTGATTTTCTGGAGTTTTCTTTGTCCATGCTTTTTCTCATTAACTACCTGATGGATTTCCATCAAACTTCATAGGAAGCTTCACTGGTGAGCATAGATGTGCATATTATGAAATTGTTACGGTTGATTGACTTTCTTTTGAGTTATGGCCCTTTGCTGGTTTTCTGGAGTTTTCTTTGTCAACGCTATTTCTCAATAAATACTGGACAGATTTCAAACAAACGTCATAGGAAGCTTCAATATCAAGCACAGATGTGCATATTATGAAATGGTTATGGTTGACTGATTTTCTTTTGAGTTATGGCTTTGTTGCTTTTCTGGAGTTTTCTTTGTCCACGCTACTTCTCAATAACTACTGGACAGATTTCAAACAAACGTCATAGGAAGCTTCTATATCAAGCACAGATGTACATATTATGAAATGGTTACGGTTGACTGATTTTCTTTTGAGTTATGGCTTTGCTGATTTTCTGGAGTTTTCTTTGTCCACGCTATTTCTCAATAACTACTGGATAGATTTCAAACAAACGTCATAGGAAGCTTCAATATCAAGCACAGATGTGCATATTATGAAGTGGTTACGGCTGACTGATTTTCTTTTGAGTTATGGCCTGTTGCTGATTTTCTGGAGTTTTCTTTGTCCATGCTATTTATCAATAACTACTGGATGGATTTCAATTAAACTTCATAGGAAGCTTCACTGGTGAGCATAGATGTGCATATTATGAAATTGTTACGGTTGACTGACTTTTCTTTTGAGTTATGGCCCTTTGCTGATTTTCTGGCGTTTTCTTTGTCCACGCTATTTCTCAATAAGTACTGGATAGATTTCAAACAAATTTCATAGGAAGCTTCAATATCAAGCACAGATGTGCATATTATGAAATGGTTACGGTTGACTGATTTTCTTTTGAGTTATGGCCCTTTGCTGATTTTCTGGAGTTTTCTTTGTCCATGCTATTTCTCAATAACTACTGGATGGATGAATGCACTTTTTGGCTTATTCTTCCACATATCAGCTTTCATTGATATCTTTAATTATACTACTCAATCAAATTTTATGGGAAGCTTCACTAGCTCTTCACTTAGAAACAGCCTTTTGGTGACACACTTCTTTTTTGTTTAATTCAATGTTGCAGATTTGGTATGATTTGAGCTTCATTAATATAAGAACAATTTTGATTTAGTATAAAAAGATTATTATTGTGAAATAGTTTTGTGTAATATGTCAATTGAAAACATCAATTCATTGTGACTTACCTCCTATAGCTGGGCACTTGATTGTAAACAAAGGCTGTGTGGGGGGTATTCATCACCTTTAGTGATAGCTCTAGTTTTAAGTGACATTCTTTGACATTTATGTGATAAACTTATAATATCTGACATTTTGATTGTGCCTATATTTCAAATGATAATAAACATTACCCATAAATTAAGCCATAAATCATACACTGTATTTACCGAATTGCGGCCGAAATATATATTCGCAGAATATAGACACACAACATTTTCTAAACAAAAATGTTAATAATATTAGAGTTGTACATCACTAAGTTCAAGATTGAAATTGCATCATTCATTATAGCAATCGTGATAAAAGGAAGTTTTATTGTGTTAAGAATTTACATTAATATAAAATTAAAGTTGATAATTAAATGCTTGTTTATTTATTTATTTTTATTTATTTATTTTATTTTTTCGTTTAACATTTCGGAATACATCGAGTTTTGTGTAGAAATTTCCAGAATACAAAATCATTTAACTGCAACGCCAAATAAGACAAATATTACTTTGCAAAATGATTTAAACATATTTTCTAAACAAAAACGATTTAAATGCAATACGAAATAAGACTTATTTATGCATCACTTTCAGGCGTTCAATGTTCAATCAACGATTTGACATAATTGCTTATGCGCTTCCGTTACCATAAAGTTTCAACGTATTTAGACAATGCTTTCTTACATGTGGGACAAGATGAACAAGAAAGAAATTTTAGTCCCTTCTTTTCGCTCAGTGACCCAGCGGATCTCAGTAGCCTGTTAGTGACGTACCGTTTTAATGCGGTATTGTTTGTCGCCACTTGCTCACTTTTCATTCTCAATGCCTCTCTACCGAAGCATATCAACAAGCACCTGCCGTCTGCCAGCTTGGAACAAAGTTTGTATGCGATTAATATTTTGTATAACTTTTACAAGGAGTCCGACTTACAACAATACTTCCTGGAGTCGCGTGACATGATGGTAAACGCGGGGTTTAATCTCAGATCTTCGGTGTCTAGCAGCTATGCTTTGAAAACTATGGCAGCATGAGACAACGTTCTTCACTCCGACACAACCGCTAAAATTCTCGGTTTGAGATGGAATACATATGCAGACAAATTGTCATTTACAAGAAAAACATATATTTCTCCGAGAAATGACCAAACGTCTCATTTAGCTAAACTCTTCAGAATTTTTGACCCACTCGGTCCTTTGAGCCTAATCACTGTACGCGCCAAACTCAAGATCTGTGGAAAAAGAAAAATGACTGGGACATGCCCCTAGCCCCACGCAACATATATGGAAACCCATGCAGACGACTTATCCACAGCGACAGACTACATGCAGAGGAGAGTAGAGAATACGAAACTGATTCCGCTTCTAGTACACCTTCTTCCGGGTTGAACACTTCTAGACCGCCAAGTACTAGGCTTCAACAGTACGCATCAAGTATTTTACATATCATGGACATTTACAGATTTTGGACATACAAGGAGCTAGTACGGACTACAGCATTTGTGCAGAAATTTACTAAAAATTGTCGAGTTGCGCGTGTAACTGGATCAGCTACATAGAATGAGATGAACTATGCTGTGGATACGTGATTGCAAGCGTCTTTGAAGAGACTTTTCAAGCCGCCAACTTTACAACAGGAGGTTAGCAACAGGGGAATAACATGGATATTTATTCCAAAATGCGCGCCATAGCACGGCGGTTGATTGGCCTCACAAAACTGCGCTGTAGAAAAGGCTGTCACGTGCATTTATCACATTTGGGGTGCTGAGAACAGTTGTGACAGAGATTGAGGTGATTTTAAACGACAAACCACTTATCCACGTCACTTCCAATTTTGATGACACAGAGATATTGACACCAGCACACCAGTTATACGACAGAAAGAACAAGACGCTACCGTACGCTGACTTTACACAAAGAATGTGTACTTCTGAGACGGGAAATAGTGCTAACGTTCTAAAGCGCGCGAAACAACAGAGGACCATCATCGACTGCTTCCGGGGAAGATGGAGAAGCAAATACCTGACAGCTTCTCTGCAAGAACACCACAGGACAACGAAGAACGACCAGCAAACGATATCCGTTGGGTACGTCGTGCAGGTATACAATGATGTAACGCCATGATCCCACAGGAGACTAGCAAAAACTCGAATGGGAAAAGTGTTTCGAACAAACCTATAGCAAAAGTCTACCAGCTGAAAGTATCTGAGTAACAGTGATCGCTTGTAACATTGGTCTCGTGTATTTAGTGGCCTTTAAGTAAATATACGTATTATTAGCATTTGGACAGTTTATCATTATAATTATTTTAGGGTGTTGATTACAATGCTGAAAGCGAACATTTGATTAATTTTCATAAGTGTATTATGTTTCAGGGGTCTTATCATGGTCATTAAATTGAAACTTATTTGATAGACACTTTTGGCCACCCCAAAAATATCGAGAACACCATTGAAGCCGCGTTATTGTGCGTGACATTCACAGAGGCTTTGGTGCCATGACGTCACTGTCTCAATTGCGTATCATTTTGCATTGTATACGAACGAAAATTGATACTCAAAATTGATACTCGGCGAGTAACAAACAAGAGCATTCATAGCCACAATATGAGCGGAAATGAAATGAACACTGTTGCAAAATATTAAGTTTAAATTACTACATTCTACGGGATAAACCTGTTATATTTGACATTGCATTAAGCCTATATTTTAATAACAATCAAACATAACCTATAAATTACCTATAACCTATAAATTAAGCCATAAATCAAACACTGCAACTAACGATTTGCGGGGCAAAATATATATGTTCACACATAAAAAAACAAAAACATACGTTGCACATTTTCAAACAAACAATAGTAAGTAATAACTAAGTAAATTGTACGCAAATTAAGATTGCATCATTCATTATAGCAAACTTGAAAAACGAAAGAACTCGTGTACACTTTTTGTCTAAAGTATTTGCATAAGTGTATATCTAAAGTTGGATAATTACATATTTTTTTATTTCGGTTAATATCTCGAAAAAATTGTTGTTGTGTTGACATAGCAAGAATATGATATCTTTTTCAAATGCTATTCTAAATAATTTGGAAAATGATTTGAGCACAATTTCTTAACAAAACCGATTTAAATGCAATTCTAAATAAGACCTATTTTTGTGGCATATATATATTACATATACAACACCACATATGTTACATATATTACTTTGATATAAGCGCACCCATTTTTTAGGTTTTGTGCGATCTTGCAAATTACATAGCTTATTATACTATCCTTAAACCAAATGACTTTGTTCACATTTTAATGTTTAGCGTGAGTTGTTAATGTTTGTGTAAGAACTGAAATTTAATTTGGATATATACACATGAGCTGATATGTAAATACCTTTTAAATGTTTTTGTTAACTGTTGCTTTTTAAGTATTTTAACTTTTGTCATTAGATTTATCACCCAGACTTGCTTCTGGTGTACCGTGGCCATCAGTTTCAACCTTGCATCTATCTCCTGGATATACATTAATTTAATATCAATTTGCGTTGTATACGAACGAACGAATAGGTATATCGGTGTAAAATAAATACGAGCGGTTACAGCCAACTATGAGAGAACATGAAATAAATACTGTTGCGTAATATTAAGTGACATTCATGTACATTGTATATAATTGAGTCTTTATTTCACATGATAATTAAACATTACCTATAAATAAAGCCAGAAATCACACACTGCATTTACCGATTTGTTGGGTGAAATATATATATTCGCAGAAAATAAATATACGCCCCACATATTCTAAACACAAATGTTTTTAATATTTGAGAGAATTGTACATCACTAAATGCAATATTGAATGAGCGCCATTCATTAAGCAAACCTGAATAAAAAAGGAATCGTGTACATTTAATTTTCCTCATCACACCGCTTTTTAGGTTTTGTGCGATCTTCGAAGACTGAATTATATCGCTCATTTATAACATCCCCAAACCAAATAAATTTGTACACATTTTAAGGTTTAGTGTCTAACTAAATTTAGATAAATGCACGATATATATGAGCTGATATATAAATTCTTTTTAAATGTTTTTGTTAACTGCTATATAATAAATATCGGAATTTTAGTCATAAAATTTGGCATCTACACTAGCCTCTGGTTTATCGTGGCCATCGGCTTCCACCTTGCATATGTCTCCTGGATATACATCAATTAAATATTAATTTGTGTATTTGATATATCTGTCATATGAATTACGCCTATATTTTATATGATAATAAAACATTACTTATGAATTAAGCCAGAAATCACACATTGCATTTACCGAATTGCGGGGTGAAATATATGTTTTCGCAGAAAATATATATACGCCCCACATTTTAAAACACAAATGTTTACAATATTAGAGATAAATGTATATCATTAATATGGAGATTGAATTTGCATCATTCATTAAAGCAACCTTGAACCAAGAGCTCAGCTGAGCAATATACGCCCGAAGAAAGGTAATGAAAGTGAACTACCTTTGACGAATGGATAAGCACTTTTTAAAATTAAACACGTCTCTGTTGTTGCTTGCAAAACACAAGACATCTTACGGTTATGCACATTTCGACTATTTTCATTACCATCTTCACCATAATTTTGATCTGATTGTCGGATGAACGGACAGAGGGAAGGTGGGTAAACTTTCAGTTCCCTCTTGTGTAAACATCTGTATGGTACAAAAAAAAACATACACGAAATATTTTACATAATATCAGTATGACATGTTGCTTCATACTGTGACCTTGACCCAATAGAACTTGCACATGATCTGCACTTCTGGCAAAAAAGTTTAAATCTGCTTTAAGAGATTGAAGAGATACAGAGCGAACAAAAAATATTCAAACATTATAACAGTATGACAAGTGACCTTCAAGTGTGACCTTGACCTTGAACAAAGACATCCGAAACCCATGCTCTGCATATCCTCTCAGTATGGTTGACATTTTTGTCAAATAATTTCAATTTCCTTACATCGTTCCAAAGATACAGAGTGGACAAAAATTGCTGACAACTTTCAAGTGCGACCTTGACCTTGAACCAAAATATCGAAACCCACGCTCTGCATTTTCTATCAGTATGGTTGACATTTCTGTCAAATAATTTCAGATCCTTCC
This sequence comes from Solen grandis, assembly GCA_021229015.1. NCBI lineage: Eukaryota > Metazoa > Mollusca > Bivalvia > Adapedonta > Solenidae > Solen > Solen grandis. The sequence goes on along the minus strand of CM037790.1, from coordinate 5,528,278 downwards.
AGTGGTTCTTAAGATACAGAGCGTACACAAAATATTCTAACATTATAATAGTATGACATGTGACCTTCAAGTGTGATCTTGACCATGAAGCAAGACATTTCAAACTTACTCTGCACATCATCTCTGTATGGTAACATATCTGTAAAAACGGATAACCAGTGGTATAACATAAAACCGCCCTTTGGGTGTATAAAAAATAAAATCGTGTACATTTTATCGTATTAAGATTCTGCATAAATGTACGATTAAATTTGATGATTGCATGTTTTTTGGTGTTTTTTTTCGGTTAACATCTCGAAACACACTCTTTGTTGTGTTGACATTGCAAGAATATGATGTCTTTTAAGGTAGTGCATGCTATTTTTTTTTAAAATTCTGGTTTCATTGGTTTGTTATCTAACCCTGTATTGAAATATTTTTTTTTCAAATTGCGTGGGGTACGTATAAATACTGCTATAAAATTTCCCACTTTTTAAATTACAATTTTCCTTTTTTTTCAATATACAAACTTGTGTTACTGTAGTTATGATTGATTAAGATACCGTTTCCTTTCAAAATTTGCTCTTTTATGGAGAACGTTTTGAAATACCCTCAATTATCGCATTTGTGCATTTTGATTGATTAGGGGAATTCCAAAAATGACACCAATGGAAGTTATTCGTGGAGGGGTATTCTTCGACTTTAAAAAAAAAGGAACGATATTTTTGCCTTTAAATAGATGAACACCAATCAAAGTTGTTACATTTGATTAACAATGACATAAGATACCATGAATTAAACTTCTGAATGAGAAAGAATCACATTCCGAATGGCGTGTACTATATATATATATACTATATATACGCCAAATAATAATAAAAAACTACATCTTTCTAATTTAGAATTACATTTAAATGATATCATATTCTTGCAATGTCAACACAACAATGAAAATACTGCGAGATGTTAACCAAAACTATGCAAATATCTAGTTTTAATCCTAGATTTATGCCAAAACATAAGGCAATACAATATACACGATTTCTTTTTCTTAAAATTACTAATAAATGTTTATTTGAAAAGTTGGGTTTTTTTTAAATATACGCAATCGGTAAACGCAGTGTGTGATTTCTGGTTTTATTTATAGGTTATGTTTGATAATGATCAGAAATGTAGGTTAAATCCAAGGTCAGATATAACAAGTATACTTCATAGAATTTTAACAAATGACATTTATGCAGCAGTATTTATTCCATTTTCTCTCATATTGTGGCTATATTTTGTTGCACGCCGATAGACCTATTTTTCTTTCGTAGACCACGCAAATTGATACTCAATTATGAATATCCAGGAGACAGATGCAAGGTTTAACAGATGACCACGCTTCACCAGAAGCAATCATAGCTGACAAAGTTAATGTCCAAAAAATCGAGAAATTTATAAAACACCATTTGACAATATCATTCAAAAAGTATTTATATATTAGCTCACGCGCATTTATCCAAATTTCATTCAACTTTAACACAAACATTAAAATTATCACACACTAAGCATTAAAATGTGTACAATTGGATTATTTTCTAGGATCATATAAAGAGCGATGTAATTCTGTCTTGCAAGATCGCACAAAACCTAATTAAGGGGTGCGGTTATATCAAGCCAATATATGTGGTGGTATATATGTAATATATATACGCCACATAAATAGGTCCGCAAATTCGAAAAGGCAACGGTTCTATGGCGAATCCAAGATTCGAACTATTGATGTCAATTTTCAAATTCATGTAAGTATAACATCGCTTCCAGATGAGTTAGAAAGCTGATATTTGGAGTGAATATTAGTCTTCGATAGTTCTTTTCAGCCTGTGAGGACTAACGTCATAAGGTCAAAAAGAATGTTTTATATGTACGCCTTAATTTCTATATGTTGCAAAGGTCCCAGGACCATGAAAATATTATGGCATGTACTTCAGATACTGGAATTTCCAATTTTAATGATTATCTTAAGCCTATAGTTTGTTTGGAACAAACGAAATCTAGTTACTATAAACATTTGGTACAATATGTAGAACCATTGTATCCTTTTCAAAAACCTAGGTACCGTTAGAAAGGTTTTGCCTTTAATGAATTATATATGTCGTGTATATCCGTCTCACTCCGGGTAGAAGTGAAGGGGTATGCATCATAAAGCTGGTATATTATACATGGTACATGATATCTCTCTTGCTTGAGGCTCGGCATAGTGGCAGTGTCAGGACTGGTTGGTCCAGTGTCAGGATAATGTGGCTGGGTGTGGTCACCTGTATATTACTCACTTGTCTACAGCATAATATATATGTAGATACTGTTCACAAATGACAGAAACACTGTCGGTGGGCCGTTAAACCTAGGGTAACAAAGAAAAGGATAAACGTCATAGAAATGTCGGAAGTTGTTGAATGGGGTGACGGGGTGGGTTTTGGAGACAATGTCTCTTACCCATGTAAGAATGGGTCTAGGGCGTTCCTCTGAGATTTTTATATTTCTGAATATTTGTTTAAATGCTAATTTAAAATGTTTGGGAGATTCAATAATGACTTTTAAAAATACTAGATAATACTTTGCTGGCCTTGTAGCATTACCACACATAAAAGCATTTTCGTTTGTTTAATATTATCATATTTATGAATATATCACATTGGTGTCGAAAGGTGGTCCCTTAAAAATTTAAACCTCATGTATACCATGTCAACGTATCCTATCCGAATTTCATGTGTGACATGTTTCGCAAATATTTATAATATGATTACGAATATTTTGCACGTTTCAGTGATCAACTTTACGTAAAATAATGTTTATGTTAAATTCGTTAACCTTTCCCCTAAGATTGGTTATTTTTAGACATCTAATGTTAATTGTCAATATAACCGAGAGATTGGTTCATAGATAGTAAATATATCATTTGTGGAAATGTTAAACTGACATCGATGCTGAATTCAGCTGATATACTCCATACATGCATATGCACAGGATGTGTCCTCGGTTTAAATAATTTAGTCATCTAGTTGTACAGTTTACTGTTTTGTAAAAAAAAAAACACATCAGTATCTGTCGTTTTCTAAGAAGGATAAGTATAAGGTAGAGGAAGATAAATGAGATCGAAATAAAAAGGTGAAGAAACAAGAAAAAAAAGCAAGAAAAGTTTTATTTAAATTCTGAACATCATATTGTATGTCAATCTGAAATGGAATTTGTTTAATTGCGATGCAAGAAATAAATAGAGAATAAGACAGAGAGCGACAGGGAAAAATCACAGGAGAAGGAAAAGGACAAAAGAGACATATTGACAGATGAAAACAGACAAATGAAAAGACAGAGAGAAAGAGAAAGGAAGGACACATCAGCATAAATACAGCGTAGTCCAAGAATGACTGTGTTGTATGTTGTCACATGTATACGCCACATGCATGATATAGCAGTGAGCCACTACTTTTCCTGTCTCATGGAGACAAAATCACCAAATGATTGCAATACTGTCATTGGGACGTAAAAACTAACATGCATGTTTTATCACCAACATAGGTAGATGTATGTCTCAAACGTCTTTAGAGAACACGTATTACAACGACCATCACTTTGCGCCATAGAGGGTCTTGAAATATTTTCGATCCGTTCCGACTTATCTTCAGAAAACACCAAAGGGCCACGTAGCCCGTGTAATAAAGTCGTTCCAATGTCGCACACGGATTGCTTTGGTGAAAACCAGTAATCCTAGTTACTAGAATACATGATAATACTATATACATGTTGTCTTACTATATACATTATGGTGAGAGACATACAAGGACGTAGGTAGGACGTTAGGATGTTACACACTTTCTTGCCGGGGGTCCAGGTGCCACCTGGGACCCTTTTGGGTACAGGGGTTTTAATCTAGGTATATTATCCAGCTGTCGATCAATCTTGTTACCCAAACAATATTGGTCTCGCTCCGTATAAAACAGGATATAAACGTCCCTTATTTGAATTGCAAGTATGAATTAGGGGCCTCCGTGGCCGAGAGGGTAAAGTCGCTGACTTTAACACTCACTCAGCCCCTCACCGCGTGGGTTCGAATCCCGGCAGGACCATTCGGATTTTCATGTGCGGAAGCCTTCCGGCTGGCTTGCAGTAGGTTAGTGGTTCTACCCGGATGCCTCCGTGCATTCGGGGCCTTCCTCCACCTGTAATTAGCTGGACGCCGCTATATGACTGAAATACTGTCGCAGCGACGGTAAACTAAAAAAAAAAAGAAAAAAAAAGAAAAGAAAAAAAGTATGAATTAAATCGGGTTTTGCTAATCAAAATCCAAAGATCTTAAACCGATATAGACAACAACATACTGCCTAACTGTTTGTGCAGGTGGCTGTTGCAGTTTGTCATGCCTCGATGTTTTCAAATCCAGAGATATTAATCTCATTAGCCTCATGCATTCTATTTCGGGCAATTCGTATAATAAAATAAAGAATATATACATTAAATATGGAAAAAGGTTTAACTTTAGACAAGGTTAGAATTTTGATTTTAAAAAAAGCAATGATTTTTACAACATTCAGAATCAAAATTAATCGATAAATCGGGGTCATATTGTTTATGTCAATTGTTTCCCAATCGACGTAAAATAAATAAGTTTATCATCTAAATATCACATGAAAGGTCTTTCAAAGCACTACAAATTTTCCTCATAGTGTCTCGATAGAATATATATCGTTTTTGAGATACCTATGGCCGCAGGAAAAGACCGATAACTGACATATGACCTTGACCTTTGCGAGTTTCAGTAAACGGAAGTTAGATACTTTGTACAATGAGATGCTATGTTGCACTTTCAGTGAAAACATATGCAAATCGGTCAAAACATAAAGCCTGCAGGGTCTAAAAACCACTTTTTTAATGCTAAATTGCTTATTACGGTCAGACGTGACAGAATACAAAGAAGAACGTCTGGACACATATGTTGTCAAATTTTCATGCTTTTAACTCAACACGAGCCTTTGTAACATCTTATTATATTTTTTGGACCAAAGTTTGAATCTCTTCGAATAAAATTATTCTGAAAATTGAAGGCATGGGTGCACATCTACATCCTAACTTAAAACGTGAACATATCAATTCAATCCCAAAGGGGTTTGGCACGAAAGGGTCGGGGGCATAAAATCACTATATATATGTATATATATCCGACCAAAACTGACCGCTACAGAGCGCGAACCAAATTCGGTAGCATATTTCAACCTTGACGTAACATGACGTCATATGAAGATGAAAATTATTGCATTCAAAATAGCCAAAGTCACGCTGCCTACTGTTAAATATTTCTTGCAGTATGCGTCACTTCAATTTTAACTCTATTAATTCAGAAGATTTAATTTAGATTGACTCAAAATATATGATGCTAGAGCGGGAAATAACTTTTAAAAATACTTTTATGTTTTGTTTTTCTAATGCGTCATAACCACGTGACTTTAGTGAAAATCATTCAGAAAAAAGAATGTAGACATCTATGCCGATACGCTGTCTAATTTGCATGCTTCTAACGCATCAGGGGGCATTGTATACCTATAGTGTCTCAGTAGAATATTTATCGTTTTTTAGATATATAAGTATGAAACAAAAAACCGATAGTTGACATGTGACCTTGACCTTTCTGGTGTTCCGGAAACGAAAGTTATTTTTTTACAATAAAATGCTATGTTCACCTTCAGTGAAAATTTTTGCAAATCATTAAAAGACTAAGGCGCGCAGTGCTTAAAAACCATGATTTTTAATTAAAAGTTTGTTAACACGTCATGACGCCATTTTACGTCATGTGACGTAAGTCTTTGTAGAGTTAAAAGAAATCGATAGGACACAATTTCTGACCAAATAACAAGTTTCTAGCTTATCTGTAAGCTTCGCAAGGTCCAAAGTTTGTTTAACCATAGAACCTTGGTCTTTTCGAATCTTGCAAACGTATATGGAGGTGCACATCTAGAATGTAATATATACATATTGTGAAACTATCTTGCTATTCCGCCCAGAATTGACGGCTGTAGAGCGCGTAACGTGTAACTCAACCCTGACGTGACGTGACGTCACATGAAATCAAAATTTACTGCAATCGAAAGCGCCAAAGTCATTGTGCTTACTGTTAAAATTTCATGCTGCTTGCTCATCGGCAACCTATTTTAATTTAAACCTCATAAGTAAGCAGAAATGAGAATAATAATAAGAAACTGGATTTCGTTTGCACGGGAAACGATAGGACTTTATGCAACCCGTTTAAAACTTGATCAAACTGAAAATAATTTATAAAGAATACGGAGAAGACTTTAGGAATCTAGAGTGTAACCTTTACATACTGTGAAAATTTTAGAAAAATTCATCCATTTATAATGTCCGCAGAGCGCATACAAACTTTTTGTCTGACGTCAATTCTGACGTCATATGAATATGACTATCATTGCATTAAAAATTCAGCATCTTAAACATATGCCATAAAATTTTCACATTTTGGACCATTGGCATCACATCGAATTTATTGCACGAGAAATGAAAACATATAACAACGTCAAATGACGACGGGCCTATGAAAATCTAAAGAAAACATTTAAAATTACAACATGTGCAAATTTCAGCTTTCTATCCCATCTGTGGGCCATGTAATACTTTAATTGATTTTGGGGTCATCTTTTCGAAGCTTGGTTTCACCACAGAACCTCGATTTTTTCTATATTTGGGAAACGACAGTAAGGATGCACAACTAAAGCGTAACTTACACCTTCTGTGAAAATTACAAGAAAATCCATTCACAAATAGATTCTGCAGAGCGCGTAAAAACGTTTACCTGACGTCAAATCTGGCGTCATATGAATTTGATAATCATGACATTCGAAAAGACATGGTCTGAAATATTTGCCATACAATTTTCATTGTTTTGGGCCATTGGCAATTACATTTTCCAAAATTGCCTTTTTTTTAAATTAAATAAAAGTGAAAGTAGGATATTTTCCGAAATGTTTTAACTTACAGTGTAGGAATACCACGTGACCGTGACGTCACTAAAGACAAAACTATGACTTCCTCATTAGCAATATAAAGGGTGTCGCTTTGACACAGAGATGCTGGTAATTATACAAAATTGCCCATTAAATATTATTTGTCTGTGGTTTTCTCGATGTAATGCAGGCAGCTAATGATCAGATATCAAGCTAATATTGGCTATTTATATTGTATTTCCTTTTTATTATTTATAAGGGGGTGTGTGTGTGTGTGTGTGGGGGGGGGATATATTGTTTTTGTCAGAGTTGTCTGTCTGCTCGTTTGTCTGTTTGTCTGTCCCAATTTTTGTCCGGAGCATAACTCAAAAAGTACCAAAGCAGAAAACGTGCACTTATCCAATTTTAATTTTAAATTTATGCAAAAGCATAAGACCTACACAAGACAAAAACACACGATTTCTTTTTTCTTTTCAGATTGATAAAAAGAGTGGTGCAAAGTCATTGTTTACACTCAGGAGGTCATGGTTTCGAACCCTTGTCCAACATTATATAATTGTCTTTCCAGGTCTGGTTGGCTCCGTGTCAGGATAATGTTACTTGATGTGACATCATGCTACATGTCTATAGTGTGATACTGCAGTGTGGTAACACACTTAAATATCACTAGAATTATCAGCACTTTGATATGAAATGTCGGTATCATTTCGTCCAAGACATAGATAACAATCACAATATTTAGTTATTTCATACATATAAATATATATTTTTCACCACCCAACAAAAAAGGTTTCATATTGGAAAACATCCTACATCTGGGTAATCTCGTACATATATCCATTTTTGCCACCAAAATTAAAGTTCCAAAAAGATTGCTTATTAATTTAAGCATCTTTTTAATTAAAAAAAAAGTTCTCCGATTCTTTGTCATTGGTTCTTGGATTTGGTCATTACTTGAACCGTGTAAGGCTATGACAGATTCTTGCCCCAAATGGTGTTTCAAACCAACAAAATTCAATTCTTTTGTCATATAATGGTAACCTACGATTGAACATCACTGCCCTTATGCTTGATAAATAAAATTGATAGAGTCTGAAACTGCAGAATTGGCATTTTAGATATAATTAAATTTGGCTGAGGCTTTGTAGCCATAAACATTGGTTCTAATTAAGTGAGTTAAGATGATGTGAATGACCGAGGAGAGAATATAAAGTGAAACTTTAGCTTCAGTAAATCAAGGAAATAATTCTAAGACTTACAGATCAAATATACCCATATTCATTTCAAATATTACAGCCATAAACACTGATTTCAAATATTTTATCTCATGGACATTAACATTGTCTTGAAGTTAAATCTAGATTTGTTTAAGAAATAAAGATGTCAGAGTGAAAATAATAAAGTGTTGACGATGGGTTTGAGTGCTTCAAACTCAGGTGATGTTTCACTCTGATTATCCAGACATTAGTTTCAGAAATATTATGTTAAATTACTTATCATCTTGATAAAATGATCATGCTAATCCAAATCCTGGTGAATTTGAAATCCCAAACACCTTATGGGATTTGAACTGTTCATATTCTTTAAAAACAGGCAACTGCAAAAGCATGCCGCAGGTATTTACTTTGGGATATATCTCCCCATGCAAGAATGTGATTGATGGTAATGAATTAAAACCAAGTGGTGGGACGCGATAACTACTGAATGCGAACGTGATAACTATTACGTGCACACGTAATAGCTACTACGTGCGCACGTAATAACTACTACGTGCGCACGTGGTAGCTACTACGTGCGCACGTAAAGCTACTACGTGTGCACGTAATATAAAAAATATCTTCCATGTCCCCTTTATGCCACCGTATTAAATAAACTCACAAAATGGAACATTAAACATGCAAAAATAAGAGAAAATCAATTTGGATTTCAAAAAGGTAAATCTACAATGGACTGTATATTTGTTACTCATTCAATAATAGCAAGAAAACCTCTTGCTAACGGCAAAAAAATATACTGTGCGTTTAAAGATTTCGATTTTTTTTGACAATATCAATTGTGGATATTTTTTTCATAATTCAAATGTTAGTTCCAAATCTATAAACGCTATCAAAAGTATGTTTAGTGTTGTAAAGGCATGTTTTCGACACAATGGTCAGTACTCTACATTCTTTGATTCAAATATTGGCGTTAATCACGGAGACAGGTGTCCAGTTTATTGTTTCTATTTTTTATAAATGATATTTTGTCAAACTTAAATCAAAATATCGATGGATTATTCAGCGGAAACGAAATTAAACTATTCATCATTTTATTTGCAGATGATGCTGTTCTCTTTGCATATACATCTCAGGCAATACAATCTTTATTAAATGATCTTGAAAAGTATCTTGTTATACTTGGCATCTTAAAGTTAACACAAATAAAACAAAAATTCATGCTCTTTGAAAAAGGACGACATACTAAATTCAATTTTTAATATGGCAATCTAATATTAGATATTGTAGATGATTTTAGGTATTTGGGAGTTACGCTTTTTAAAACGGTTAATGATATCGAACACAAAAATCTATAGCCGACCGTTCTCTCTTCGCATTACATAATCTTTTTATTTTTTGTCATCAATTAAATTAAACAATACAAGATAATGTAACTTATATGACAGCTTCGTGAGGTCAGTTTTGAATTGTGGCGCCGAGGTCTTTGGTTACTATGAAAGTAAAATTATCGAACAGATCCACTACGAATTTATGAGAAAAACCTTACGCGTTTATAAAAGTTCAAATATTGATGGACTTTATGGTGAATTAGTGCGATTTCCAATGGCAATTAAATCTAAAAGAAAAATCATAGTTATAAAATACTGGACAAAAACAATTAAGGCTAACAACATTTCTCTTATTAAATTTGTTAACATTTTGCGCGAAGACCCAAATAATAGCATTAACTATGCTGGAATAAATTAGGCGTTTCATGTAAAACAAACTATAATCCAAAATGGCCACCACGCATGCGCAATACACACATAAGAAATAAAGTGGCCGCCTACAACATGGCCACTACGTGTCATACCCTAAAATGCTTATATGCAAATGCGTTACTATAAATAGTAACAAAGATTACTAAAAAATAGAAACTATGTCAACAAAATGGCGCCCGTTTGTTTGGATGCTAACCGTCACCTGTACTACTTATAAAGTTAGTCTGGCAAAATTCTAAAAGAAAAATCATAGTTATAAAATACTGGACAAAAACAATTAAGGCTAACAACATTTCTCTTATTAAATTTGTTAACATTTTGCGCGAAGACCCAAATAATAGCATTAACTATGCTGGAATAAATTAGGCGTTTCATGTAAAACAAACTATAATCCAAAATGGCCACCACGCATGCGCAATACACACATAAGAAATAAAGTGGCCGCCTACAACATGGCCACTACGTGTCATACCCTAAAATGCTTATATGCAAATGAGTTACTATAAATAGTAACAAAGATTACTAAACAATAGAAACTATGTCAACAAAATGGCGCCCGTTTGTTTGGATGCTAACCGTCAGCTGTACTACTTATAAAGTTAGTCTGGCAAAATTTAGACTTTCCTCTCATGACCTTTTAACAGAAACCGGAAGACATTCAATCTAAACAGGACTGAGATGATATGTCGACATTGTTCAATGAATATGACAGAAAGTGAATATCACTTTTTACTGATATGTCCAAAATAAAGGGAATTAAGAAAAAAAGTTTCTGCCTCAATACTATTATCACTGGCCTAATTTAAGAAAGTTTGAATCCTTAAAGTCAACCTCATCGACAAGAACAATCAATAATTTTAAACAATAAAGTTTACATTTGTTTGCTTTTTACTTAGATCTTCACACGCTCAAAATATTTAGTTATAATACATTCTGCAATGCTACTTAAATACTCGTACTAAACTGACAATATCAACAACTACTTTTACTTCTCTGCTAACTATTGTGTGTAACACTCTTTGCGTATGCTGGATTTTTGTAAATTTCTATATGTGACTATGAACATGTGTAAGTTCTATGCTAATAAAAGATATGTTATGTTAATTAGACAATTAGACTGACACACAATTACGACGTTGAAAATGTTAATATGAAAAAGATTGAGAAGTGAGCATGAAGAGAAAAGGTTACAATAACAAAACTACAGCCGCAAGCGGTATCTCGGTTTTCGCTTTTAACCTAATCAGCTTGAACACTTTATTTCTACTCGGCCACAATTTTCAATATGAAACAGAACGCAAAGAAAACGCACCGACAAAGTACTGCAAATTCTTGAGTTATAAGCAATTAAGCATGGAGCGCTCTCCCAAGCAAAATAAAATAAAACTGAAAATATCTTGACGTAATTACTTAGTAAAGATCATGTGATAATATGTTATAAAAATTATAAGAATTTAGCGTTTCACATCAATCTGCAATCATTTGCCAAATGTAGTGAAGAGGCGATAGCCTATCAAAAGTTGGGTTCATGTAATTCCTCATTTTGCACACAACCTTTGTTATGGAAAGCTTAAAAGCTTTCAGGAAATTGGGGGTTTCAACTCTAAAAATGGTATTTGTGTTCAGTGTATATATTACATTGTGAAGAAAACTTGAGTACGTCGCTGTGAAAGTATAAATGTCCTATATTGGAACTTTCAGCTAATTACATGTGAGTAGCTCTTCTAGCGCAAATATTTTCCCATACTCGATACTTTGAATCCATCATATTCTATTGTGCTGTCAACAAGGAACATATTGCAACAAACCAAATTGAATCAGACTTCAACTTTTTGAGTTATAAGCAAAATAGTGATTTAAGCAAAGCGCCCCCTAGCGGCCAAATGAAAAACGAAATTGATTTCAAGTTTAACATTAGATACCTAGAAATGCAGCAACTAGTTCAATTAGGTGTACAATATATATGGTTCAGAAATTCTTTTTCTTAAATTCACAATTTGAAGAAAAAAAAACTGATTTACAATTGATCTTCAAAAACTAAATACCAAAACTCTACGAGAACTTACACTTTTGTCCATATACTTAAATAAAATATTTTTAGTTTTGGAGGTATTTTGGACCGAAGAAAAAAACAATAATCGTAATATGACATTGACTTTTGCGGTTTTATTATTTTTTTGAAATTGTGATTATCTTTGAATCATAAACTTACATTACCTGTGGAAAAAGTCATGAGGATTGAACAAAAAAAGTCAGGAGCTTCAAAAACACTATAAAGTCACGTTTTTGAAATATTTGATTTTCTCAAAATATTAGTGAAGTTTGACCGCATACTGTGGACAAACCATACATACCCTAATTCGCCACCCCATATATTTTGTGCGTATAAGTTTTGCAAATCATATGCAGCAAATATATTTTTTTATCGAATCTCAAACAAAAATGGGCAGGTTTTTCGTAGACCTACTCTCATTTGCACAGTTTTTTCTTTCTTTTTTTTGTGTGCAATTTTAGTACATTCAACCTCTTCTTGCGCAAATATTTTCCCATACCCGATACTTTGAAATCCATCACATTCTGTGGTGCTGTCAACAAGGAACAAAATGCTGAAAACAACATTTGAATCAGACTTCAACTTTTTGAGTTATAAGCAAAATAGTGATTTAAGCAAAGCGCACCCTAGCTGCAAAATGAGAAAGAAAATTGAGTAAAATTTTACCATTAGGTACCTAGCAATGCAGCAAATTGTTCAATTAAGTATACAAGTCGCACTAGTCGAACATTCTATTTCTTATATATCACAATTTGAAGTCTAAAATTGATTAACAATAATTCAAAAAAAAAGGATCAAACTTTGGACTGCCGTAAAATGACCAAATCAAGACCGATCTTCAATAACTAAACATCACTGGAAAGAGCTATTGAAGAACTAAAACTTTTGTTCATATACTCTCAATGAAATATTTTTAGTTTTGGAGCTATTTGGGGCCAAATAAAAACACAATAATCGTAATATGACCTTGACCTTTTTCCCTTTTTTTTAAATTTTTAATTGTAAGGCCCTTTCAAACATAACAATACATAACGTGTGAATATTTCATAAAGAATGAACAGAAAATGACGTCAGGAGAGACAAAAGCATGTTTTTGAAATTTTAATTTTTCCAAAATTTTAGTGAAGTTTGACCGTTTCTAGAGGGCAAACCATGCATTTTTTAAATTCGCCACCCCATATATTTTGTGTGTATATGTCTTGCAAATCGTATGCAGCAAACAGAATTCGTTTATCTGATCTCTAACAAAAATGGGTAGCTTTTTCGTAGATCTACACTCATTTGTCAACTTTTTTACAAGGTTCGAACATACAACCTCTTCTAGAACATTTTTTTCCGTACTCGATGCTAAGATATCAATCATATTTTATTGGGCTGTCAAAATGGAACATTATGTAAAAACCGCATCTAAAACAGGCTTCAAATATTTGAGTTATTAGCAAAACAGTGATTACATACATTGCGTCCCCTAGTGGCTAAATCAGAAACAAAGTTAAAAGTTTGACCATTTAGGCACAAGTTCAAATAAATGTGACTCCATGCCCAAAATTTCATAGTTGTAGTTTTTCTCATCTGGCCACTAGGTTGGCTACAAAAATGCGTGGAATTGGGAAAAAAATCAATAGAAGAAGAACAATAGGTTTTCGCCCTTCAGAGGCGAAAACCTAATGATGAAATCAAGAAAAACTTACAAAGATGCGACGTTTAACAATCCTTGTGCCATTGCTGTAGATAGTCCTTGTTTCTGGGACAGTGTGACAGTACACCAGTGATACACTTACTTGGCAGCTGACAAGTAGATACCCTTGACAACTTCAATACTTCTAATTTCCTAATATATGTGCCCTTATTATGCGGTTTCACGAGCTTTTTATACACACATAGGTATGACAAGAGCAGGTTGATATTACAACGTCATTACGTGTTTATGTGGTTTCAGCGAACACAAACTCTGATCGTCTCATCATTTTAAAGGTTTATTTTTCTGCACCATCTTTTACTGCCTAATTAAAACATCTTTGAAAAAAGAAAATTTCTTCTATATATTTCATCTTTCATGGATGAGTATCATGTGAATTATACAACGATTGCACGTCGTTTCATATAGCTAAAATACATCGGCGGTTTATGTCCTTTATTGACAATTGCAGTTTTATAGCGTCACAAACCTCTTTTTATATTGGCTGTTATGTGCTTTTAAATGACTATGTAGATGTGAAGTACCTAAGTGCATCTATTGTTAAAAAAGAATTATGGTTGGTCCAGTGTCAGAATAATGTTACTATATGTGGAATCATGCCACATGTCTGCGGTGTGACATCGCAGCGAGGCAGCATCACGTAGCTCATATAGATTAGAGTCCCAACATAACTGAATACGGAGC
>CM037790.1:5463791-5513791 GCA_021229015.1 Solen grandis | reverse complement strand
ATGTACATGTTTTTCTCATGTTTGAAATGAATACTGTGATGTATGAATGCCATAATTGCATTATTTATTGTTTTTGTATGGAAATGAACTTGTATGTTTATGCTAAAAAAAAAAGAAATAAAATTAGACTGACAATAATACCGATGAGTGAAGTACGTTTTATCAAAGAATATAAGGGAAATTATATTTAAGAACAATCCTGTTTTAGCATATATCTATTTTACATGCGATCATATTGTAACATTAAATGGGAAGGAAGTAGACTTTTAGACAATATTAGACAATAGATATTGAGGAAACAATTAGAGATATCCAGCTGCTAAGCTCACGTCATCAAGTAGGCAGACCATGCCTCTACACTCACGTCTCCAAACTCCACGCAGTAGTTACCTCCCCTTATAGTTGTAGATAACCACTGCCACCACCAAACTCCACGCAGCAGTTAAATCATTTTAAAAAGTATTTTTGTTGTTGTGACAGCAGACGGAGACGCCATTTTGTTAGTTTACCATCATCACGTGACATTTGTGACGGCAGTGATATTTTTTGCTTGCAAGGGAGATCACTGTGTGGAAATTGTCACGCCTAAAGACCCATATACACCCGGACCCCTTTAGGGCATTAACCTTTATTTTAGTACAATACATATTTGTTTGCTCGTTTCCTCTGTAAACACACTCTTGCTATTGTTTTGTTTGTATCAATGGCTTTAAGTTTAAAATGATTAAAATCTGTTTTTGTTTGTGTGTTCTGTAAATGTAAAATCAACTAATTTCTACAATGAACTGAATGAGCATTTACTTTTGGAAGTATGCCAAATAGCCACAAATCATATAAAAATGTATAGCATACATACAGTGTATGATCATTTGAGTAACAATTAACAGAAAACAAACAGAAATTACTCACAAGAACATAGATAAAACACAATAAAAAGCAACTAAAAAAGTAAATTTCGTGTTTTAGAAAAAAAGAAACATTTCCTGAAATCGATCTTATTGAGAAGCATGTTCTATAACATATAAGTTGTTGTCTACATCGTTTGTAAACAAACACGCTTTTCAACGCAACATGAGGACCCTCAGTCTTTTGATTTTCTGATGATATTTAGTTACAATAATGGCGGTAGTACTCATTTTAAAAGTTCCAGTCTTTTTTTTTACTGAATTTCCGTTTACACATAAAAAATCATGAAAATAGATAGAGACATTAATTTTACAGATAATATGCAGGTACTGAGTTGATATTGTCTAAATGAATAACTATGTCTGTTAGAAGTTTTTTAGAAGCACAAAGTTTATCTCAAAGTCATTTTGAAATGAATCCTATGTGATAGGCAATACATATATCTGGTAAAAATATGAAGAACTGTTATACATTTCACAATGTTCAATGTAAACACCTTTTCAGTGCCACTGGATGATCCCTTCCAGTGTTTCTCAAAACCGCGATCATCCCTAAAATGTTGTTTCTAAAGATATTTTGTATTGCATTTATTTAGGGACTTTGCCCATGAGACAGATACGCATTATGTGGATGTCATATTGTGTACGACAATGATACGCGAGCTTGAGCTCCAGACGCGGACGTCCTAATCAAATCGGAGACGCGGACGTCCTAACCAAATCGGAGACGCGGACGTTCTAACCAAATCGGTCACCGGTATAACGATTTCAAGTGAACCCCATATTCAAGCTTCCCCCGGGAACATGGAAACGTTTTCAAATTACCCCTGGGCACTAGAAAACGTTTCTATATACCCGGGTAGGGCATAATGAAAACGTTTTGAGATTCCTCTCCCCATTTTCAAATGCATTACCAGGGAATACAAACACGTTTTCAAATACCACCGGGCGTTTGAAAACGTTTCCATGTTCCCGCATGTGCGGGTGGGGTTGAATCTGGGGGTCAATGGACTAACGACACAATTAAGTATAAGTAATGTTATAAGATATGAGTTAAAGAAGGAAAACTCAGATGTCAGTACGTTGATCAGTAAAATGTTAGAAATACATGTGCTACCACGTGCGGTCTCTCGTTGCTGATAAACTTAAGCATCGAGATAACGACCCTCAGTCCGGATACAGGACTTCATTTTACTTTCATTATCATTGCAAGATGGCCCTTGACAGAATCAAGTCTTTGTTCTGTGTTTCTCTCTACCACGTGTACCACTCTCCCTATCGGTTTTCATCAAAATGAAACTTCCTATGTGTTCAACTAAGGAAGTGCTGATTGGGGAACATGTTCCGAAAATAAAATGTAAATTGCGGAACTTATCTTCGAAATTATACCAGTAATTTTATTGAAACAATGGTGATGATATGACTTTAAACTTTAAATCCATCAATTTTCATTTTATACAGCTACTTTCTTAATAGCTTTTGTATACATGTATATCTCACGGTACATATGCACTTGACTTTGTCCTCTTATACTTGTGTTTGTTTGTAAAATCAATATGGAACTTTTAAGTAAACACATTTTATTTTTATTTTTCTATATTAACCAGTATTGGCTATTTTATTTATCCTATAATTTCAAGTTTTACTTTCCTTCTCTAAACCTTATTTTTTATACTATTCCTTTATCATATCATGATTCTCTCTATTTAGTTTTTCGGCGTAGCTGTAAAATATTGATTTTGACCTACTTCTTCGACCAATAAAATGGTGGTATGCAAATGAAGCCAGAGTGAATGCAATGCTATCATTGGCTTGTATAATTTATTTTTAGGATATTTAGGATATTCCAATTTAACATGAGAGTTTCAGGCTGTATATCTCTTTCTACTTGATATAACAAGTTTCTTTTTCAGTTTAAATATGAAAGGTAACACAGTAATGATAATTTAACGCTTCTATATCAATTTAGGATGTTGCTTTGGCAATATGATTTAAAACAACTAAATAAGAAGCAGGCGTATGTCTATTTTTAGACCACAATTTCCGCTTATTTGTAAAAGTGAACTCGGCCTTCAGGGGAGGTAGTTGTGCAGTTTATTGTGCGGATCTGGAAACAATAATCGGATATACGCGATTTATGATCTTGGTTACATTGCTTAACATTAATTTTTTAATGGAAGATAGCAGATTAGAAACCGTTTTGTGATATAGTCTTCACAATACATCCCATAATCTTGGTTTTTATAAACATTTTGCTAACGTTTCCAACTTTTAATAGTTTTAATCCGTGTTACATATTACAATTGACAATTATTTAGCTACGCCAGATATCTTTTTTTTAAAGATGTTTCTTGTTTGTTCTTGCTTTACCTGTTTGTTAACATTACCAATCAGCATCTTTATTTCTCAAGTACGTTTATTACACAGTGGTTCAAGGCTTTTACGTGTACATGTATATAAAGATTCAAGATTCAATATATTTTATTAAGCAACGTAAACTTATACAAGTTTCTGGTTCCATACAATGACAATATATCAAGAGGATGGAACACAATAAATGAGTTGTATAGTGAATTAAGCAACAATGGTAAATAGCAGTTAAGAAACAATTAATTTTCAAAATGAAACACCAAAAAATATGTTGCACAGTTAATTTATCAACAAAGTAATTACAGTAAAGTGAATATGCTTACTTAAATAGACATTAAATATTATAGGCAAACATGTACATGTAATCATATATATTTTTACACTTACCGAATAAGTATTATGAAATATTGATAACCATAGAATTGCGCCTAGAAAATGCCTGGTATAAAAATTTCCCCAATTTAAATAACTCAGTCTTATTAGATGATTGCATTAACTGACAATATTTTATAAAACTAGGTCTATCATAGTAATATTTTTTTTTATATACTGGATACGTAAATCTCTATAGATACTATACTTAATTACAAAATGAAATTCATCTTCGATATCACCAGAGTTACAAAGTGTACAAATTCTCAAATTACAATCTATTCTATTATTACCATGACGACCAGATTCAATCCTAAGAGGATGAGATGACAAACGGAGTCTTGATAAAACATTTCTATATTTTTTGGGTAAATTGTCTAGGTAATCTTCAAATTGGAAATGTAACTTAAATGTCTTATATGACAACAAAACATTACTTAAATTAATGTCGCTAAGCCATGACTGAACAAACATGTTAATAGCCCTATCCTTAAATTCCAGGTAAAATTTATCCATTTAAAGTTTTCTGGATTTGACCATACACATGAAAATCCATGAGAATCAAGAAGCGCTTTAACGTTGCTGGCCCAATTTTTTATCCCCAAATTGCTTTTCTCAACCATTATTTGATATAAATGTCTAATTATTATATTATCTGAATATAGAATTTTACCCCAATATTTAATTATACGTACTTGTCTATTAATAAAAAGTGGGTATCTACCCAACTCTCCATATACCCCAATATAACACGTGCTTGATTTAACGTTTAATAATTGTTTGCAAAATTTTAGATGAATCCTTTCTATCACGTTCGATTTACCAAAACCCCACACCTCAGAGGCGTAACATAAAATAGAACTAACAAATGCATAAAAAAACTGACACATAGTTTTAGGCTTTAATGGCAAATTTCTAGTATTAGTAAATAACGTATTCAGTGCTTTTAATCCTTTACCTGCTAAAGTTTCATGATTCATAGAGAAATTGCCAGTATAATTAAATGTTGTACCTAGATAATTAAAATTATCCACAGTTTGAATAGGAGAGTCATTATATGTCCATTTTTCATCCACCCGCAATTTACCCCTCTTCCTAAATACTACTATTTTACTCTTATCAGGATTGACTTTAAGGCCCCACGAATCACAATAAGTATTTAAGAGATTGAGACTGTTTTGAAGATCAGCAACTGTTTTCCCAAATAAAACCATGTCATCAGCAAATAACAATAGAATCAGAGATAAATCGTAAAATGTAAGGCCTGCATCAATTTTATCCATTAAACACAATTCTAAGTCCTCGAGGAAAAGAGAAAAAAGTATCGGCGAAACGATTTCACCCTGCCTGAGGCCGATAGAACACTCAAAATAGCCAGAAAATGAAGAACAACCCCTAATACAAGATTTAACCTTAGAATACATATTCCGAATAACATTTAACAGCTTACCCGATAATCCCATACCATACAATTTATACCAAAGTCCGTTTCGATAAATGCTATCAAACGCTTTACTTAAGTCAATAAAAGCGCATGCAAGTCTACCGTTTTCACTGAGTATATTTGAAATAACTGCATTTAAAACAAAAATTGCGTCAATAGTTGAACGACCCCGTCTAAAACATAACTGTGCATCGCTAATGATATCGTTATTTTCCGCCCAATTATTGATTCGTTTATTTAATATACCGGTAAAATTTTTAGAAAAAACAACTTATCAATGTTATACCTCTATAGTTATTAACATCAGCGGGATCATTTTTTTTAAATATGGGAACAATAATTCCCTTCATCCATTCATCCGGGAAGCATCCACTGTCTAAAATGCCATTAAAAACATCAGCTAAATGAGAAGATAAGATATCACATGATTCGAGGAAATATTCATTTAGTAGATTATCCTGAGCGTAAGCTTTATTTCTCTTTAATGAACGAACAACCCCCTCAACCTCTGATACAGTTATAGGCCCATCTAACTCCTCAAAACAGCACGTTGAATCATCAAAATTGTGTGTATTACAAAAGTTTTCAGCATCAGCATTTTTAGTATCCGATACATTTATAAATAAATTCGAAAAATACTCATGGAATTCCTCAATATTGATTTCCTTTTTTAAAACTGTATTTTTCTTACTAGAAATATATTTCCAAAAATCTCTTGGTTTCTGATGACGTGTACGTTCAATAGAACGCAGTTTATTTAACTCATATTTCTTTTTTGTCTGTTTTACAATAGATTTATAGCACTTTTTTAATCTATACATTTCAACTCTATTGTCCTTATTCATGCATGTATTATACCTGTCTACAGCAGACATATATTTCCTCTTTGCTTCTATACAATCTGTGTCGAACCAATCTGCTTTTTTGCTGAAAGAGTGTACTGTTTTAGGTTTATCATTACATACTATTTCGTGACTAAACAAAGGTTCCGCAACACTTTTAATAATCTCAGTAAATTTCGAAATACAATCATTCACTCCCTCTCTATTTGAAAAGTCAGCATGAAAAGACAGATCATTGAACAGTGGCAGTTTAGAAATCAAACCCGCTCTAAATTTTGACCGATGTTTCTCATCCCATTTAATACAATATCGTGTGTATTGACTATCTCCACAATCCGTCACTGTATTGCATAATACTCTGAAGCCTAGCAGGGCATGATCGGACCATTCACAAAAAGGTTCTACCCTGAAATCCGCGACACACCCAAAATCAGAATTCTTGATCAATAGGTAATCAATAACGCTCGCCCCCATTGGTCCCGCGTATGTATAACTCCCGACGTTATGATCACTACCCAATCTACCATTGGCTATACGCAAATTATTAGTCAAACAAAGGTCAATCAATTTCAAACCCTGAGAAGAATAGGTACTATCCATTGACATTCTTTTCATTTCTAAATCTGGTGAATATTCATCATCATCGATATTATCAACTGATGTATCATACATTAAGTAATCTCGCTTGCCGCCAACGCGAGCGTTCCAGTCACCCGCCAATAATACCCTACCACGTGACTCAAACATATGTATATCATTATCTAACAAAGTGAACAAGTCTTCGGATATAAAATCATATGCTGGCGAGTTTTCCACCCAAATATAAACTCCTGCTAGAAATATATCTTTTTCAAGCCTAAAAAATGTTTTATCCAACTTTAACCATATTATAGTATCATGATGTTTGCGCACAACTGAGATTCCCTTGTTTATACTGTCTCTAATATACACTACCACACCACCACTCGCTCGCCTGGCTCTCCTATTCTGAAATTTTCTATAGAAATTATAACATTTACAACCTGGAATTTCAAACTTAGATTTACTGGTTCCCCAAGATTCATAAAGGAACACTATGTCAAATGAATTAAGTTTTGAAAAAAAAATCATCGTCCTGTAACATAAAAGACTGATTTAACCCATTAATGTTCCATGAACAAACAGAAAGTCCAGCCTCTTCGCGCCCCTACACATTATTATCACGAACTGGTACCCCATCGACGTACAAAGTGTCATAGTTCAACCACGCCGATTTGCCTCCCCGTTTTGCCGCTTTCAACTTAGGAACCAGCGCTTTCCTACGCTCGGCGATCTCACGCGGAAATTGCTCGTGTAAGAAGTAGTCCGTGCCCGCGAGGTGCTTCTTGTTACGTCTAACTGCTTCTCGGTCCTTGAAAAGCGTAAACTTGGCAACTATTTTCCTCGCCCGGGAGTTGCGCTCACGATGTTGACCCATACGGTGAACTCTTTCAAAGCCGATCTGGTCCACACATTCCTGCGCCATCTCGAGCTTTTCAACCATGAATTGCCTGATCTGTCGCTCCGTTGTCTCGTGCGTCTCGTGCCTATCTTCATCAATGTTGGCGAATATGAGATTGTTGCGCATACTTTGCGATTGTTGGTATAACAACTCGTCCTGGATTTTGGCCTTGTCTGCCTGCAAACGTGTAATGCTCTCCTTTGCCGACCCAAGTTCAAATTCTAGCCCGTCTACCCTATTAAGATGTATCCGAAAACTTGGAATCCACCGACTTTATATTATCATGCACTAGGACCCATAACTTATACAGATCTGTCTCAAATTTCGACATTTTCTGTTCAATCGAATTTAACGTTTCTAGGCGTTTGTCTATTCGGGTCATCTTGTCATCAATCTTACGCAATAAACATTGAATTCATATTAAATAGCTTTGGTGATGGAAATTGCAATAATTATTACACTTATTCAATTCAAAACAACATATGTATATATATCTGCACATTTGAGACCGTTCGCATTCAAAACTGAGAGACTTAAAAAGTGGGACAATAGCGGCTTTAAAGCGTGGCAGCGCGAAAACTCGACAAAAGTATATCATGGCCAGTTTTGTGTTTTCCCATTGGGGGAAGGCGACATGTCGATAATGCGAAAACCTCACAAAAAATTCGTCGATTACAGGTCACGTGCTTGTACATGTAAGGCACCAATGCAAAAAGAAGACAAACAGGCCGAGAACGCAACGTAGCGATTTCCCCTTGCATCTGTTAATTTTCGGTTTGTTATGTTTTCGCGTTTTTGACGTTGTCCTGATGCCTCAAAAGACCCAAAAGGATGCTGATATGTTTCCACATGAGTGCCAAAGGTCTCTGTGATATTATGTAGATCCAAAAGTGATATTGGAACATTTGTATATACACAAGTGATTAAAGATGATCGTGACAGTTTCATCATTGTTATTTCATTATTCTTTGTATATTGATAGTACATTATCTGATATAGTACAATATGAAACAGAAACAGGGGGTCACCAGCCTTAGATAAAAATATGAGTGTTTATCAGCATACCCTATATAGCAGCACTTTAGGGGGAAATTCTATGAAAACTAAGACTATTATTTTCTTAAAATTAATTACAATAATAGTATATTTGTTACATATCATACGTTCAAATATATCAAAATAAAAATTAGGATTTACTGTGTATCCATTTATTATTAAAACCCGTACATAAAGCTAAAATATACCTTTACCTCCCCGGTTAGAGTGGTTAGAGCGTCCGCCTCGGGAGCGGGAGGTCGTGGGTTTGATACCCGGCCGCGACATACCAAAGTCGTAAAAAATGGAAGTGTTATAGCTCCCTTGCTTGGCGCTCAGCATATAACGGTTGTTGCAGGACTGGTTGGCTCGGTGTCAGGATAAAGTGACTGGGTGTGGTATCATGCCACATGTCTACGGCGTGATACTGCAGTGTGGCAGCACTATCTGTCTCAAGCAGACATCGTCTCCAAATGACAGAAATACTGTCGGTGGGACGTTAAACCCAACAAACAAACAAACAAACAAACAAACAAACAAATCACACCTTTAATATGGAAAAAAGTTCAAATCAACAGTATTACTTTTAAGCATACATTTGTATTTAAACATTCAGATTTTTCTAATATTTTTTTCAATGAATTCGTTACGGGTACTTATCTATAAGATAAAAGATCAAAAACAATAGATCACCAGGCTTATTATTTAAGGAAAGACATTTTAGTTTGTGGGTAGGGAAATTTCACTTTTGAGTAGATATTTTTTTTATGTTTGTTTGTTTATTGGTTTTAATGTCCCACCAACAGTATTTCATTTGGAGACTATGTCTACTTCAGACAGATATAGTGCTGCCACTCTGCAGTATCATGCCGTGGACATGTGGCATGATACCACACCAAGTAACATTATACTGACAACGGGCTAACCAGTCCTAGAACTACCCTTATATGCTGAGCGCCAAGCAAGGGAGTTATACCAGTACATTTTTTACGACTTTGGTATGTCGTGGCCGGGTATCGAACCACGACCTCCCGATTCCGGGACGGACGCTCTAAACACTCGGCCTCCGAGACAGGTAGATAAATATTTATATATATAAATATTTATAGGCTTGTAGACCCACCAACGAACTCCCATGTAAATTTCACACAGGAATAACGCGTATGCGCTGCAGTTACTGCTCCCTTTAATCATTTTAAACATTTTCACGACAGTCGTCGTGATAATATGTACAGTACAGTAGACAATTAGGACAGCATCTAGTCTAACGCAGGTTCAAATTTCTGGTAACAGTTCTGAAAATATTAGACGCAACCTTTTTTCGATTTCTATTTCATCATCTAGCGTTTATTTAACTGTTATTTTTGCATTATCGGTGTAACATTTTCAAGGTCCCCCATTTAAAATTACCCTCTAGTAACTTAAAAGCGTTTTCAAATTCCCCTCCCCGGGAACAAAAAAAAAAAAGTTCTCAAATGCCCTCACACTATTTAACTTTCCTTCTCCGGGAACTTAAAAACGTTTTCAAATGACCCCTCCTTTTACGTCTGGAAAACGTAAAACTTAAACACTTATGATATAAAAATATAAAATGTATTATTGATATTTCTTTTGGTATTCTATTTTCCTTATTTGAATTCATATAGGGTTAAGATAATGCTGGTGAAGCTCCCCTACCTCTGGAACTTAAAAACGTTTTAATATGACCTCCCCCGCCCCCTCGCCCCGCTTTTAGGTTTCTTCGTTGGGAAAGTCTATATTTTAAAGTTAATTGAATCGGTAGTCCAATGATGTATTTATTAAGATCAAATGTTCATAAATTCAATTTATATGATGTTAAATAGGAGAATTTGAAAACGTTTTCAAATTCACCCGGGTTTACATGTAATTCCTGGGTATGACATTTGAAAATGGGATGATGGGGTCTCAACACGTTTTCAATATACCCCACCGGAAATATAAAACGTTTTCAAATTCCCGGGGAGCTTGAGTCGGGGACCACTCGAACTCATTAGGTATAACGATTTCAAGTGATCCCCAAATTCAAGTTTTCCCGGGAACACGAAAACGATTTAAATACCAGAGGGTAAATTTAAAACGTTTCCATGTTCCTAGGTTGAACTTGAATTTGGGGGTCGAAATCGTTACACCGGTGACAGTGTAATATTTACACGTGTGTATGTATATAGGAATCCTATAGCCGGGTTTGGGGTCTGGCTCTGGTGTGAATACCTGTTGATTTTAGGAACTGGTAATGAATTGCGACACGTTATATCACTATAATATAGATGTGTATGACATATTTACAGTAACATCTTCTTTACAGAGTTCAGTCTCCACAGATTCATATCTGCTATATTTGAGTGGTACTTGGTACATGTATACTATACTTATATTGTGATGTGGATGTCAAGTCGAAGTCATTATCAATCCAAAGCATGAATCCAGACGCACTTCCGCCATTGAATCTTTCCGTTTAATCTGTTTTGTCCCTTCGATTGCTCCTACATTTTGTTTTGAGTTCAACCTATTATCTTGAGACTGTCGAGAACATCGTTAAATTAACCATTTCAATTGCTCTTGTAACATTAAGGTTTAGTCATGAAGATAAGAAATTAAAAATCTGCCACGAATGTTATGATTGCCTTTTATTTTTTCGGTTGATGTTTTATTGTAAACTAATCGAATTCATGAAAGATTTGTTTAGCTTTCAGATAGAGAGAAAGAGCTTTAAGGGTGTTTTACATCCTATGTTAAAAACATTGAAAAAAAATCACACACACACACACATCGAACATCGAAGATAATTGGATCATTGGCGTCTTGACCGATGTAACGTAAAATTTAAAAAAGACAAACAAAGAGCAAAGATTATTCTTTAATTTAAAAGACAAATATCATAATACGTGTATATATCATTAATATTATTAGTAGTTGTAGTGGTAGTAGTAGTAAGTTTCTGTTATTTATATATAGCATCAAGTTTATCAGAAGCTGGAATTTAGAAGTATATTGTTGGTACTCTTAATCCTGTCTTTATATTTATTGTTTTCGGCCCTTAAAATAACTCAGGTTTTAAGGCTTTAGGGCTACCTTCCATGGATCTGGAAAGGAACTTTTTGGGACACATTGGTTAAACAGAGAACACAGGTGTGGCACTTATTGAGACTCCTGGTGATGACACCATCAGGTCCTACGATCCCGAAAACCGTTTTTAAGGATAATTGTAATGCTCTTGAAAACTCAAATGATGCATCAAACTCTATTAAGATATCAGTAGGCTTATGGTACATGTATATATTCAGTTTGATGGTTTTATGATATTTTTGAGAACTTGGGGCGAAGTCTTTATATATTTTAACTACAAACACTACGTAATATTGATACATGTACTATAAAAACTTTGAAAAGACAAAACGGATTCCGCGTTCAGGTACCTCTCGATTGTTCAAGAAATGTGTATAAGCTAGTGACGTCACAGTCTCTATTTATAGATTGCTGTTTCAGAAGAAGAGGTTATTTTTAGCGGGACAGATTTAGCATAAATATTTGTATGGATTATATCACTGTGATACAAGTTTGAAATGTTTATTTCCACCATGGTTTGATTTAGATTTATTCATTTCGTAATGAAACGGGTTATTTTGAAATGTGACGGAAGTATGTAACAGCATATATGTAGCGCTTTGTTAGCTCAGTCGGCAGAGCGCTCGCCCTCAAACAGAGAGGTCCAGGGTTCAAGTCTCATTCTGGCTCTACATTTTCCCTACCTGGTTACACATATAGTTGGAATGCGTGGCTTTGAATAATTATTCTGATTAAATGTTTTGTTAAAATGAAAACCATCCACCCGTTTTAAAATTTGCAATTAAGTTTGAACGCATATTTGCTGCCTCTTTAATTTGTTGAACAAATGTCTTCAAAACGCGTCAATATAGACAATTCTAACAATATGTACATAAATGAACCAGTTTCATATGCTATATATATAAATTGTGGCAGTTATTTCATGTATAAGCAAATTGTGTAGAAGTAGAAATAAAAAACAAATAGCAATGAAATGCAAATAGCTTTTAAATTTGAATCACTTATCTATATTAGATCAGTATGTCGTTTTCATCATAATTACATCTTAAATACGTTCACCTCGGGAGCTGGAGGTGGTGGGTTCGATCCCCGGCCGCGATATACCAAAGACATAAAAATGGTACTGGTATAGCTCCCTTGCTTGGCGCTCAGCAAATGATGGTAGTTTCAGTTCTGGTTGGTCCGGTGTCAGGATAATGTGACTCGATGGTGTATCGTGGCAGCACTATACATAGTCTCCAAATGACTGAAATACTGTTGGCGGCACGATTAACCTAATAAAAAAACAAATGGAATTTTGATAAAAAGCGAACAAAAATACAAAAGGAAATCACTGCGTCGGAGATAACAAGACACAAACTGTAATTTTTAACTCCCCTTATGTATAAGAAAAAAAAACACTACCATTGATTTAAGAATATAATACAAAAACAACAATAATGTTTACAGATATGGCGAGTTAGAAATCGACTTAAAATATGCAAAGAATACTTACAGATAGATTTAAGTTTCATTTCAGATTCAATGGTGATTAGTATGGGATTGAATAATCTGTCATCTTTTGAAGGAAATCGCTGCTAGGGTTATAGGATTCAAATTTTGTAAGAATTCAGACAGAAATATTATTTTTAGCTAATAAACGAGTTTTCTTCTTTGTATTGTGTTAATATCCTCACACAGTGGCGTATCTTCTACGAGGCCCTGTAGGCTCGGGCCTACAAGATTGTCTTCAGAAGTCCCAAATATGCAATAAAGACCTGAAGGGGAGGGTGTTCAAGCCTTAAGTATGACTTACAGATTGCATACAGGTAATTCTGCATCGATCAAATTCATAGTTTAAAATGGTTCTTTATGACAGATTATTTGCATTGTCTATTTTTCCTTACAAAAACTACTTTTAATTTTTTTTCCGGCTTCTGGACATCCCATTCAAATGGCCTACAAGTCGAAAAAGGCTGGCTACGCCCCTGTCACATAATTTGATTTGTTTGATTTGTCTGTTGTCAGCTTATTTTATTGATTGGATAGTTCAACGTTGTTTGTTACTGGCCACTGGTCTACATGCTACAACAAATTTTTTGACTTGTCATCTGTAAACATAATTATAAAGTACAAATAAAAACAAAGACATTTCAAATTTGTTTATTGTGTTTTAATATCTATCAAGTTACGCAAGCTTTAAAATTCTATGTACACTATGTACATGAAGCAACAGTTTACAATTAATAGTATGTATATACGTATATAGATCACTGATTAATCATTAGGAAAACAGGCGGATTAAATGACGATTTTTTTCAGACTGATTCCCAGCACTAGTTTTAACCAACCAGCATATACTTTACTAAATAATTTGAAATATAAACTATACTTTCGACAATTTGTATGTAATATCATGACCTTGCTAAGTATTTAATTTACTATGATGTAGAAAGAATATAATGTATATAATTTCGAGGTCAGTTATTATTAGAAGGTACATGTATTTTGTGTTAATGGAAGGTACATGTATTTTGTGGTATTGGAAGGTACATGTATTTTGTGTTAATGGAAGGTACATGTATTTTGTGTTAATGGAAGGTACATGTATTTTGTGTTAATGGAAGGTACATGTATTTTGTGTTAATGGAAGGTACATGTATTTTGTGTTAATTGGAAGGTACATGTATTTTGTGTCATTGGAAGGTACATGTATTTTGTGTTAATGGAAGGTACATGTATTTTGTGTTATTGGAAGGTACATGTATTTTGTGTTATTGGAAGGTACATGTATTTTGTGTTATTGGAAGGTACATGTATTTTGTGTAGAACGTACATGAGTTACATTTACACAGCGTCTAGAACGTACATATCTTATGAGTTATATTTACACTGTCTAGAACGTACCGGTGTTTATTTTATAGTTTTTTATATCGACTGGTACAATTCGGTCCTTCGGGTCTTTAAAGTACTGCTTGTACTGTTCAGAAATGGTTCCTTGGTTAAACCAGTAACTTGCGCCTGTGAAGTCTGGATTTTGTATATCTCCAATGGGCCTTGTATGCCTCAGTTGCTCTCAAAAAGTCGAGTATTTGTTGTTAAACACATCGACAATGTGCTCATGATAAATCTGATTGTAACATACTATAGAAAACGTATCAAATATTATGAAAATGCCAGGACCTCACTCTCTTATGTATATACATGTACTGTCATTACGTCAGGTAGGGTAGTATGTACTTCCGGTAGACTGATTCCGTTCTGTACCAGTGTCTATGCGTCACTCCCGCTACAACGTGTGTTTTAATTGCCCGTTTTCTGTCGAGAGTCCGCAACCCAAACTGGTCCGACTGGTACCACTGTAAACAAATAGATTTGTTTGTATTTCTAAAGACTGTTTAGACTTTTTTGTTGTTTATATATATATAATTTAGGTTATACAGGGAGACAAATAGTTTAACTGAATGAAAATAATATTTTCATAGTGTACAAAAGCTACAGAGCGATTTTCATGGGTGCTTAGCTATAGACATATTTGTTTTCTAGTTACAATATTGGGAAAACTGTTTTTTCTAATTTTCATTCATTAAAGAATACATCGATAATCGATCGACAAATTATCGCCATAACCTTGATATGAAAAGTCCTTGCAGAATGAAATGTTTCCGGAAAAAAACCAAATCTGCATGAATATGGCATCATATCTATTAATTATGTATATAATGAAATAAGCTTTGATCTATGCATGTTTTTGTTTTTTTTGCTTTGAACTGAAAAGTAAATAGATTATGACGTCCAATGAATCAAGTAACAATATTAGGCATTTGAATGAAAATAAATGTGTTAACACAGACCTTCTATTATAAGTATGAGTTGCATTGCAATACAAACACTTTCTTTTTTATACCAAGAAGGTATATGAGTTACAATATAATTATCGCAAAGATTACACAGTGTTAAATACATAATATCAAAAATATGTGCAGTTCTTTTATTTACCTTCGTTTTTGTCATGTTGACAACATTCAGCTTTGCGTCGTAGG
Organism: Solen grandis; assembly: GCA_021229015.1. Classification (NCBI taxonomy): domain Eukaryota; kingdom Metazoa; phylum Mollusca; class Bivalvia; order Adapedonta; family Solenidae; genus Solen; species Solen grandis. The sequence goes on along the minus strand of CM037790.1, from coordinate 5,498,234 downwards.
TACCAAAAAGGCTGAAAATATGTAGAATGATAACACCTTATTTTATCTATCAATTTTCTTTTTAGAAACGTTTCCTAATTAGGCAAGTGTGTATTATTTCTATATCTATACTTTAGTTTCGAATTCCAGAATAACGTTATAAATTAATGATAGTGTAGCGGGGAAAATAACTAGTGAAATATGTATCTAATAACCTTTAATTATAGTACCTCGTGTTCTCTCTTCAGGTACTTCCACACAACAGACACCCCCTGACCCAGCCATCAAGCTTATACAGTTTAACCTGTATTAAACGGTCAACCTGTATTTAGCGTTCAGATTTTTTGTTACCAAGCTTTTGCATTTTTGTATATGTTTCACCTTCGTTTCGTGGTTACCTCTGTTAAGCGGTCACTTTCTATTGTTCCCTTGATTGATCGCTTAAGACAGGTTGGATTGTCCTCATATACGAGAGTACAAATCGTAGAGGTATACCGATATTCAGAGAACAAATGTCCTGCAATAAGTTTGTGCCAAACGAAAATCATGATATTAATTTCAAGTAAAATTTACAATCAGTATGCTGTGTATGTTTGATTCAGGTTTCATGATAAAATAGACCAGTCACCTTGCATCGGGCAAACTGAACAGTCATCATATGGTAATGACAAGCAAGTATGCCGACTCAAACGATATGTTAATTTCCAACTTTACATACCAGTATCTCTATTAAGACTAGCGTGTTCATACACAAATTTAGTCATATATAAATCAAATTATAGAGAAAGGAATTGATTTTCAATTAGGTACCAAAACTAAATATATATACCACAATGTAACAAAATTATGAAATCTTGTTATGAGTTTCAGTTTAAGTGTTGTTATTCTACGAAGGCACACGCATGACGTTACCATGAGAAAGATCCCCGGTTCCAAATTCATCAATCTTTTATTGATACTCTTCAGACTCTAGACTCGTGATTCTAAAATTTTTGATGGTAAATCCCTTCTCTTAAAATAAATCAATTTTACACTTTCACACTGCTTATTTCCTTCACATAGTAAGGAAAACAAGAGTTGTCTTTAGAACACATACGTCACCTGCTGAAGCGTGACGGAAAAAGTGTGACGGATAGACACGGATAGACAGACGACGGAAAAATGTTTCGTATGTGTCACCTCTGTTTACAGCAGGTGACATGGAAAATAATAATGCTGATTTTGTTTAATTTTGTTACACGTCCCACTGACTATTTCAATCATTTGGGGATTTTTACCGTCATGGGGCACATAATTATATTGTGCTGCCTTACTGCTATATGACGTCAAATACTATAAGAATCCACCATGAGTATTCATGAGTAGCCTGGAATTTCTGATCCTCGGGTGAGATATCCCTATCCTTCATGAATTTACGAATGATGGATTTTTTTTTCTCCAATGAGCAATAATTACTTGTCGTTATCCTCAATTTAATAAACATATCGAGCTTCCATTTTTTTTTGGCATTTTTTTCTCGCCGCTTAACAAGTTAAACAATAACATAATGAGAGAAATCGGAATTTTAAAGTACATAGGCAATTATGTACCTAAAATTTGATGTTCTTTCGACTGGGAATTACCATTTGCTTAAAATAACTTAGTTAAAAATACCACTGTCCTTGACCGTGCGTAGTAATATTCCCCCCGTAAAAATATTAAGCCTTATTTAACATTCGTAGTAAGGGACAATATATATAATATTTTCAAACATATATCTATTCAAATGGATTACAACAATTTATTTTTGTATCTTGATAAAATGTATAACTTACAGTCATCATTGTTTATTTACGTGACATGGAAGAAAGCCGACCACATGACATGGAAGATAAAGTTTCTTCCATGAGGGAAATCCCTGTCTTCGTATGTTGAACATGGGAGAAATATGACATTATACCACACCCTGTCCCAGTCACATTATTCTGACAGGGTGTAATACCCTTGTGTGCTGAACGTCAATCACGAGGGATATTAGTACATTTGAACTACTATACGAACCAAGGGCCATCCAGTGACGGAACGGGCGGTCTATAAACCAACGGGCCTGCTACATAATAAATATAACGCAAAAGTGATTCGGTGTTTGTTCATATACAAGTATCTAAAATGAGAGCTGACGTCTTGGACAGATGGCCAAAGCAAAACGATTTTCATTAATTTAGAAGAAAAAAATCAATCCTGAAACATCAAGCACAAAAGTGCGAATCAAAATGTGTACAATTTCGATGATAGGTAATTCTGAATTCGAAATGTGAAGTGAATCAAAGGGCATCATGCAATGAAATCAAATTATTTCTGAATTTACATTTCAGACTGAGATTTGGCATCATGTTACTCGTTTACGGAGTGACAACAATGCCTATATAATAATTAACATCCAATAACTTCTTATGATAAGAAAGTTAGTTGGCAGGGTGTATATTTATCATATCACTAAATTTACTCACCTGGACTGCCAGGGCATTATGATACCATCGTCGGGACCGCCAATCAGCACCAACCGTCGGAGTCGGCAGAAATTCATCTTGAACTCTGCTTGGATAGTCAGAAATACATTTGTAGGACTCCTAGTTTCAGTACGTTTAAAAGGAAGGTTTCTTGTGTTTTCTCCATCTTTACGATTATTCAACAATATTTTCCTAGTGTGACAGTATTCTAAATAAAACAAATAAGCATATTACTTCTTAATTTTCCTATCCCTTTGTTGTTGTTGCTTACACTTCGGTAGCTTCCTTGTTCGACCTTGACATATAATTGTCGTGTTGCAAGGGTATCAGATATACGCCCCATATAACTTGTAAACCAATATTTTATTTTAATGGCTAGCAATCATTTTCTGATTATTATGGCCATATTTTAGACCTTGCGTTCAAGGATTTCCCAAGTAGAGGTCCTGCTTTTTGCTGAAGAGGCAGCATCAGAAGAGACAGTGGTTGGATACTAGGAAGTCCGGGTTCGATACCCTAACTCAATTTGCGAATAGTCCCCTTGTTTTTTTATGTGTTTTTTTAACTGCCCGGTGTATAGCACCAGTACACAGGAGACAAGTTCTTGACTAGAACCAGTGCTGAGGACTCCCATAGCAACCTGATTTTGCCGAGTGTCAGGCAAGGGTGCATCTGGTACCAATTTTATACGAACGCAAAGCTGATACTCTACCACTGAGACCTTGATATAATGGCTCACCTTTGCTTTTTGGATTTAGCGTATCGTTATTGTAGACAGCCAGGAACTTTGAGTACTTCTCATACTTCATCTGTTGTTTTGGGTCTTAAGGAAATAATGTTACTGATTCAACAAGGATAACAAAATATTGAAGGGAAAACGAAAGTTGAGTAAGCTTTTGAGATAGTTTGGTAGCATGTATCAGATGGTATCTTTATTACAATGATAAATATATACTAAACACAAGGTATGCTTTAAAAAAAGCATACTTTTCAAAACAAACTCAAAAGGTAAATCTTCAATCTGGTTACTGAAGTTAATACATAGTCAAGAGTAACATATATTTTTAACACGTATGGTACTCATATTTGTTGTTGTGGCTCTCTCTCTCCCTCTCTCTCTCTCTCTCTCTCTATATATATATATATATATATATATTATATAAGTATGGTGGCATTATATCAGATATATGGCATGATACCATATCCAGGCATCATGTTCTGGTACCTGTGCTTTTATACCATTTAAGAAACGGAAACTTTTTTAACAGGCACATATGGGAATTAAATATTATGCTTTTTTTATTGACGATTGTATTTTAAAATATAACCTACTTCTATCACATATGTTGTGTGCTATGGCATGTATTATGTATATGGGCCGAAGGCCTTTTGTACAAAATCATGGAATTGGATTGAATTTATATCGGAGCACACGGTCCTGGAGCTACCCTTATATGCCGCACGCCGGGTAAGGGAGACATAACGTTAGCAAAACGCCAAACTCCACACAGTGATCTCCCTTGCAAGCAAAAAAATCACTGCCGTCAAATATGTCACGTGATGATGGAAAACTAACAAAATGGCGTCTCCGTCTGCTGTCACAACAACAAAAATATTTTTTAAAATGATTTATTTTTTTTACCACGAGGCGATATTTGATGTTTATTAAAGAAAACATACTTAGGGAAATGACACTCGCAGTAAAATATATATATATATATATATATATATATATATATATTTATTTTTTTTTTTTTTTTTGGAAAAAAGAAAAATTACCTAAATTCTGTTAATTTTTACTTGTGGTGGCAGTGGCTATCTATAACTGTAAGGGGAGGTAACTACTGCGTGGAGTTTGGCAAAACGTGTGTCACGGCTATGGAGCGGACGCACTTCCCAATTGGCCACTGATATATTTATATTTAAAGAACTGAATACAGATATTTACTTAATACATATATACATGCATTTCAAAGAATCTTAATTAATCATAGTCTTTTTAGAGACCAAAGAACAAAAGCCGTAACAACAGCAACTGATCACTGTAAATAAATACATGCCATTGGCCTTGGCTTACTGACTGTATGTCAAGATTGTTACACTCCTTAATTAAAGTATAACCAATTTACTATTTATAACCTAAGTCTCGTTTTCGGTGAGAAAAACGATTTTTCCCCTTGTTAGACAGTCCAGGAATGTCATGAATACCCAGTACACATATCACTAGACATTCACTTGATATACAGAATGTTGTTAGTTTGAAAAAAAAAATCAGCTATTATATCAAAACAAATCGAGGGGTGAATGCAAAACAAGGCTAAGTGCTTATATGAATATATGCACTTAGCCTAGTTTTGCTCTCACCACTCGAAATATATTTTGCTTTTGTATAGGAAAAGTTGTAGTTATAATAGGAGCGTTAGTATCGGTGGTGGTAGCAGCAGTAGAGAAGTAGTTTAACAGTAGAAATAGTGAATAAATAATAAAATTATTAATAATAATAATGATAATAATGATAATGTAGCAGTAGCAGTAGGTCGGGTGTAGCAGCCAAACTGATTAAGATGAAATAAGCAAGACATACCAAAGAAATGAAATTGCTTATGTGGAATAGATAGAACACAAGACGGAAGGATGTGATTGGTTATGTGGAATAGACAGAACACAAGATGGGAATATTAACTAGAGGGTGTAACTTGTTCCAATAGTACCATTCCAGTAATTAAAAACAGATAGGTTCTGTCCAAGTGTCGTATATGCAATCCTGAAATGAATAAAATGGTAAAGGTAAAACTAGTATTGTCAGAGACAAATAGTGGCATATAATGTTGCGGCTAGACAGGGCTAATTCTAGGATTGTCCGGGCAACAGGCGAAAAGTCGGAACTTTAGAAGCATTAATGCGGCAAACAATATTTCAAGTTTTGCGACAAAAAGTTTCCATCCATCCATCCATCCATCCATCCATCACGATCTTTTGCTTCAAACATTCGGCATGCCATTTCGATTTTCGGCCAGTGACTCACTAAGCGCAATGGTGGATAAATATCGTCTACAGTGTAACATAATCTTAATTAATTAATCAATTACTTAATTAATATTTTGGCCAGATTTTACCACGAAGTACGAAATATTATCATGATAGACATTTGAAAAAAGGCAATTCATGGAAACATATTCAGACTTCATAGTATTTTTTTAAACTATCTGAATGAATGAGAAAGCTGCTTAAATTTTTCGCACGATATCCTCAAAAACACTAGAATATAACCCAGTTGTTCAAAAATGCATTATAAAGACAGTAATCATCAAACACTTACCTGTAGACTTGATCTCGTGACATCTCGTCCGGGATATATCGCTTAACAAATTCGGTGTCTAGAAATTAAAAAGTATAAAAATAATCAAAAAGAATATTTCTACGCAGATGCATGCTGAGTGAGTATTGGCTTCTATTTTGTTTAGATTTTAATATTAGATAAAGAACACATTATCTAGGCGATTTAATATAGATTTAAAAACATAATAAAAGGTATATTGAGATCCGACAGTATTTGCGTACCTAAACGGAAATATCCGGAATCAGTCATCCAAATTATCTAACCAGATATATTAAGAAAGACTTCATTTGGCTGATAGTTTCTTGATATACAGGACTTTAAATATAAAAACATTGATCTGAACTTGACTATCATCACATGATGACCATGTGACATTTGTCCTACAAAGAAAAATTCCAGCTTCTCGACTACCTCCGACAAGTTTGGAGAGAATATTCATACCTCCAAACTGCCCAGCTTGCGGGGAGGCAAGGGAGATAAATGTGTCTACGTTGTGTTTAAATTGTTCAAGCACTCCGCGACACACGAGTCCACCTGAAAAATAAATTTCTTTGTTTCCATCGTTCCATTGTTAGGCTTTATTCAACTTATTCACACGACTCCTCTTAACTTATTTTTGCTGTATCATTGAATATCAAAAATAAAATTCACACGTCTGTAGAATTTAAACAAACATGCATATATTGTTCAGGGTAACGATGGCAACATTTTTGATTTCCTCATAATGAACCTAAATGCCTACGTTTTATCCTTTGGTGCATAATAAAGAGTGATACAGTTTCGGAAGCATGCAATTACGTGGCGTTTTCCAGTTCATCGAAAAGATGACATAGACATTAACTATTTTGATATTTTCGAGCGAATACGTCAACAAAATAAACAAAACAAAACGAGCATCGCATGCGGGTGCCAACGCTCGTCTGTTTTTGCCAACGTTAAATATTTTTGTTAAACCTTTAAACAAGTTGACCTTGAAAATCACAACTAAAACTACGCCTTTACATGCACGGTTGAAGTAACATACCCTTTAAATTTGACCTTTGACCTTGAAGGATAACCTTGACCTATCCATGGAATAGAATGTATACAAAAAAAAAAAGATGTAAAATTTGAATTAAAAAAATTAATGACTAAACCATTGAGTTTTCGATAATCATCACAAAACCGTAAAGTTGAAGACATTTTTTTTTATTTTCTTTTATCTGTCTAGTAATCACACCTGCACAGGTTCATATAATGAGAAATCAATATACAAAGTTAAAAAAAAGTCATTGAAAATGACAGAGAAATATATATATTAAAACTTATCCAAAGCTATGATAAATAAGGACAAAGGTCAAGGTCGTTAGATGAAGTATTGAGGTATATCTACAAGGCCTTGTCAAGATGGAAATTCATATCAAAAATAAATGTTGGTTCTGAAATGACATGCATTTTTCTAAAGTTACAGCAAAAATAGGTCAAAGGTCAAGGTAAATAGGTGAACTATTTGCATATGTCTGGATATGCCTTGTCAAGATAAATATGCATACCAAAAATAATATTTGTATGTTAAATAGTAAAGAAGTTATGGCCAACGTTGATTTTATTTTTTTAAACATTTCAAAAATAGGTCAAAATTCAAAGGTCAAGGTCAAAATCCAAAAGTGTAAGTCTTGCCACAAAAAAATACATGAGAAATATCAGAGCCCTGTTGGTAATGGTTCTGAAATGACAGGCATTTTAAAGTTTTCAAAAGTTACAGCAAAAATAGGTCAAAGGTCAAGGTTGATAGGTGAAATATATGCATTTGACAACGTGGACAATAGCTCGTATTTACTCTTCGAAAAACAGACGAGCTAACAAAAAAATGAAAAGATTCTAACCTTGAGAGAAGCAAATAAGGTTGACACCGCGCGGATGTTGTTTCATGTAGCCCGCCATTTTGTCTCCGACTTCTTTCGTCTGCGTTACCAAATTGACTATGCTCATTACGGTATTATACTTGTCGATTGCATACGTTTCAGTTCCCGGGTGGTCCTAAAATGTTTTTGAACGTTGCAAAGTGTCCATTTTGTATGTATTTAAAAAGCTTAGATCGGTGTCAAGGAGTATGTGGAAATTACAAGTTGACCAAAACAAGCTAATAAGGTTTGTTTTAAATTTAGATGCTAGTTACTTTATGATCTATTATTCTATGACAAGAATGACGCTGTTTGTTGTTTTGTGTGTGTGTGTGTGTGTGTTGACTGTGCTACCCTTTGTACAGAAGTGCACAATATGGTTCATTACTCATGTTTGTATGCTAAAAGAGTATATATTGAAGAATGTATCCATCAATGCATTTTAATACCAAATCTATTTATCCCTATCTGCCTGTTTGTCTGGTTTTCTTTGCTACTCAGCACAACAGCGTAGTTTAAGTCTTCAAATACAAATTGACCCAGTGTCAGTTTAGAGTGACTATGTGTGGTATCACACCACTTGTTCAGAGGCGACTTTTAAGGCAAAATATATTCTTAGAAACCTCAAAAAATGTTCTGAACCGCATTTTTTTGGAGGAGTATAGTCATTCTAACATAAAGATAGTTCTACACTCAACGTTGTGTCCATGAGAAAGAGATTCATTCTCTCTCCATAGAATATGGGCAGGGAGGGGATAGGTTGTCAAATTACATCCTTTTATCATATTAAGTAACTGATTTAGAAGTTTGCACATCAGCGAAACCCTCTTTTAAGAATGATTCTTTTAGTTTACATTTTTGGATTTTACTTCCTGTAATCATACACGTGAGTCATTAATTATATACATTGGTAAGAGGGACGTCGCACTTATGAAAACTAATGCTAAATGTTCGTCTATCAGATAAGGAAATATAAGCTATTCTAAAACCCACATTATTTCTCCGCTTAAAGTCTCAGTTTAAGTGAAATGAATAATGTACATTGAAGGAATATAGAAAAGTAAAAAAAAATTGAGATATTAAACCAGTCGCACCTTTTATTGGATTACATTCGTACATGAAAATATCATAAATTGTAGAAAATATAAAAACACTCACTTCTAATAATTAATAATTAGACAAATAAAACCCTTGTTAAGTCGAATGAAAGTATGCTATTATTGTTTTAATATTTAGTTCTCCTTTTTGAAGAACTATAAGATCTGTATACTTTTTTGAAAAATATTTTCGGATACGAATATGCATAAATATACTGAATTAAGTAATAATGAAAATGTGATTACAAATGATGACGAGTTTTCGAATTTGAATCACTTCTCAAACCTTAACACGTAATACTACTAAGTTGTTTTTCCCAGTTAAATATAATAATCCAGTGTCAGGTGTTTCCTGTAATTTAGCGTCATAGAAAGTCACAATCGTCATCAGATGCTTTGTCAGAACTTCATAACTTCATACTTATAGAACATTTCACTCAGAAATGAAACGTAAACATACATTTTAACACGGCCTGGGTAGTTTTCTATAGAAAAAGTACCAATGCTTATTTATTTATTTATTCATTTTTTTTTTTTTTTTTTTTTTTTTTTTTTTGGATACCGCACACTTTTTAGTGGGTGGAGTTTCCACGCTCATGCAATAACTACTACGCCGTGCGATTGACTTTGACTTTTCTCCACTTTCCACTTCAACTTTATCGCCTGTCAAATAGAACGTCGCTTCGGTTGACGAATATAAACCACGCCTCCTTTGCGAGAGGAATCAAGTCACTCTCTTACACATTGGTTTAGTTTAAACATATTTTATTTCAAGTAACATGACAAATGGCAAGAACATAAATATATACATGAAAAAGGATCGAAACGAAAGTTAAGAACTTATCGTGTTTCTTTCCAGTATAACGTTACAAGTTAAAATGGCCATTTAATGACAAAAACTTCAGAAATATAGAAAGAAAATGTAAACATAAAAAAATGTTTTTAGTAAGTATCAATAAAGAGAACAGAGGAAAAAACAAAAGTAAGACATTCAGTGATGAAAGGGCTAAATTAAGAGATTGGTTTACATTACATTTACCTCTGTGGTGGGCTCAGAAAGTAGTTCCAAATATATGACGTCATTTAATTTTAAGGAGACTAGATACTAGGCTCCTTTAACTGTGAAATATATATAAATAGCACCAGTGATCCTGATCGAAATGGTCATTAAAATTACAAAGTGTAAAAATAAAAAGCTGGCTTTAAATTACGATATCCGACTGAATCTGTGAATATTTACATTTGCAGACGAGCGTTTGCGGATTGCTCACATCGGCGAAATAAGGCAGAAAATAGTTCCGATAATAACAACTGAAATTAATAGAATAGAATAGAATATTGAATTAGAGACACCTCAACAGTCGAAAGACGTCATACGGTGTCTGAAAACGTTTAAAATTATGGTAAGTCACAAAACTATACACGAGCAAATCCCGCACAGCAGGAGAGTAAACACGTTTAATATATCACGTAAGTAAAATCAAAGCTTGTTATATATACCAACGTCTTTAATAAAAGCGATCAAAGTATCAACAGAAACAGTATTAAAAAGGTCTACCATAGATGTCACATTAAAATAATTAGTTCTAATTAGATTTAAATCAATACAGTCGACTAGTATACGGTTCCTGGCAAGGAATACATACAGGTTGTTCTTCTCGATTTAAAAGATAGGAGTGAGTCAAACGAGTATGTCCTATGCGACAACGATTGATAACACATTCTTCCCTACGCACAACGCGGGAAGATGGGTACCAAAAACCTAAGGATGGTTGAATAGAATGTAACTTATTAAATTGAGCATTGTTCCAACTTGATTGCCATTTTGAGAAGATCAATTTATTTATGGAAGATTTCAAATCTGTAAATGGAATTTTTATATCTGCTTCGTCTAAATCGGAGGCTGCTTTAGCAGCACGAACTGAAATTAATATTTTACACACGTTTTATGATGATTCAAAAAGTATTTATTCAATGTTTCCATACTTTTGATCCGTAAAATACACTTAAATCCGCGTTAAATGAGTGTTTTCTGCTTTGACAAGATTCTTGTCATTGAGCCCATTGCAGAGATGTTATGTGAGGAACGAACGACAACTCTGCTTGGAGATTGGAATCAAGTGCGCAGTTTTATAACTCGCGGAACTATGAATTGACTGCAGGTACATGCCACATTGTGTAATCTATTTCATCACGCTTGGTGAGGAACTAATGAATGAGTTTAAATAAACAACTATGTAGTTTCAAACGAAACAGGTGGCACTTAAACTCGGGGTGTTTAAGCAATAGTGATTTTGAGTCTTGAATAAATAAAACACAGCAAAAGCAGTGTGGCGTAGTTACTGTCAAACTGAGCATGATATTTGTCCTTGTCATTATTGTCTACGAATGTGTGGCCTTTAACAACATCTAGCCATTTTAATTGCGGTACTTCTTCATGTAGGAATTATATAAAATCCTCGATTGTCATTTTAAAAACATTTCTAAAACACACCGCTGACACCCTTTTTAGGGATAATGATTTTTTTAAGTCCGTCTCGGCCGACACTTCCATCACGAAAGTAAAAATAAAAAAAAATCAATAACCATGTGAAGCCAAGGGCGGAGCTACGTTCTGATTGGCATACACAATGCCTTTTGATTCTACAGCAAGAGGAAAAGCGACCGCAGTTGTATCGATGTAAAATTATTTGAAAAGTCAAAGTCAATTGCACGGCGTAGTATTGAAAAGCCGTGCAGTTATAGTAATGGCGGACCATGCAGTTATCCAGATAATCGTACAGTAATGGCGGACACTCGGTTTAACAATGGCGGACATTCGGTTTAACAATGGCGGCACGACCTTTAGGTGGTCTTTAGTATCACTGAGTGAGCGGAAGCGGAATCTGCATGAACCCTTTCCTCCACTTGATTTTTTATAACGTTATTTCTACAATTAGAAAAAAAAAAGTGAAAATGCAAAAAGTGAAGTTGAAATTAGCAGTGTAGCCATACGACGTGGTACATAACGTCATTATATTTAGCTGTCACAAGTAGCATATTTTGCCTCGATTCGGAGGAGAAAAAAGTATTCCTTCATTAATTCTAATGTGATGAAGTGTATGCGAAGCAGAAAATGGTGTTCTATACATAGGTGTTAATGATTCTTTTGTCAGATGTACAGGATTTCAAAAGATTCAGAGTTTGCTGTCACGAAAAGCACATCGCTAGTGATGTTTTCCTAAATGCTTAAAACTGAAACTAGAGAGAATATCGATTACAAGTTAACTTGTGGTTTGAAAAGATTTTCCGCACTGTCGTTCACATCCATGGTCAAACGCGAAACCTAACAACTTTAACAGATAATAAGCCCAATTAAGTACGTCCTTCTCTTTTCTATCTGTACGGAAGGCACCGAAATGTAAGGGTATGTTTCGAGAGAGTTAATTGATTGGTTAAGAAGGAAACTTTCTTTCACTAATTGGTCATTTTCAAGGGGTTTCTCTTTGATAACAAAGCGCTCAACATCTTGGATCATCTGCATAAAAAAGTCACGATACCGTAGTACCGCCCCTTTCTAAATTTTGACCATGTTACAAGTCATATATTGCAGCAAACTCCACACAGTGATCTCCTTTGAAACAAAAAATCACTGCCGTCACAAATGTCACGTGATGATGGTAAACTAACAAAATGGCGTCTTCGTCTGCTGTTACAACAACAAAAATATTTTTTAAAATGTTTTTTTTTTTTTTTTTTTTCACCACGAGGCGATATTTGATGTTTATTTAAGAAAACATACTTAGCGAAATGACACTCGCAGTAAAATATCTTTTTTGTTGTTGTTTTGGAAAAAAATAAGAAAATAGCTAAATTCTGTTATTTTTTACTTATGGTGGTAGAGGTAACTACTGCGGCGTAGTTTGATATTGCATTGGCTTCACTCGTGATCTTGATTAATCCGCCCACATACATTCGTGCGCATGCGCACACTCATATATAATGTACAGGTTAATCAAGCTCAGTGCAGCCACGCAATACATAATTTACTAAATCAACAAACACTTTCCGAACACCTAGTCTGCGTACTGGTTTATAATTTCACTTTGTTCAATGGGAAATAAAAATTCCTTTGAGATTATTCTCCAGTCAGTTGTTGTGTATTCCCTTTGATATTTGTATAGGTTTCGATCCAGTCACATCACCATTTATCCTCTCCTCAATCCCCATTCCTCTAACAATCACGTACCGGATGTGGCCGGGATAGCTTTAGTTTCATAATAGTTTGACAGCCGGAACAAATATCCAGTGAATCATACGGCGGAAATTAAAAAAAAGCGTCTTGTAAAAATTTCCTGATATACAGGTTTCAATGTTAATCAGCATAAACATATAACACAAACAAACAGCCCCCCCACACACACACACCGTAATATATAATAAGATAAAATACAAAATCCTTATTTATAGTCGTTATATATATGCCTCAGCTTAAACAGCCTGAAGAGGGAAACTAAATTAAATAAACAGCATAAAACATACATAACATGCGGGCAGGTAAAATATTTTTCTAAAAATCCTGGGAAATTCGATACGCGGTCTTTCTGTATTCAGAGATAGCATCAATCAAAAGGACACGCCATCTTGCAACTAATTTTAACAAAAAATAAAATGACAGATAACAAATAACCTTGAGTTACTATAAGCAATATGAACTTTAGGCCTGATATCGATTCAATTCAAATACTGGCATAAGAAATAATAAACCAGTTAAATAAAGTAACATACCCGATGAATCCATTTGAATAAAGTACGGCTTCTTTCGGTCCTGAAAACAGACCGTGCATGAAAATGACCGGCTTGAATCCATGGCAACATGGAAAAGTGACCGAAGAAAGAAGACAGAGCACAAGACCGTACTGCATCATTGCTTATGACTGCATTTCATCAGGATCTTGGCATATGTGTGTCTTCACGTGGTTTAAAACAGGAAGTGAAACCATGATGTGATCTATCTTTATTTTATATTGTTAACTGATAAAGTCGAAACTTCCTCTTTTGTGGAAAAAGAGAGACAGCACTCACAGCTGTCTGTATGGGAGAAAAGAAAAACGAGAGAGAGCATGTGTGTGTGTGTGTGATAGAGAGGGAAAGAGAGAAGAATAATTATAATTTTTTTTATTAATAGAGGAAAGGATCTCTGGTAGAGATAGTATATTGGGAATTTACCATACCATGCTGTTGACCCTGCCTTTTTATCTTAGTATTATAAGTTTTTACTCATTAGCAAACATACAGTAGTGTTTATATTCATCCAGTTTTCATTTTACAAAGGGCATTAAAAGAATTTTAATTCACATGCATTATAAAAGCAGTCTGTATTTGTATTTTCTATATTTTACCCTTTCACTTCTTTGCCCCACAGTTCTACAAGACTCATGTCTGTATATACATAAAGCTTGAACTGACCGTTTACAATAGTAAGATAACGGGTATCAGTGATAAAGCAGATACAATTGTATTTCACTAAGATTTTAAATATCCAGTCAAAACCTGGCTAAAAAGACCAAGCAAGGGGATGTGGAATTGCGTCCGTCTAGCCAACGTAGCCTCGAAATGATGATCAAATGCATGGAAGGAGACCGCTATTACAGATTGCCTCATAGAACTGTCACCTTTATACAGGTGGCCGCTTATACAGATGACCACTAATTAGACTGACTGTTAATAAGGAGGACCGCTAGTAACATCGAAAGAGTCTATAAATGTTTTGTAAATGGTTGGTAAATGTGAAGGCGTCAACGAATTCACAGTCATTTATGCTGAATTCGGCTCTATATCTACTATATATAGGCAGATACCTCAGAGTTATAAAATACTGACGAAGTTTTATAGGTATAAAAAATAGGGATACAATAATTGTATACTGCAATCAATAATTGAAACGCAATGGAAAGAAATTGAGGAGAATGAACAGGCATCAAATTGGTTGAAGAAAGTTTTAAAGAGATTTACTAAATTCATACGGTTTTACAGATGTTTGGACCTACCAGAATTCAGTAAATTTAGACGCTTTTATTTTTTGAAAGTAAGATTGGGGGATATTTATATACCAAAATGGCACGAAAATGTACATAATAGTTATTCTCTTGTTTTGTTTAAAGAACTTAAATCAGTCCTCAAGAAATCTAAGTATCTAAGTGTTTTGATAATAGAAATTACAGAAACATAATTGCAAGGTAAGATTGTCATCACATAATTTTTTTATTGAATTTGGTCGTCATAGGCATTTACCCACGTAATGAAAGATTATGTCAGTTATAAAATAGCAATACGATAGAAGATGAATATCATTTTAGTCTTATTTGTCCTGGTTTTGATTTTTTGACATAAACTTACATTCCTCCATATTATTTCCGTTGACCTAGTATGTTTAAATTTATACACGTCTTAACACTGATAAAAAATCTTTATTAAACAAACTTGCATTGTATTATATAAAAAGTTTCAAAAGAAGAGACGAATTAATGTTACCTGGATTATTATTTTTATTACTATTGTTATTGATCCTGCTTATATTTTTTATCAAACAATATCCGTTTCCAAGGTAACACTCCCACTTTATCCACGTACCAAGTTGTATATTATGTAAACACTTTACTTTCATGCAATGTAAATATGTATTTTGGTGATGAGCTAGTATGCTTAAACCTGAATATAGTATATGTTATGTTATTTTATGCTAATGCAGATGTCCGCTAATAACTGTTACCGCTAATACAGGTGATCGTAAAAAAGGATTACCGCTAATACAGGTGACAAATAATACAAATTTAGCGTCTCGCATCAACACAGCAACTACCTTATTACCTTTTCTACCGGCCACTTTCTCTTGTTTAATTTGATAACAGGTATGAGTGCTTACGTCACATAGAAAACTACAGGTTTACATCTTTCATGTTTATTCATTAATAATACATGTGATAACAAAATGTCTATAAATAGTTAATATCACAGTTAATTTATGAGTACATGTATCACAATATTTTAGAAATTACATCATTTCATTCCTCGTGCCAAGGTGGTAAAAGAGTGACAACACCAAGTAGTTCGATACCTGACCGTAAGAAACATTACGTGAAAACTATTTGCATGTACTATCTCTGAACTGCTTTCAGAGTACAGCGGCATGTCTAGGCCTGGTTTGGCCTGTCTAGGCCTGGTTTGGCCACTATCCGGAAAGTGGTGTTTGGCGAGGTATCCTGCGGTGACGACATCACTGTCACATCTAGACGTAATCAAATCAATGAAATACTATCAGCGAAACTAATACAAAACAAGCAATAAAGATAAAATGGAAAACAGTCTTAAAAGTTATTGTCGATACCACCAGCAAATATAAAAAAAAATATAAGAAAAGACATTTCAACTTATTTAGTAACGGTTGTTTAAGGTTTCTCTTTCTGTGTTTAGCACAACTGTGCCAGGTGGGTTGGAAGTTTCAGGTTTCAAGTTCAAGCACATACCACAGGCTTAAGCTCTTGATGAAGCTGATTCGATGTTTGGAAATTTGCCTTGCTTTCGGGACGGCATGTAGACAACAAAGCTAATATGTCTTTAAATCCACATTGTATGCTCTCCAATTTTTACAATATGGACAAAAATGTAACAAAGAGTAACAATTATACAGGCATAAATGATTGATGCTAGTTGCAATAAATGTTGAATATAATAATGCGTCAACTACAGAGCAAAACCGGCAGGATAATGGGTTTTACACATATACATATCTAATGATATGATACTCACACACAATGGCATCTGGAAACTATAATAAGAATTTTAATAATTATTTTATCTCTCTCTCTTTCTCTCTCCCCCTCTCTCTCTCAATAAATAAAATAAAATAAATAAATAAATAAATAAATAAATAAATGAATTCCGTTCTAACTAAACACGTTACAATCCAAAACGCACAATTTTAACACATGTTAGAGAACTCCATTTTTATGTACATATAAAGCTTTTTATTCCATCCTTGTCAGAGTGGAGTGTGAAAAGTTTGATATAACAGTCACGTGACCTACGTCAGGTGGGGCAGAATATACTTCCGGTACACTGACTCTGTCCTGTACCAGTGAACATGTTCGACTCCTGGTATGACGTAAATGTGAAGGGCCTTTCTTTCGTCCAATGTCCGCAACCCAAATGGGTCCAACTTGTACCACTGTTGAAAAAAAGATAGTACAACTGTTGATTAAAGCTAAAGACTATCCTATTTCATGCTTTTTATCAAAGAATAAAGACTAAGTAAATAGGTTTCACCTATGAACGATGAAATGTTAATATATATCACTGCAAAATGGGTTCACCCAGGGTAGAATGTTATCTTGTCATCACGGGTCCCGTGTTTTCATGGATACCACCTCAACTAAGCTGGGAAAGACAATTGTTACATGACTTCAGAACACAATTTAGCGTTAATTACTCCTTAAAATCTGTAATGAAATGAACCACTTTTATATTCAAATTATTTTCAGGGGAAAAGGGGAAAAAGTGATGAAATACGTCCTTAGCGCGTAAGTATTACCAAGCGCATGATAAGTAGGGAAATTGGTTTATAATTGATGTATAAACCATCGTGACATTTCTTTTAAAAGCACAAATACAATTTTGCCTAAAACATCACTAAGTAGGTATGAAAATAATTATTTCATGTTCGACCTATATCACCAGATGAAGTTTGGCTATATTATATGCTACATAGATAGTTTTACTATGTTTCCGTGAACTACATAATATTACATATAGTGACTGTAAAGGGTAAGAGAGAGAGAGATAGAGAGAGAGAAAGAGACGGGGGGGGGGAGGGGGGAGAGAGAGAGATGTTGACCTTTGTGTCCGTCATGGTTATGTTGTTCAGTTCATCATCATATGTACCAAAGTGACTAAAATGAACGGAAATTAATGAACAAGCGATAAACTCCATAGATATGATGATAATTCTTAATTTCCGTCGCTGAATCACCAATAGATATTGTCTGATTTTTCTTTTTTAAATGCATTTAAAAATTCATCTTTCAATACAGATGAAATATTAAAACCGTTAGATGATGATTATCGGCTATAACAGTGGAAAGTATATATAAATAAATGTAGGAAAAATTATAATAATAATAAAAACGGAGGCGACGAAAATGACGACAAAGATTATAATCATGATAATAATGGTGACACTACTACAATTATAACTACAATTATAACTACAATTATAACTACAATTATTACTACAATTATAACTACAATTATAACTACAATTATAACTACAATTATTACTACAATTATAACTACAATTATAACTACAATTATAACTACAATTATAACTACAATTATAACTACAATTATACTACAATTATACAAAAACGAAACTACAATTATTACTACAATTATTACTACAATTATAACTACAATTATAACTACAATTATAACTACAATTATTACTACAATTATAACTACAATTATTACTACAATTATAACTACAATTATAACTACAATTACAATTATAATTATAACTACAATTATTACTACAATTAATGATAGAGACAACGGCAAAGACGATGACTTGACTTGACTTGACTATTTGAGTTTACCGTCACTTCGACAGTATTTCAGTCATATAGCGACGTCCAGCTAATTACAGGTGGAGGAAGACCCCGAATGCACGGAGGCGTCCGGGTAGAACCACCGACCTACCGGAAGCCAGCTGGGCAAAGACAATGAGAGGCAGGGAAAGGGATAAGATACCAGAGACCCACCTAGACTGCCAGGGCGTGATGACACCATCGTCAGGGCCGCCAATCATCACAAGCTGCTCCAGTCGGAGGAAGTTAGCCTTGAACTCTAAAAGAGGAACAGTTCAAATGTTCATCAGTTAAAATAGAGTGTGCATAGGGTTTAGACAAGCATGCACGAAAATCAATAATTTAGACATATACACATATTTGGTATCTAAAAAAAAATAAAAATGAAAGATGGGTAGAGCAAACGCTTTTTACACATGATAAGGTCATATTGAGCTACCAAAGCTCATGGTGTTGGCATGTCGTGACCTTGATTGGATTGTAATTAAGAGTTTAACTTATGCCAACACATTTAGACATTTATGTGTCTTCAAAGTCAATGTCACACACACCGAAAGATCAAATTTGCCACTGATGGTCGTAATTACTCAGCCTGACAAATTCATACGAGGAAGATATTGCTCTCGTGGGAAACAAACATAGATTTGATTTTATTTCCTTTTTAAACAAAACGAAATTAATCACATACATAGAACATATACACTCGTCAACAATAGATGACTAGATGAGATCGCTTTGAGATAATGTTTTCGTAAATTTTTATAGATAAACTTTTTTTACATAATTATGTACAAAATAGGTAGAAAATTGTATACCCATTTACAATCAAATTTTTGATTTATGAATTCAAAGTATAGAAATATATTATCAACTTTAATCTAGACTTAACAAAATATGAATACGTATTTTTTTTTTATTTATTTTTTTTTTTTTTAGAAATTAAAAAAGTTCATGGCAAAAGTAAGTGTTATCAGTAAAGACAAATGAATAATATAAACATTTAAAGAGTGTACATCGTACATGGAAACAATAGTTTTGGGAAAACGAGTAGTATGTAGAAGATTTCCATGCTCGGACGTCAGTATGTGGACGATATATCGACAGAGCCTCGTTC
This sequence comes from Solen grandis, assembly GCA_021229015.1. NCBI lineage: Eukaryota > Metazoa > Mollusca > Bivalvia > Adapedonta > Solenidae > Solen > Solen grandis. The sequence continues at coordinate 5,478,712 of CM037790.1, read as the reverse complement.
CTGTTCATAAACATGTAAGTACCCTCGACAGACACTTACAGGATTGAGTTGCATTTGAAAACCAGGTCTACTTGAGACAGATATAGTGCTGCCACACTGCAGTATCACGCCGTAGAGATGTTGCTAATACCACATCCAGTCACATTATCCTGACACCGGGCCAACCAGTCCTGGAACTACCATTATATGCTGAGCGTCATTCAGAGAACAACCAGTGTCGTTTTTAACGTCTTTGGTATGTCGCGTCCGGTTGAGAGGATTATTTTCGTAAAATCTATTTCAGGTCTGATTCTTATATTCTAAAGTGGTTGATAAGGGTCAAACGCTGTACTATTACCTTGACTTTTTCGGTTGAACGTGTCGTTGTTTATAACAGCCAGAAATGTTGAAAATTTCTCATAAAGGTCTTGGTGTTTCGGATCTGAAAACAAATGTGAGTGAAAACAAACAAAATCGTGTGATATTTGGCGTTCATTTAATTGCTCACTATAAAAAATTAAATAATGTAGTAGTAGTAGTAGTAGTAGAAGTACAAAAAATGATCATGCAGGAAAATGAGTTAATTTAGAATTAAAAAAAAAAGACTTTTAGAAAATGGATCAGAAAAAACACATAATAGTTTCTACGATATCAGTGTTCCGGAGTCGAAACTCGGCTGTCAACTTCCGGCCACTCCCGTTTCCTCCCACAATAATAACCACAAAAGACGATACCCGCGCCATCAATTATGAGAATACTTTATAATTAAGAGCAGTAAGTCATACGCATGTGAAATGCTTACCGTTCCAATAGTTGCTGACCGATATTTCCTGTCCGAATTTTGAATAGGCAAATCTGCAATAATTATAATGGACACAAGATATCTTTCAACCCTTTACTTAACATAGACTCATTCTGGTGTATTGGTAAACAACAGATCCAGATTATGCAGCCTTTGGAAGGAGCAGTCTGATTAGGGTCTTCTATGTTTGCTCATACACTAGTTTATCTCAGATTATACATCCTATAGTTTCTAGCTCAGATTCATTGTTTCATATACCATTTAATGTAATCCATCATTTAATTGTGATCATGGCCAATGAAGTGATCGTGGAAATTTTAGTGCAAATTCGAGCCTTTACAGATTTAGAGCATAACTACTAGTCAGTTGGTGCTGGCATCTTCACTGAGGGCATTTAATGCATTTGAAAAACCATGATGGATTTTCTGAAAATATTCATCAAATCATACATATGTACATGACTATTCTTGAACTTAAAGGTAAACATACCCTCCATCACATTCTCAATATTTCCACCAGTCGTATGTATTAAAACACAGAATCAAAGTGATCTTAATTACTTCATAATTATGTCAAATTGTATAATTGTATGTACTATTGTTGCTGTATATTGCATCATCCTCTTTTTTTTTTTTTTTTTTTTTCGAGAAAGGTCAAAGGCCTAAAGGTTTGGTTACGGAAAGAAAATTAATTTGAAGTTATACTTCTTTCTATATGTTTTAGTCCCACTACGTCATTGTATAGATGTAACGAATATAGATGGTTATTGAAATATAAAAAAAAAAAAAAAAAAATTAAAATAAAGAGGAATAAAAAAAATACCATGATGAAAAAGGAATTTGCGTCATTCCTAACATATACAAATTCATATAACTAATTAGTCAGAGACAACTTAAATATCTCTTTGCTAATTATCAAAAAAGGTCTGGTTTCTGGACATTTACGCACTTGTAAATACAGCTCCCGTGAGTCCAGTCGTTTCAGCATCCATCCCATTACCGGGAGATAACGTGTTTGATCCTTATCCCCAACCTTATCAATTTAGCAAAAGCCCACACGCTTTGCGTTCAGCGTAAACAGAAAAACGATGAAACGCTCGTTTTAAGGTATAATAAAGGCTTTTTTAAGCGGAATGATTTAAATATTTATCGAATTTCTCGACACATGTTTTCGCAAACACCGAAAAGAATCAAACAAAAAACTATTAGACATTTGAAAAGGTGATTACCTCCCCTTGAAGTTTGTTGCAAGGAGCGTCAATTTGGATCTATGTTTGTACCAATCTCATTAAAATTATATCATAATTTTGCGCTCCTTGGATCTGACAACATCGCATTAGGGGTCACGTCAGATTGACCCTTTAAGTAATTTATATGCATAAATAAGTGCGTGTTTTTAAACCAATTTAATAGCGCGTTTCTAACTGACTTCGGTAATATATATGTCACAGAGTGAGAAAAACATGCATCTTGACCCAGGGTCTTTTGCTTACAGGGCGAATGCTCTACCAGATGAGCTACGCGGCCGCTTACACATCTTTCTACCCTATTGTGAGATTGATGCGGTTACTTCCACTGGTTATACCTTACGATCTGGTAGGCACCGATTTGACTGGCTTATACAAAGGTCAATCTAAGACGACCCTCTATACGATTTTGTCAGATTCAGTTAACGATACCGAACTGATTTCAATGAGATTGACTTTGTACGTACTTGTATACTTCATCACGCGGGAATTTACTAGGAAACACTTTATTGATGTAGGATGTGTCTGGAATAGAAAAAAATATCAGTAGGCAAATTATACACGCACTTACGTTCCTTATATACCGTCTCCGGTGGCCGAGTGGTTAGAGTATCCGCCTCAGGAGCGGGAGATCGTGGGTTCGATACCCGACCGCAACATACCAAAGTCGTAAAAATGGTAATGTTATAGCTCCTTTGCTTGGCGCTAAGCATATAAAGGGTAGTTGTAGGACTGGTTTGCCCGGTGTCAGGATAATGTGACTGGGTGTGGTATTATGCCACATGCCTACAGTGTGATACTGCAGTGTGGTAGCACAATATCTGTCTCAAGTAGAAATCGTCTCCAAATGACTGAAATACTGTCGAAGGGACGTTCAACTAACAAACAAACAAACAATCGTTCCTTATATGGTTAATAAATTTAAGAAACATTCGGAAAATTAATATGACTTTTGTTACATTTTTTCTTCTTTTTTTTTCAATAGAAACTTCTGATTTTCACATTTTTATGTAAAAATATCTGCGCTGAATCTGCTCGTTTTTATACTACGTTTGTGTATCCATGGTAACCGTTTAGAATACATAGCTACATGTAAAATATACATCTCTCGTTAAAAATAAATTCTACAAATGGAAGTCACACGTACTAACAGCTAATTCATGATAGTTAAATATATCGGAATCAATGGTTGAAGTAACCTAAGGTACTTAATTTTTGAACAGGGTTGCTTGCAACGCTGTTCTATGGTAGTACACATTTCTGCATCGCACAACGTTTCGAGGGGCTATACATAGACATAGATTTCCCTTTGTGTTTTTACGACGCGGAGATAAAGTTCCAAATTTGTTTTCTGTCTTATCTACGGAAGCGTATTAGTGCCACATTGACACTTTTTTTTTTTTGGACACTTTAATCTGTAAAATTTACAGATTAATCTGTAAAATTTACGCTTCCGAACTTATCACTAAATAGTGACAATTTATATGTTTGTTTCAGTATGACTGCGTAATGGAAGTCAGAACTGACGTAAACGTTGTTGATAATCGGTACTGGAGATAACATGTTTATTAATAAACCGTTGTGAAAAAGAAAGTACGAAAAAATAGGACCTCATTCGGAGATATTTTGAACCATAACTGACCGGGATTTCTAGTGACAGGTAATAAATTCAACATAGGAATAAAATTTAACAATGTGCAACAGTTGACCCATTGGTGCAGCGGGTGAAACGGTTAGGCTCAGCGTCGAAAAGGGGTTTTGATTGACTTTTTTTTTGTACAATCTTCTTTATTATTCTCATTATTGTAATATCTGATACATATATTTTTGTTATATTGATGTCATTATCATGAATTTACCTATTTTAAGTTCATACGAAAATGAAAGGAAAAAAATGAAAGTTTGTTGTTTTAGATTTGCTTCCACATATTCATATAATCTTATAAACTGTAGGCACGAGAATTGGGGACAGTAAGAGTGGCAATATGCTTATTGTTAGCAGTCCGTTGAGACAAAGATATGTTCATCCTTTCTATTAACGACCGTGTTCAAGCAAGGTTAAACCGGGTTTATAACATTCGGTTTACTGGCATCTCTTGAAAATTTGATCCTTGTTTATCAAATTTAATTTTGGTAAACAAAACAAGAGGGCCATGATGGCCCTGAAACGCTCACCTGAGTACCATTGCTACAACTGATTACAAGGTTTTTAAACAGACAAGAATTCTGATATAACTCAATCTTAAACATTTTAACCCTGACAATACTACACACCAAATATATAAGCACTGGGCCTTATGGTTTCAGAGGAGAAGACTTAGTGCGGGGTCATATATCTCCAAATAATCTTGATAATGGACCATTAGATGATGCTACATACCAAAAATCTAAGCTATAGGCCTTATGGATTCATAGTAGAAGATTTTTTTTAAAGATTTTCCTATATAACTCTATGTAAAACAAGTGACCCATGGTGCGGGGGCATTTATCACCATAAGGGCATGATTTGTACAATCTTGGTAATGAACTATAAGATGATGCTACATACCAAATATCTAATCTCTAGGCCTTATGGATTCATAGAAGAAGATTTTTAAAGTTTTTCCTATATAAATCTATGTAAAACAAGTGACCCCTGGTGCGGGGGCATTTATCACCATAGGGCTATGATTTGTACAATCTTGGTAATGAACCATAAGATGATGCTACATACCAAATATCTAAGCTCTAGGCCTAATGGAATCATAGAAGAAGATTTTTAAAGATTTTCCTATATAACTCTATGTAAAACAAGTGACCCATGGTGCGGGGGCATTTATCACCATAGGGTCATGATTTGTACAATCTTGGTAATGAACCATAAGATGATGCTACATACCAAATATCTAATCTTTAGGCCTTATGGATTCATAGAAGAAGATTTTTAAAGATTTTCCTATATAACTCTATGTAAAACAAGTGACCCTGGTGCGGGGGCATTTATCACCGTAGGGCTATGATTTGAACAATCTTGGTAATGAACCATTAGATGATGCTACATACCAAATATCTAAGCTCTAGGCCTTGCAGTTTTGCAGAAGAAGATTTTCAAAGTTTGCATTTTTAAAATCTATTTTAAGCTCCTGTGACCTAATTATGCAATGGACCAGAACCATTTATACAACTTTAGTAGAGCTTCATCCAAGGAACATTCCTGCAAAATATTTTTCAAATTGGCCAAGCCGTTTAGGAGGAGATGTTGTTTGAAGCAATTGTTGACGCCGGACGCACGGACGCACGCACGGACGACGGACGCCGGACAAAAGGCGATCAGAAAAGCTCACCTTGAGCACGTTGTGCTCATGTGAGCTAAAAAAGCGTCATCATAAAAACAGTTCTTTCAGCGCACTGATTATAGAAACGGACAAAATCTCAAAACATTTTTTTGGAAAAGGGAGAGAAAAAAGCTTCATTTTTAGACATTTTTCATTATTTACAGAAAACCCTTTAGTAGATACTTTCCATGTTTCTTGTAAATATCCGTAACTGATTACTTTATTAAAACAATTGAAAAACACACACACACAAAACACACACAAAAAGATGTAGGTCACCGAGTTCATTTTAATTTTCTATGGTAGCTGTCTTATGCTAAACTAAAATCTATAAAACTTACTGAATTCATTTCAAATTAATTAACTATTTGAAATGGAAATATTTTAAATAAAAACATATTTCCTATTCTGACGAAACAACCCTTAAGGTAATGTCCCTGTAATGGTTCCGCTACATTTTGAACCTCATGGCCTTTCATGGAGATAACCAAGGTTTCCTAATGTTTCATTAGGGTGACTTTGTTATCTTAGTAGAAGTTAAGTGGTCCAAGTCGTACCGGAAACATTACAGGGCCTTTACCTTAAAGCGTAGTTTTGCTGACAATGTGAACATTTGGAGTATCCGAAATATGTTACACTTAACATATCCGAGACATTGCGATGTTTAACTGTAACATAATTTATTCGGCAGGTCATCATTATTGCTCACATATACAGTTTGGGTAGATAATTCATATAAAGGTATCATTTCTGCACAAGAGAGTGATAGAAATATTGATTAAGCGATACAAACCTCCAAACTGTCCAGCTTGAGGGGAACTAAGGGAGATAAATGTGCTCACGTTATGTTTATACTGTTCCAATACCCCGCGACACACCAAGCCACCTGGAAATATATTGAAGTAATAAGTAAATAAATAAATACGTTTGTTTGTTGGGTTAAACGTTCTACCATCTGGAATCTAAGTCTACATGAGCCAGATGCTGACACACTGCAGTATCACGCCGTAGACATGTGGCATGATATGACACCATGTCACATTATCCTGACACCAGGCCAACCAGTCCTGCAACTACCCTTATATGCTGAGTGCCAATCAAGCGAGCTATACCAGTACCATTTTTTACGACTTTGGTATGTCGTAAGGGAGCTTTAGCAATATCTATATAACTATACCTTTTACGACTTTGGTTTGTTGATGCAAAGGACCGAGACCCACGACCTCCCGTTCCCGAGGCGGAAGTTCTAACCACTTGGCCACCGGGGTCGGTAACACATAATTTATACAATTTGAAAGGATGACTGATTTTAAGCCTATAACTAAGTTTGTAGTATATTCTTCCTTGTTATTTAGCATAGCCCGCTACAAGGAAGAATAAAACAATCAAAACAGCTAGCGATGAATCACATCTAAAACATGTTAGCAATCACAACAGGCTTGACTTGACTTGACTATTTGAGTTTACCGTCGCTTCGACAGTATTTCAGTCATATAGCGACGTCCAGCTAATTACAGAAGGAAGATCCCGAATGCACGGAGGCATGCGGGTAGAACCACCGACCTACCGCAAGCCAGCTGGAAGGCTTCCTCACATGAAAATCCGAATGACCCGCGGGATTCGAACCAGGGTGGGCTAATGATGTTAAAGTCAGCGACTTTACCCTCTCGACCACGGAGGGCAGACTAATGATGTAAAGTCAGCGACTTACCTTGGCACGAGGTAACCATAATAATGATTCAGAATTTATCAACAGTATGATGATGAATTTAATGTTTTTAGGTTTGACACAGTGATGAATATTTTTTTAGGTCGACAGGTAAATCGAAAACATCCGTAAAATGACAAACCATTTAGACAATATACGGAAAATTATATATAAAAAAAGGAAAACAATGAAAAACAATAATATCTACCTTGAGAGAAACAGATTAGGTTGACACCTTCAGGAAACTGTTTCATGTTTTCCATCAATTTGTCGCCGACAGCTCTCACCTGTGTTACCATGTCAACAACGCTTTCAACATCATTGAACATGTCAATGACGTACAATTGAGTACCCGGATGATCCTAAAATAGTCAATTGATTCTTAACAATTAGAAATGATTTACTTTCCATCGATGATATCTGTAAATGAATAAAAAAAATTATACACGTATATATAATTTTGTTCGTTTGATTTTTACTATATTTTCTATTATTTATTATCCATATTTTCTTACAAATATTCAACACATTCAGGTTATATCCAGATATCCATCTCCTATTCTTCTGTCACGTGATTTCAGGGAAGGCGCCATGAATTAGGTGTCTACGAAAGATTGGCACGTGCAGCGTCAATACACTTAATCAGGGACTGGATAGTTTTAATTTAGCCTTAATTTCTTTTCATGCACAGTATTATATTCGGATGTTTATCTTCATATTTGGCCTATGAACAAAAGAAGAACTGGAAATTTTCTATATACATGTACTCGAGACAAAGAGTCACAATGAAAACTTTGTTTATCTCACGAATGGGTTACGTAAGAAATACTTGATGAAAGGGGGAAATATGGTTACAATTAATGTCGTTGATCTATAAAAATAGCTGATTTTGTTTACTGATATCGATTAAAACTTGCACCTGCGCAAATTGTGAACAATGTGCTGGCGTTATACTTCCTCATCATGGCTCAGATATCAAAATATATAAAAAGGTACTTTCCCTTCGCATTTACTGAACATTTCCGACATGCGTTTTAATTTTGATCTTAATTGATTTGCGTAAAAACCCTCACAACTTCATATTATTAATCACTCGTGTGGTTAATATTGTGGGGTGGAAACCGGAACAAACTAGAGGATGTGTTCTCAATGTCCAAACTGTTTGATTCTGGACAAAAGTTAAAGCTGAGGAAGTGAGTCTTTTGTTTGAGTGACCAAGTGAATTTCGTGTTAATGTGTGAATACTGCTATATTTGGCACAGGGGCTCGAAGTTGCATGGGGCGAATCATTTCGTACCTAAAAAGAAGGGAGGACACTATTTTCGGCTATTTTTAATATCTCATTTTCGGCAAATTATGATCATTAAAATGGTTCATTTACAATTCAAATGATTAGAAAATAGACAATCAAGGCCGTTTCCAGTGATTGTTTTACTCTTATATGACTAACATGTGTATTAATGTCCCAATCGAGCTTGACAACAGCCGGGACCAATTACTTCCGGTTTCTTTTGCAGTGAATAAAGGGTAAACAATACATTTAAATTGAATATTGTGTAGCAGGTATTTCTTCCCTGTACCTGCTAGTGCGACAATTATTACATCGCATTTGTTATGCTTTTCTGGACCTTCTTTAACTCAATGAAGTTTTCCCGGATAATAACAGTTTTGCTTACATTTTGATTGACCAATAAAAACTTATTAGTCTTATATTCACTGCGAAAGAAACCGGAAAAAGCCTTCCCGGCCGTTGTCAAGCTCTATAACAATAAATTCACGATATTATCGTTATAAGAGAAAAACTACCTCAGTTACGTTTAGATTTTTCTTTATTTATGCATTAAAACACAACCTGGTCCATTTTCCATGTTGAATTTCGTCATAAATGCATTTTCCAAATTTGGCCTCAAAAAGTGTCCTTCCTTACATTTTTCAATGTTACCATTAATTGCCTCATGCAAATACGAGCCCCTGTGATACATTAAGTGAAAAAAGTTAAGGGATTGTCTTCACGATCCAAGTAATAGTTGTGCAAGGTTTGTCTTTCAGTTTGGCTAATGCGTCCGACAGAACAACACGGTGTTTTTCTTTGTCAGCCTAAATTTGTGACATATCAGAATCTCTGATAAATTAATGTATCATCGATTAATTTCAGTAGAACACCTTTCTAAAATTCTATTTTACCATGATTGTACAAAATCAAATATATGCCAAAAAATTAAGGATGACATTTAAGTCGGACAGAATCTGTTAACCATATCTCAAGACAGTAGAAGCCTGCGTTCGCATTGCACGTTTCTCGGCATCTTTTTTGCTTTGTAGAAATTTCTTGAAAGAATCTTCACGTAGAACGCCTATTTTAGGATCACTTTTCTATTTTTGGCTTGGAGACGCTGCTGCAAGCCAATATATTACTTCATTCGATTCTCTTTCCATCGTTCTCGTAACATTTCGGACATGTTCCATTTGGAAGATAGTCGAGATTATCTGTTCGTGTACAGGTCATATGCGGGTTTTCCAAAGTTTAAGATAGCACAACACACAAATAACCACAACCTTGAATGACCATGAAGAATTTCTTAGATAGGGTAAATATTCTGGATTTAAATGATTGTCGTTAAATGCATTTTTACCATCAGATTGTATTGTGATTTCTAATATGAACTCTGTGCAAATTCGAAAAACAGGACCAAGGATTTTTTGTTCATGAAAAAGAATGTAAGGACGATCTTTTCTTTAAACAGTGCTCCTCGTCTGCATACTTGTAAAAACCAAGCCATTTTACAATGGGTACAAACTTTTAGTAATTGCCAAAGGTCCTCATGCAGGAGAACAACTTTTCTTTTCGGATGCTTTCGAGTATAGGGAGTTTCTTAAGTAGGAACACTTTGTTAAAAGCCGTTCTATTTGCAGCTAAGTTTAAACAGAGTGACAAATGTGGTGTTTGTAGTCTCGGCCCTAAGCAGATTTTGGGCTTCTAAGGGATGAATCGCAGTTTCTTGTACTGCCTGAAATCAGTACTGTAATCAGGACAATTTCATTGTAGATTTGCAATATTATGACTGTTATGTATGGTGGCATATTTCTGCCAGCCACTTATCCACTTAGCTATGTTGAAACTTTTCTGAAAAGTGTCACATATTCAGTTAGTATCTGGCAAGTAGCAAATTTTCAAGTTATCTACGTAGGTATCTTAACAGGACTAAACTGTCTGTTAGTGCCCACTACTGCCAATCACATATTCACTTATTTTAACTGGATATCATGCCTTTTCCAGTAATTATGTGAAAAAAATGCTTGTTACCCACATTATTTACTGACTACTTGAAAAGGCGAGATATCCAGTTATCTTAAGTGAATATATGGCTGGCAGTAGTGGGCACTAACAGGCAGTTTTGTTCTGTTAAGATACCTGAGAGGGTAACACGAAAGTTTTCTACTTGCCAGATACTAACTGACTATGTGACAATTTTTCAGAAAAGTTTCGACATAGTTAAGTGGTTAAGTGGCTGGCAGAAATATGCCACAATAGTTATGTTCTCAAAAAATGTCATTTTTTCCAAGTTGTGAAGTTTGGGACCAGCAACAAAGGGAAGGCATTCTAGACTATTGGTACACCAATGTGTCAACGACTGTCTGAATGAACTAGTGCAACAGTCTCTATTTTTAGATGCTGGTACTCCGCTCTATTTTTTTTTATATAAATCATTTGGTGTTAAATAACCGAGTTTTGGAATAAAATGGGCTAGCCTTCCTTTTAAAGGGGAATTTTATAATGTTACATGAATACACCCCGTTCTGCGTAGAATAATTTACAAGTTTATTTCACTTCCGTGTATTTGTAACGGCGTAAAAATGGCCTTTATCAGTGATAGATTTATGTAAGCGGTCCGGTATTTTAAGCGACAGAGCACTCGCAATGCAATAATAAACTGCTGAGGCTGTTCACTGTGATTTGTTATTTTGATTATGTATGTGTATACTGACTGTAAGTATAAATCGTAATAAAGGATATGTTCTGCTCCGTTCTGTAACCATGGAGTCCAGAATTCGAGTCGTGGTTTGGCTGCACACTTTTCTTACCTGGTTACAAATGGCGCCCAGACCGTATAAACATAATCAATGGCAAAACCGTTTTTCTAAAGTTATTTATAAAATATCACTTAACTAAATGATTATGACTGGAATACTTATTACCATTAAAAGTTATCAAGATAAAGCATTGTGCATTGTAGTTCTCTCAATAAGTTGAAACTTTTATAAATATATAACATGAGAAAATCATAGCACGTGATATAAGACTGATGCAGAGAAGTTAAATTTTGATATACAGTCAAACCTGTCTTAAGCGGTCCAACAACGGAACAAGAGAAAATGGCCGCTAAGCAGAGTTTGTCGCTAAGCGAAGGTTAAACGTATAATAAAATGCTAATTTGGCGATATAATACTGACCGTTAAATTCAAGTCGACCACTTCATAGAGGTGACCGTTAAGACAAGTTCAGCTGTATAGAGATCAATTAGAAATGCATGTTTGTATGGATCTAGAATATTTAGGTCGTTAGAGATTGGAAATTGACATTAATTGTGCTTATTGTGGCATATGGTTTTATGCTGCTGCTGCTGCTGCTGCTGATGATTTACAAATGTAATATATGCACAATGAATCATTTTCCCTTTATCATCATCACCACCACCATCATCAAATGATTTTAAAGTGAACAAGGTAGGTTACGTGTATATCCATTCACATATATATAATATATTTGGGTTATGAATATGCATAATATTTATGCAAATAAAATATTGTGACTTTGACTCGACTAGATATTGACCTTAAGTAGCGACAATCTCAAACCTTGCTATCTGTTTATCTAAACAACAATGGGACATGTACAGGAAACATTGGATTAACTACAAATATAATGAAACACTTAACTGCTCATCCTTTATCATTCAATATCTTTGCGACTTATAATAGATGGACGATCGGATCTCTCTCTCTCTCTCTCTCTCTCTCTCTCTGTATTGTGTATGTCTAAAAGAAGGACACTCTGTGAAGCGAAAATTTATTAAAACGTTTAATCCAGCATGTTGTTACAAATGTCAAAGGGTGAAAGATGTATAAAGAGAGAGAGAGAGAGAGAGAGAGAGTTAATAAGATTACGGTATATGTATATGCTAATGAAAACCATTAGAAAACTAAGTGTATGAACCAGTCTGGAAGATAGAAAGAAAGAACGAACGAAACGAAGAAAGGCGAAAATATGCTGTATGATAAAAGAAACTGAAACATAGCATTTGACATGCAGATGTTAGAAAAAAAAAAGAATTACCTTTTTAATCCAGTTGAACATTGTTTCACTTTCACTAGGACTTGAAAAGATACCGTGCATGAAAATAATCGGCTTGTAAGCATGGCTTTGAAATAAACCGACCAAGATCAAAATCCACACTAGCTTTATTTGCCCCATTTTTTCAGATAGTTATAAGATTGCCAGACTCAATAAGGACTGCATAAGGAAGAAATGCACACGAAGTGTTGCTAATGTATATACATATACAGGATGTAGTTCACGGGCTATAAATAGACGTTATATACATGTATGTGCAGTTGTCAACCAATCATAAATAGGGAAAATCAGGCAATCTCAATCAGATCTTTATTAGGGTTTTACAAAAATGATGATGATATCAATAAAGAGCGATATAAAACCTGATCATCCTGCGTGTTGCTAGTCAATTAAAAAAGATATTAGCAGGTCAGTTGATATGGTGACGGGGCACTCCACTTGTGAAAAGGAAAGCGGAAAACTCAGAAAGAAAATGGGTAAATTTATATCGAGGGTTCGGTGCAAAGCTATTATGACTACTTCTAAATCTATTTGTAGTTTTAAACCAAACCATGCGGTTAGTGTTGTGCACCAATCAAGTGCGACCTTAAAGTTTTGATGTAATGCTTAGGACGGCTTGGCCTACACGTATACACGCATCAAGTAAATTTTATTTTAAGAACATACACCCGTCTACAGTATGTGAAGGTATATCAGAAACAACACGAGGTGTGGATTGAAACTATATAAATAAATATATATGTATGATCTATAAAGATAAGTGTTTGTTGTTGCAGTTGTTGTTCAGTGGTTAACCATTATTTACGTCTGGCTAGTGTCCCGGCATATTAAGTTAACGACTATAATCACTTGGCGACGGAGGAAACCGAAGAAACGAATGAATGTCGCAGTTACTTAATCATACTATTATAGTTTATTATGTATTTGACGTGCATTCTTAATAGCATTTTATGAAAAATAGACCGGAAGTTATCTCCAACTTGAATGATGTGAATGGGTATGAAACAGGAACTTATCTTGCAAACGATGAACAACCGCTTGGTGGTCGAGTGATTAGAGAAACCGCATCTGAACCTGGAGGTCGCCTGTTAGATCCTCGGCCATGACATACAAAAGTCGATAAATTCCTGTATGCCTCTTTTGATTGACGCTCAGTGTGTAAAGAAAGTTTCAGAACTGGTTGTCCGATGCAGGAACATGTCACTGGATAGGGTATCACGCAACTCGTGTGCGGCGTGATGTCACACCAAGGTAGCACCACACCGGTCTCATGTAGATAATTTCTGAAAATGACTGAAGTAACGTTGGTGGGGCGTTAAACCCCAAACAAATAAAACACCATTAACATGAATATAACCCTCATGTCTAATTTTCAGGCGAATAACCAGACATAATCCCGTACATTCGGAATAATCAGTCGAAAACTGTCGAACATGTAAATCGTGTACCTCCTTATTGTGTTTCCTCTTCATGTAAATACAGTGTACAGTTGTTTGTTTGTTACATTTTTTTTAAACATCACATTGCTTATTCTGTGTTCGGAATATCATAGGAGGATTTGTTTATTTTTCATCATTTTAATGAGAAAGAAACTATCAATGAAAGCCACATTCAATAGTAGATCTGACCCTTAGTATATAGTTATCTGACGAAGATAACACGATATCAATCTGCTGTCTCTTGAAAAATAATAGAACGAAATGTTCTGTAGACGAGTTTTATTTTTTTAATTTTTTTTCCGTTCGTTGGTAATGCTAATGTCTCACTGAACAAAAACATTTCGGCAACACTGCAGTACCACGCCGGCGTCATGTGGCATGACTCCATGCAAAGTAACATTAACATGACTCCAGACCTGGAGATATCCTATGCTGACCGCAAAGTCGATAATGGTTTGTTGCAACCGGGAATCGAACCCGCACTTTTCCGTTCCCGTCCTAAACACTCGGTCATAAAGGGCGGCCACGCTATCTTAATTGGATATACTGTTTATCTTGATATGACTTCCAATGAGGCTGCCATCTGAGACATAAGACCATGCTGACAAACGGGATTTTGGAGAAAGGGGAAAATGAATCAAACTTTGTAATAAATACGTATTGTATACATGGCTTGAGTAATTTCAGTATTTCTACATTTGACATGAATGAATGAACAATATGACCGTGTGATAGCATGCAGCTTATGACATTTGGGCAGTCCAGTTTCTGTCTTATGTAGACAAATGTCAACAAATAACTGGCATATGGGAATGGAATGTAAATAAAAAAAGGAATAATAACTTGTGTTATTTTTATTCATAACATTCCCCAGTGACAGTGACGGACACTATTGAAAGTTTACAGAGTTTTCTAAACATGCGAGGTCTAGCCTTTCGCCATCCACTGTAATGTCTTTTATTTGGGTTTATCGTTCAATCAACAGTTCTTTTTAAACATTTTGGAACTTGTTTTTCATCTTGTTATAACGTCTTTGTGCTTACATCTGATAAAAACGGTATTTTAGAGCTGTTATATATT